>NMRB01000958.1:128513-140386 GCA_002633025.1 Notospermus geniculatus | reverse complement strand
TGACCACCCCTCTAAATAGACCAGTTGGCTCCGGTCCCATGGGTGGTCGATTTAGAGGGGTTCCACTGTACTTTCGTTTCGCTGCTTTAAGAGAGAAACGCTACGTTCTCTCTTAAAGCAGCGAAAGCATGTAGTGTCTATGATATTATGCATTTAAGAATAGTGGGGGCGAAACACTCGAAACACATGGAGAGTCATCTGTGCACAGTAGGCCTAGTATGCACACCACCTGACCAGTCTTGTCAGTCACCACCACCAGAGACTGTGACTGTGTGCATAAAAATGCACGGACCAGGCGGCAGGCCTGGGCGCCTAGGCATGGTCTTGCCTGTAACCATACCAACAAAGTAGGCCTAGGCCTGATGATGTACAGAAATCAGAATTGAAAATAGCCAAGGCCTACGTCCAGTTCCGTGTCGATGACCCACCCATGGCCATCCACATGCCTACCTACTCAGCAGGGCAAGAGAGCAGGAGGGAGCCCTACGGGATGGTACAATTTTTTATCAACAATTTTTTCCCCTGCCAGGCGATTCTGCTCCTCAACGTTTTTCTTTCTCTTGCAATGTGGCGTGCCACAAGGGCCACAGGGATCAGACGAGAGATGTCCGAAAAGGAACTACGATGCATCTGGAACCACATGGCTATTTCTTGGCTATACGTCATCTCCGCCAGTCCACCGGTGATTACCTGGACATATTTCCGAATACTCAAACTAGTATTCCTCACCGGTGGAACTGTCTCAAATTCCCAACTGAGGACAGTATTCAGAGTCAGTCGCTTAAGTGTATTATTCGGCACCATGAATTACAGCTTGCATTTCTTAATCTATAGCATTTTCGATCGATTTTTACCAGAAGACCGCCAAGAGCATCTTCTATGGACTGTGTTCCATTCGTCGTCTTGAAAGCAAAAACGCGAATTAAGAGGGTGTCTCGCGATTCCACTCCGAGACTGCTCAAGTTCGATACGTGGCTCCCTCTAGATAATCTGTACGTGCATGTTAAGTTTCGGCCAGATCGGATGGCCACCATGTGGCGTACACCGAAAATCATCAAAGTGCTATAACTCAGTTAGACTTGAGTGCTCAAATGTGCTATATGGCTCCCTCTAGATGACGTTTGTGTGCATGTGAAATTTTGGCCCCATTGGATATCCAATATGTCCGCCAGGTGGCATAACCTAAAAATCATGAAAGTCCTGTAACTCAGCATGCTCAGGAATGACTTGACCCAGATTGCTCATAACTGATATGTACCTTCATCTGTCACAAAACTATGTCCAACCAGGTAGGCACATGGCCCTAGGACCATTTCATTTATTCACGGGAAGTAGGAAGTTCAAGATACATCACTTTTTTTTACTTTCTGCATACGCCTTCTTCAAACAAGGGATTTGCTTACCCTTACAATTAATACGTGGGCTTTGTGAATACGGTCCCAGGCTAATAAAAGAGGAGTAGAAGACAGTGTTTCACAAACACTCTAAACTAATTGGAGTCTTCAAATGAATCAGAAATATCACTGCCTGTGTAATGCGAGGACATGGAGCTATGAACAAACGAACTGGAAATAGAAAGAGTAAAATCATATTGAGGGACATCGCTAATACATATACGATCACGCGAATTCTTGGATTATAAACTCATGTAATTTTTGGTTCAGGGACCCGGACCCCACCTCACTTTTGCTGTTACCTCACAAAGGTATGATTTCTTCAACCTCGACATTTCTGATAATCGTACTCGTAGCAAATCAACGCCAACATTCAATTGTCTACGCCAAAATCACAATTGGCTACAAGAGAGCGAACCAGGGATTGCCATCTGAGACTAACACGTATCTTCGTTTTGGATGTTACTTCTGCTGCTGAAGCTAGGGTGGACTATTCAAGGTGGATCAATAAGACGCTACCTTTGATGCACTGACAGTGGCCGTCGCAGTGAATGAACGCCTCTGTATAGACTTTCGCATGCTGCGGCAATCGCTGTATTCTGTGTGTTGTGTGTCATTGAACAATCTGTGTGGTGTGTCAGCCTACATCGGACGAATTTGATCTTAGGCCTACTTTGCAGGGAAAAAAATCCCCCTATTTATTTGTAAATAAGCCTATGTAAGAAGTTTTATCAATGTAGAATTCCTCACCGGTGGAACTGTCTCAAATTCCCAACTGAGGACAGTATTCACAGTCAGTCGCTTAAGTGGGTTATTCAGCACCATGAATTACAGCCTGAATTTCCTAATCTATAGCATTTCGCTCGATTTTTACCAGAAGACCGTCAAAAGCATCTTCTATGGACTGTGTTCCATTCGTCGTCTTGGAAGAAAAAACGCGAATTAAGAGGGTGTCTCGTGATTCCACTCCGAGACTGCTCAAGCTCGATACGTGGCTCCCTCTAGATAGTCCGTATATTAAGTTTCGGCTGGATCGGATGGCCGCCAGGTGGCGTAAACCGAAAATGATCAAAGAGGTGAGCTAAAAACACACACTTGCAGCCAGCTTCCAGTCCCACTCCGATACTCACCATGTAGTTCTTCTGGAAAGGACTGGTCTTTTGATCCTTCTGGGGTGTAAGGTAGGCCTACAATGTTCCAGCATTCATGGCAAAGAATTGCTGTCTTTGTTGTCACAGCTATTGTATGAACAGTCTTACATCAGGCCAGCACCTAGCCACCACCACAACTCCATAGGCATTGAGAATTAGAGTTACATAACTTGCCTTTCCTTGCAGAGTAGTAAGGGCAGGTTGATGACCATTCAAAAGAATGTTTTCTAAGAAAGATTACCTCATTGAATCAGTTTGTAGTGCTTCCTATGCAAAAAGCACCACCCCGTTCAGATGAATGGTTGAACCCAAGTTGCCACAAAAGTCATCCAGCCCTGTTATGTCACTGTTATGACTGTATTGACAATGGCAGTCAACAATAGGCCTAAGGGTCTTGAGAGCGTTCATGTTCTTCCAAATGAGTGATATCAAACTACTTTTGTGACTTTTTTTAGTACTTTCATTGAATACAACTGGATTATTTTGCAGGTAGGTGCCACATGGCTCATTTGCGAACCTATAATCCAAGTTTTTTAAGAAATATTTTGGTTCTAATATGAAACTTCAAGGCTTCAAACACCCATTGTCTTAAAAAATTACTTCAAATGTTATTGATTGTTGTACCAATGAAATTGGTCTGAAACACAGAATTATCCCTCCAAATTGCAAGATTGTAGCTCTTTCAGTTTTCCCACGGATCACAAATCGCAATCTTGAATTCAAAGTGAAACAGCCCCTTTGAAAATTTAGAATTTGTTTAATTTGTTTCTGACCTCTCTTTTCATCTAAAAGCTACTAAAATAAAAATAAAAATCTCCCTCCCGAGCCTAAAAAAGTAAAGTGCCCGGACGCTGAACAAGTGTTTTTTTTTATCTGGCCTAACTCAAAACAGATGCATCAGCACTGAGTGAGAGCGGGTCGGGTTTGACTTGTGTGTATAGTGAATTCTTAGTTCTTGTTTGCGTTTGGCTCTCGTTTTGGGAGAATTCGTTTAAAAACCATGTGGAACAACGTTTGAAAATCGCCTGGTGTGAGTGGATAAAAGAGAGCGCTAAAGGAATGAACAGATTCTGGTAGGGTCTTATGTTTCTAGTATCCAGGCCCCGTATTCATAAAGCTACTTAAGTCTAAGTATGATACTTATCTTTTGTGTTGAACAAAGGATAAGTGTCATACTTAGACTTAAGTAGTTTTATAAATATGGGTCCAGGGTCCATATTCATAAACATACTTAAGTCAAAGTGTGATACTTATCTTTTGTGTTGAACAAAAGGATAAGTGTCACACTTAGACTTAAGTAGTTTTATGAATATGGGCCCAGGCCCCGTATTCATAAAGCTACTTAAGTCTAAGTATGATACTTATCTTTTGTGTTGAACAAAGGATATGTGTCATACTTAGACTTAAGTAATTTTATGAATACGGGGCCTGGAGCCTAACCGGGCGCTTACAGAAGCTCACTAATACGAATTAAAGAAGCTGTCTCGCGAGTCCACTCCGAGGACGTTACATTTTTTATTTATGAGCTGCAGGAGTTTCAAAACACATCAACAGTTTTTGTACTTTTTGCAAACTTCTTCATCACGCAAGGGATTTGCGTACCCTTTAAGTTACGGGGGGCTTTCTGAATACGGTCCCAGGCTAATAAAAAGGATTAGACGACCGTGTATCGCAAACACTGTAAACTAATTGCAGACTGCGACTGGATCAGAATTATCAATGCCTGTGTAATGCGAGGACATGGAGCTATGTATTAACGAACTGAAAATAGAAGACACCACAAATAGGTGAGTATATTAATCATATAGAGGGACATCGCGAAGGCATGTTCGTTCACGCGAGTTCTTGGAGTATAAACTCATGCAATCTTTGGTGCAGGGGCCCCACCGCACTTTTGCAGTTACCTCACAAAGGTATGATTTTTTCAACCTCGACATTTCTGATCATCGTGGTACTCGCTGCAAATCAACGCCAACTTTCAGTTTTCTTCGCTAAAATCACTATCGGCTACAGGAAAGAGGACAACGGATTGCCATCTGAGACTGACACGCATCTTCGTTTTGGATGTTACTTCTGCTGCTGAACCTAGGGTGAACTATTCAAGGTGGATCAACACGACGCTACCTTTGATGCACTGACAGGGGCAGTCACAGTGAATGAACGCATCAGTATAGACTTTTCCTTGCTGCGGCAATCGCTGTGTTCTGTGTGTAGTGTGTCGTTGAACAATCTGTGTGGAGTGCATGTCGGCCTACATCGGATGTGTGAATTTGGTCCTGGGCCTACTTTGCGGGGTAAAATTGCCACGTAATTATTTGTAACTAAGCCTATGTAAGAAGTTTTATCAATGCAGAAAATCTGGGTAGGCTATAAAGACGTCTGGCTGCCATGAAAAACCATACGTTTGACACCAGTACAGAATATTCCCTTTTGGGCTCAACTGACCAGGAAGCGGTTGATCCGGCACTGCAAATCGTTCTACGAGTGTTTGAAACATGTTCAGCATATATCATACCATTTTTCTTTGTCCTCGGAATGTTCGGCAATATATTCTCGATTGTTGTGTTCTTTCGGTGTAAGAAGAAGGATGCAGCCACGGTGCAGTATCTCATCCCGTTATCAATCGCCGACGCGTCGAACTTAATTCTAATTACACTGGCCACTTGGCTGGCGAATGGACTACCCGTCATCTCGGGTGGAACACTGCGATTTTACTTTCAGCTACTTTCGAGTGAAACTTGCAAACTGCACTCTTTTCTTTTTGAGACTTCGCAGTTCCTTAGCGGTTACATTTTAGTTCTGTTTTCAGCCGAAAGGTGCTTTGCTATAATATTTCCCTTAAAGGGTCAAATTCTGCTAACGCCAACTCGAAGAAGCGTGGCCCTTTTAACACTATTCTGTGTTGCTGCCCTTTGGAACCTGAAAGCCATTGGATTGTATGCTATTTATTGGGGGCCGAGCGGACATAAAACTTGCTATTTGAATCCAAGTATCATATCGCTCTTCGATTCATTAATTCTTGCGACGGTGCATTTTTTTATCAACAACTTTTTCCCTTGCTTGGCCATTCTGGTCCTCAACGTTTTTCTGTCTCTTGCAATGTGGCGTGCCACAAGAGCCACAGGAGTCAGACGAGATATATCTGAAAAGGAACTACGATGCATCTGGAACCTCCTGGCTATTTCTTGCCTGTACGTCATCTCCGCCAGTCCACAAGTGATCACCTTTACATATTTCCGTATACTCAAAATAGCATTCTACACCGGTGGAAATGTCTCACAATCCCAGCTGAGTACAATCTTCACAGTTAGTAGCTTAAGTGTGTTATTCAACACCATGAACTACAGCCTGAATTTCTTAATCTATAGCATTTCGCTTGACTTTTACCAGAAGACCGTCAAGAGCATCTTCTATGGACTGTGCTCTTTTCGTCGTCTTGAAAGCAAAAACACGAATTAAGAAGCTGTCTGGCGAGTCCATTCCGAGGATCTTACATTTTTTATTGACGGTCTGTATGTTTCAAAACACGCCAACAGTTTTTTGTACGTTCTGCATATTTCTTCATCAAGCAGTTTCAAAAGCAGTTTTGTTTCAATAATATAGACCCCACAGAGTATATGGGCCGTATTCACAAAGGGTGATCATCGCGCGACTAAGACTTAGACGCGTGAAACTTTACTAAATGCACACACTTCCAGCATGCATGTGACGAAGTTACACGCGTCTAAGTCTTAATCGCGCGATGACCACCCTTTGTGAATACGGGGCTAGATCTTTGGAAAGAGGAGTGACAGGATTTTCTAAATCTGCAAAGAAAATCAAATAATGTGTTTCGGAACGAGTCCCCGATCGGTGCTCCAAAAAGGTCACCGATTGACGGAATAAGCCGCGTTGTACAATAGGATTTCCATTGTGTGCCACTGAGTAATGTCACTTCCGATTGGGGATTCTAAACTTTAGCCACAAAACCCACCATCACAACACTGCACTGCAAGCTACACAGAAAGTACATGAAGTACAGGACCCATGCTACGTAGACACAAGGAAGCAGTATTGATTGCTGTGAAAATTGGCCTAAAAACAGAAAAAAACACGCTGTTTTGGTATGACGAAATTGCTGTGGTATCCTTTGGTTTCCACAAACATAACACAGGAGAAGTCTTATCAAAAATCATTCAAAAATCGCCCCAAATCAATGAATTTTTACTCGAAATTGCACCACATGCTTCCATGTTGATCATCACTATAATGACGTCACATGGGGAATTCCCAGGGACTCCATGAACCATGCATAATTCATGCTGAAAATTCCTACGGAGCTCTCGGTAGATGTGCATTTGCACCGATTGTTTGGCCTACGGAGTACGGCGTACCTGTGCGTATATGGGTTTTAAAGTTACGGGGGTTTTGTGAGTACGGTCCCTGGCTAATAAAAGATGACTATAAGACCGTGCTTCACAAACACTCTAAACTAATTGCAGTCTACGAATGAATCAGAAATATCACTGGCTTTGTAATGTGAGGACATGGAGATGCATGCGAGCTATTGTACATATGTATATATTACGCTGTTATGGCAAAGAGACAAACCGGCTCATGATGCCACTATGATGATGATGTGTATAAACAGAATGTAAAGAACAGTATAAAATCATATAGAGCGACATCGCGTACATGTACGATCACGCGAATTCTTGGAATATGAACTCATGCAATTTTTGGTGCAGGGACCCCACCTCAGTTTTGCAGTTACCTCACAAAGGTATGATTACTGACATTTCTGATTATCGTACTCGTAGGAAATCAGCGGCGCCCCCTTTCAGTCGTCTACGCCAAAATCACAATCGGCTACAGGAAAGAGGACAACGGATTGCCATCTGAGACTGACACGTATCTTCATTTTGGACGTTACTTTTGCAGCACTGGGCCTTGCGTTGACTAATCAATGTGTACACGCATGCTACCTTTGATGCACTAACAGTGACAGTCGCAATAAATGAACGCCTCCGTAGACCTACGCTTGCTGCGGCAATCGCTGATTCTGTGTGCTTTGCACGTTTATTGACGGTCTGTATGTTTCAAAACACGCCAACAGTTTTTTGTACGTTCTGCATATTTCTTCATCAAGCAGTTTCAAAAGCAGTTTTGTTTCAATAATATAGACCCCACAAAGTATATGGGCCGTATTCACAAAGGGTGATCATCGCGCGACTAAGACTTAGACGCGTGAAACTTTACTAAATGCACACACTTCCAGCATGCATTTGACGAAGTTACACGCGTCTAAGTCTTAATCGCGCGATGACCACCCTTTGTGAATACGGGGCTAGATCTTTGGAAAGAGGAGTGACAGGATTTTCTAAATCTGCAAAGAAAATCAAGTAATGTGTTTCGGAACGAGTCCCCGATCGGTGCTCCAAAAAGGTCACCAATTGACGGAATAAGCCGCGTTGTACAATAGGATTTCCATTGTGTGCCACTGAGTAATGTCACTTCCGATTGGGGATTCTAAACTTTAGCCACAAAACCCACCATCACAACACTGCACTGCAAGCTACACAGAAAGTACATGAAGTACAGGGCCCATGCTACGTAGACACAAGGAAGCAGTATTGATTGCTGTGAAAATTGGCCTAAAAACAGAAAAAAACACGCTGTTTTGGTATGACGAAACTGCTGTGGTATCCTTTGGTTTCCACAAACATAACACAGGAGAAGACTTATCAAAAATCATTTAAAAATCGCCCCAAATCAATGAATTTTTACTCGAAATTGCACCACATGCCTCCATGTTGATCATCACTATAATGACGTCACATGGGGAATTCTCAGGGATTCCATGAACCATGCATAATTCATGCTGAAAATTCCTACGGAGCTCTCGGTAGGTGTGCATTTGCAGCGTTTGTTTGGCCTACGGGGTACGGCGTAGTTGTGGGTATGTGGGTTTTAAAGTTACTGGGGCTTTGTGAGTACGGTCCCCGGCTAATAAAAGATGACTATAAGACCCTGTTTCACAAACACTCTGAACTAATTGCAGTCTACGAATGAATCAGAAATATCACTGGCTTTGTAATGTGAGGACATGGAGATGCATGCGAGCTATTGTACATATGTATATATTACGCTGTTATGGCAAAGAGACAAACCGGCTCATGATGCCACTATGATGATGATGATGATGATGATGTGTATAAACAGATATGTATAGAACAGTATAAAATCATATAGAGCGACATCGCGTACATGTACGATCACGCGAATTCTTGGAATATGAACTCATGTAATTTTTGGTGCAGGGACCCCACCTCAGTTTTGCAGTTACCTCACAAAGGTATGATTACTGACATTTCTGATTATCATACTCGTAGGAAATCAGCGGCGCCCCCTTTCAGTTGTGTACGCCAAAATCACAATCGGCTACAGGAAAGAGGACAACGGATTGCCATCTGAGACTGACACGTATCTTCATTTTGGACGTTACTTTTGCAGCACTGGGCCTTGCGTTGACTAATCAATGTGTACACGCATGCTACTTTTGATGCACTAACAGTGACAGTCGCAATAAATGAACGCCTCCGTAGACCTACGCTTGCTGCGGCAATCGCTGATTCTGTGTGCTTTGCACGAACAACCTGTGTGGTGTGCATGTAGGCCTACATAAGATGAATTTGATCATGTGAGGCCTATTTTGTAGGGAACAAACCCGCCTTGATTATTGGTACTGGGGGTAGGCCAATGTGAGAAGTTTTATCAATGCAAAAATCTGGGTATAAAGACGTCTGGCTGGCATGGAAAACCACACGTTTAACACCAGTAAAGAAGATTCCCTTAAGATTCCCATAATGTAGAGGACTATGCTGTGTCTCCGCCGGTTTTTCCCGTCTCTGGATGTTTTTGCGCTCGTCAGCAATGGAAGCCGTGATAGGTGGCGCCTCATTCCGTCCCATGTTCTATGCAGATCTATCCGTCAGATGAGGCGATATCGCTTTTGGTATTGTTAGATATTGGGCGATCAACGCTGGCTAGAAGATTCCACGCATCGCTATCCATCGCACACCTATCGTCAACAGCCGATTTTACTTGGTATCGCCTGGTGTGCCAGCCGCTTTAGGAACTTCATCTAAAATACGCTTTTATCACGATTAATGTTGCAATTTTTATGCATCCGGCTAGTATTCATTTATTCTGCAGTTTCTTCGCCATTATGTTCCGGTTTCTGAATGGTTATGAGTCGCCTCCGCTCATCGGCAATGGAAGCTGTTATAAATGGCTTCTCGTCCCGTCCCATGCTCCAGGCAGCTCTATCCGTCTTCGTGAACAAGAGGTAGGGTACGGCACTGCATATACAGAACCCTCCGGCGATGAAAAAGATGTACCGCCATTGCTGTTGTGTCTGCTACAAATATACCAACAACGAATCAAATTTGTAGTTTGGAAGTTCTGTATGAAACTGGGTCCATATTCATAAACCTACTTAAGTCAAAGTGTGATACTTACCCTTTGTGTTGAACAAAGGATAAGCGTCGCATTTAGACTTAAGNTCGATCGATCGCTCTGCCGAAAGTAAATTTGATACGCGCCTAACGTATCCGTGTCCGTATCATCGATACGTCATTTTCATACGGATACGTCATACGTCATGGCGTTGCCGAAAGTCTCTAATAGTATCAGGGATCCTTGCGGACCGAAATGTACACGAACTTTGTCCTCGTTGTACATTCTATCAGTTATAGGTAGGCCTATAAGCATCTGTGATAATAGGGAGTTAGAGATCAGCAACTTATCACGGATCCTTATACGTATACGGATAGATTTCTGTACAATGAGGACAAATTTTGTGTACTTTTTGGGTGCTTTTCAACTTCCCCCGATCGCAGGAATTCATTCTTAACAAGTTCCATACGGGTAACCAAGGCACATGTACATGTATAGGTACACTTATATACATCAGTGTGCTTCCTCGGTGAGTGAATAGCAAAAATTCATAAAGAAAGATAAAAAAGAGGCGACTTACGTTGTTTTTTGTAAGCGCCCCAACCACAAGAGGAGCGACTATTCCGGCGATTGTACCGAAAGTGTTGACAATTCCAAATATCGGACCGGCTAATCTCGGAGCTATGTCAACACAGTTTGGTATATAACCAGCAAGACTGAAGGCCAAAGTCCCGCAGCTAATGGTTAGCAGTAGAACACCCAGATTGTAGTTGCACCCTATCCAGGCAGTACCTATCATAAATGCGCCAGAGAAAAGAGCACCTGGAAGGTAACGTTTAACAATTGAAATTGAGTTGGTCTACAGTCGTTCAAAGCTGGGTCACATACCGAAAATATCGTTCGTGATTCCCCGAATAAATCTTTGCAATTTACAGCTACACAAGGAGTCGTCACCGATACCGTCTTCAGTGAGGCCCATATTGTGGCCCCAACATACCGGTACTGATACTGCGTGTATGAAGGTTGACTATAAATGCCTACAATTCAACCGTTTCTCAGCCTCCGCTACCTTTAAAGCTTACCGATAGCTGTGCTAACTTTTCTCACGGTAATGGTCCGCAGATAACCCTTGGAGAGCAACCAATCGGTAAATGGACTGTAGAGGATCGCTATGATCGCGTAGACTAGATATGGCAATGCGGAGAGAAGACCGTTCTAAAAGTAAACAAAAACTTCCAAATAACCTGGGATGGCCGCATAGAAACTCCGCTGGCGCTAGCGGAGCCCATCTGCCGATAGTTCTGTACATTTTTTTCATGCATTTTAGCACTGATAGGCTGTCGAAGCACTAACGGAGTTTCTATGCGGCCAGCCCTGGATGACACAGGTTTTGCCCAGCACCTACACTTGTCTTCACTGGAAAAAGGCATGTGTGGCCTACTTTGACAGCCCAACACAAAAATAATGGTTTTCAACAAGTCAGGTATTAAGCTAACCGTAACCCCTACCTCATTCATATGAAAGTGTAAAACAGTTTTCATGTAGGTTGGGAGATCTGTAAGCAATGTGTAGAAGAGGTAGGCCAACCCTGTGTGGACTAAGGTCAAACTCCAAACTGGTATGGAAGTGAGCATTCCCTTCCAAGGAACTGGCTCGTTGTGCTAGAGAAAGAGGAAATAAGGGTAATACTAGAACTGTGAAATTTGCTTGACAGCAAATTTGATGGTCCCTACATCAGAAAATGGAAATTGAGTGAAGAAAGAGCAAGGAGGGGTATGACTCTGTGGCGCTGCATTCAGGTTCTTGGGGTTCCCACCCTCCTGGAATGTCTTCCTGGTGAAGGACACATGCAGGGTAGGCAGATAAAGAGGAAGGGCAGACAAAATGAGGG
>NMRB01000958.1:88789-106874 GCA_002633025.1 Notospermus geniculatus | reverse complement strand
CCCCGGACAACTACTGGGTACCCGGACATTTTTCCCCGTAGGACTTCTGCCCCTGGAAATATCTTTGCATAATTTAGATATTTTAGCATTATTTCGAATTTTTGAGCGGATTATTTTGAAGGGGGTAATTGTGGTGGCTCATGGTCTGTGATTACGATGTAAGGGAGGTAAGAAATTAATGTCATACCACTGACGGAGTAAAACATGTGTGTGCATCAGGAAATTTTTAATCGTATGTGGCGATTTATTAGGGAGGTTTCGCAAGCGCCCGGTTAGGCCCGACGATGACGTTTATCTATTGTGTGGGTATACCCAAACAATAGATAAACGTCGTCCTTTGGCCTTACCGCGTGCTTGCGAAACCTCCCTATTGCTTGTGCACAGACTGATACCAGTAGAGAGATTGAGATTTGCATATTACTCTTGAGGAATTATCAAGCCATTTGGGACGATTTAATAAGAAACGGTGGTCAGGACAACGCTATCAACTGTGGCATCGTCAACTTCTAGGCCGGAAGACAGATGATCTACCGTTTTGCACTCCAGAAGATGAGTTCACTTTTTATTAACATCGGAAATCATTCCCTGTCTTTGTAATACAATATATCAGGCTAAATTGGCCAGGCGTGCTATTTTCTATACAGTTAGGATTTTTTTGAAGTACCGGTAAGGGTTAATTGGCTTTTGCGAAATAAATTTTGTCTTCTATGTTAGGTTTTTAGGCCTCTAGACACTGTTGTTCTAAGCGCATACCCACCAAATCCAACCCCGACGTCGCAGCACGTGGAGACTGACTTTTCCGCCAAAAATAGTGCGCTCTTTCACAAGCGCTGGTCGATGAGGATTCTAATCTCATATGTCACCGATCCTGCGCATCACAGATGACTTTAGTGAGGTTGCGCAGCTTTCCGACTCTGACTCCGGCTTCAACGACCGGAATGAATTGCAGTCCGCTGTAGACATTCTTGATAAAAACGATTTGATAGAGTTTGCAAATCGTAAAATGCCATAACTTTGTGGCAGAATAATTTTGACTCGTAATCGGAAGTGCACGAGAATCCCAAATATTATAGTCGTGTTTCAAGTCGTAACGACTAGGATTACGACTTCCATGTCCATTATTTATCTCCACTTCCGATTTATAAGGCCAAATTTTTCTGCCTTTAATTTATGGTGTTTGACGAATTGAAAACTTCTATCAAATCGTTTTTATCAAGGATGTCCATAGCGGACCGCAATACATTCTCATAGTTATAGTTGGAGTCAGATTCGCGCCGCTGCACAACCTCTCTTTTGTTTGGTACGAAACCAGATGCAATTTTGTCAGGAACACAATCGTAGAAGTTTGGAGAAGATCTGACGAATCTCTAAAATCTGTATAGATTTCCAGAAAACAGAAAACTGCCAAATACTGAGGTCGGCGGGCGGCGAACTTTTTTTTCCTAACCGATATATCCATTACGACCAACTTTTTTTCCTAACCAGTATAGCAAAACCTAATCCTAATCCTAATCTGAACCCTAATCCTAATACTACTCCCAAAACTAACCCTGACCCTGACCCTAACCCTTACCCTTACCCAATCATTAATCTTCTATTCACTTCGTTAAGTTCGTTTCGTAATGGATATACTGGTTAGGAATCTATACTGGTTAGGAAAAAAAAATCCGCCGGCGGGCGCTGTCTAACTTGAGTTCGTTGTCTCTGGGCATATATGCATAGAAAAATGATTGTCTCTATTTCTATAAGAAAATTCAGTGACTGATTTTATTTCAGTAAAGTATAAAAACTTGTTCTCAGGCTGATTCTTCTGTACGCCCGGTACATTTATATTCAATATTTTATAAAAATAAAAATTCTTCCACCTGGCGTGAAAAATCCGACCGGCCGCTGATGAGTTATTTTTTTTATGTGGCTGAGATGTAGATAAGATAAGCTGATGCCTATCCAATCCAGTGATATCAAGAAAACTAGCTTGATTATACTGGTAGATGTCCGGGTATACGGGTATATGTCCGGGTGACAGATGTCCTGGGGGGGGGGGGCAGAAGTCCGGGAGCAGAAGTCCTACGGGGGTAAATGTCTAGGGCCAAATGTCCTACGGAGGGTAATATCCGGGGGGTAGGGGGTAAAAATCTGGGGGCGAATGTCCGCGGGGGGGGATGTTCTAGAATCATTCGAAGAAGCACAGTGAAACGCGGTCCGTGGTCGGACTGTTGTACTGGTTACAAAGGTAAAAGTGATGATCATACAGGAATATATGCAGAGGTACACCAGTGCCTTTTCAATGACGCGCCTGGTATGATGGTTGGTTTAATGATCAGGAAATCCCGGTGTCGGGCTTCCAATGTGTCGTACGTGTACAGTAATGTTGTCTTCACAAGTGCCGCCTATTCAGCCTCCAGTCTTGGCAGGCCCCTGGCTCCGTTTCCAATTTCCTGATGGTGCTCGTTCCATTTTACAACGTTGCAGTATTTGAAATTATTTTATTTGAAATTTCTGTTGCGTTAACATTTTTGCTAACTACTGAAGAGCATTTTGTATTACTTTGATAAAGTATTTTTCGTTTTGAAAATGACTTTCAAGGAAATGACTGTTGAGTGTCGAAATAATGGCTGGTATTCTAAAAGTTAGCAAATGTTCTTTTATACTTACAACTTGTACAGCAATGCCCAATGTAAATGTACTACAAAACTTGAAGTAAAAGCATTTGCTAGCTATTATGAATACCAGCCAATGAGTGAACATTTATTGCGACTAGATCTTTTCATTCGGTTACAGAATGCAAAGGCAAAAACCTACTTACAGACCTTCATCCATATTTAGTACAGTTTTGTCTGTAAAGTATGATAACCGGGCGTATTGCGAACCTTTCCTCAACATAACTCTCATAAAAACGTTCACGATCTCCGTTTTCGTTAGGATACGGAAAATGGGCGCCAGGTGTATCATTCTTTACCTGCGTTATCAGTCAGACGCACTTGGATTCGGTTATAATCCTGACCGTAGGAAACGAGAGGGAGACATTTTCTATCTATATATGTTGTCCAGGGGCATTGACAGAATTCATTCATATTTGTGTAAACTTCACAAGGGACAATGGCTGAGTATAACAGTTTCAGTCGACTCGTTCCCAACATCTGCGAGAGTGTTTTTAGATGGTTCAGAAAGGACAGGATTTGCCACTGAACGCCTAAAGGAAGAAGAAAAAATGCATAGCGTTCCGTTGTTAGTCCTAGGATATTTATTCAATGGGGAATACTCAAATCTTGTAATATTTCCCTTTAACTTTACCGGACATCAAGTAAAGCAATACTTGTCAGGAATCGGTAAGGCAACATCACAGGCAGTCAAATGGGATCAAGTGGAACACTCCTTTTAAGCAAACAGATCCCGGTGATCCAAAAGAGGCCTAACGACGTACAATTCTAAATTGAATGAAACTGTAAAACTGCAGTCTGTAATGAGAGGTGGCCGCCAGGCAGAGGTTTAGCTTTGGAAGCTTCCACTGTAAAGGGGACTTCTTAAAATCAGATGAATCCTTAACCAGTGGATTGTCCCTAATGGACACATGCTTATGACGAGAATGACCTAATAGGCGCAGTCAGCCGCGCATATTGCCAACAGATGGCAGCAAAGTCTTAGCGGACCAATGTACAGGAAAATCTACGTGACTGCTGCTCGATCGATAAAGACTGGGTCCGCTAGATGCATTGAATTGGGCCGTATAGTGACACATATTGGTCAACTCGATGACAGCTCCTATTAAGACCAGCAGCGTTCAGTCTCAACTGATCACTCCCTGTATTGAAAAATCTGTCATCAGGGAACCACTTTAACAATGTAAATGAATCTCCCAATAGTACGCGACTGGATGTCACCTATAAGATCCCAACCCAGACATTACCGCAGTTCCAATACCGCCTGCATGAGTCGTACCCAATGGTAGCCTTTCGCAGCGATAAAGGGGTGGGATATGGTTTGGTTGTGTGACTATTTCGTCACGTTGCACGACTAAGGGATTTCCTGGGACCGACCCCCGTGGATCTTGCGCAAAAATTTGAAAACCGTTCCAGTCAATGGTCAGTCTAAATGCAGTTGTTTCATATTACAATTAAGTAAATCGAAGAAACGGTAGTGTCTCCGGCCTGGGCGGTATTGGAATTGCAGTATTGTCCGGCTTAGGATCTTATAAGTGAGTATACAGTACATGTACATTAAGCCGATTTTAACCCACTTCTTTTCTTGCAAATAATGTCAGTCAAAAGACCAGCTGGTGAGTAAAACACTGTTTATAAAAAATGCCAAGTAATGTTACAAATTCTGCTGGCAGCACTACATCGGACGGGTATTTTGAGAAAGGGGATGGGTTCCGCTGCGTTCAACGCCTAACGGACTTTCGTAACTACATTTTTGTTCAGACGGGATGTTAAGTCAACCACCTTATTATAATGGACGGTAGCCATGTTGGACATGTTATCAACCTGAGTTGACCTGTTATCTGATATACCGTACACAGTTCAAAGTTCGGGTGGACCGGATTTTGTGCATAATCGCATCCTTAGTTTGAGCTTGAAGCCTGTTAAGAGTGGCCTTTGTCAGTGAACAGTACTATAGGAGGAGAGTGCCCTTACGCCATTTTGGTTTTAAATGAAGTGATTTTTTGTATGTAAAGAGATAAAATCAGTAGTGTGGTGACCTGTGCTGCCATTTACAAGACAGACAGTCTCACTTATGCCAGCGATCTACCAGTGGCTGATAAAGAGGTACACAGTAGGACTCATGTGAACCTGTACCATGAATCTGGGTCATCTTGGCATTATAGGGTGACTGAAGAGGTGGAATAAAAAGACGTGATGCAGCTGTTTAGACACTCTAAACTGCTCCTCACTGCTCATATATTTGACGGTAAACGATTAACAAATGGATTCCTCGCCATGAAACTACCCCTCTCCAAACACACTCACCAATAAAGCAACAGAACCTCTACCAGAGGATATTCAAGGACAAAAACATTCCCTCAAAATGTTTTCGCCACTGGTCAATATGCTAGTTTCAGTTAAAATGCTGATGGATACAACAGACAACGCTCAGCTACCACAGAACGTAAGAACACGGCACCACAAACATGAAAGTTGCCGCTGTCTCCACTGCACCTCGCAGTCCTAATTTGGCATTTCAATTCCTGTCTTGACATTTCTAATCAAAACAGCGGACAGCCTTCACATTAAACGATCGGTGTCCTTGGCAGAGAGGATACTCTGTACCTCTTTAGTTGATTCAGTGTCATTCTTTATTGTATCCAACAGGGAATAAAGGTAAGGACACCGGAATGTTCCATATTTGGCCATGTTAGTGCCGGCCTGTCCTGACATAAATGAGTGACGGTGTATCTCGATCGAATTGATTGACCAAAACACACGGTAAATCTCTGAATCCAAGGTACAAAAGGCACAAAATTGACACACAAAATGATAATAAACAAGAACTCAATCTCCAGAATTCACGAATTTTCGACCCCAACCGGGGTCTTTTTCAAGTGGAACTTTACAATCTGAAACTCTAGAAAAGACTGAGCTGAAACCCGAATGTAGAACTACATAAATCTGTGTAGACAGGACAAACAAGCAATTAAGGAAAGAATAGCGACCAAGCCCCACGGGTGGCCGCTGGACAATTAAGAAGAAGCTATTTTAGCTGAAAGAAAAGGTTGAATAACTGCAGGGTTGCTCAGCCTGACCAAAAGCAGAGTGCAGGTAACTGGCGCAGAGCTTCATTTGGCTGAAAGAAAGTTTATAAATTAATAAGACATGTGTAATACATAACAAGCACAAAGCNTGGCATCATTAACATATTGCCGGACTGCGGATCTCGCCGCCGTGCCGGTGTAACGTCAGCGAATTCTGGGGCTCCTTCCTAGAAAAGACCAACTTGCCTGGTATACTGGCTGACATCGTCATCAATGATGTCACTCGTGTCGGATTGAACACTCTTCATGCTCTTATGCGTGAATGTATCCTCTAAAACTCCCCTGAATCGAGGAGAAATCTCGACTCGGCGAACCGGTGGCATCCATGCTGTTTTGACAATCAGCTGTCACTCATTCAGAACTTGCCCAATCAGTGATCGCGTCGTAAATTCCATAGTAATCACGTGACGTGATGATTGACAGGCGCTCATTCATACTGGCGTAGCGCGGGAAAATGAAAACGAGGCTGTCTCGCTCGCCCCGGCCGTTTAGGATCACTTTAAGGGTATACCAAAGTGCCAAACTTGTAAATTTATGTCAAGAAGTGGTGTCTCCAAAAGCAGGCATGGAAATAGTTTTGATTAAGTTTGCACTGCACATCATATTCTATGAAGTACCGAGATCCTGAATATGCCCAAAGTACGAAGTCAGCATGCACCACTTATGTAATATATGATAAAACAATGGCCCAATTTTGTGCAAATGTACAGGTCTACTCGTACAAGTATCTGGTACAAACGAACTACCAAAATGTTGTTAGGTCTCTAATGTACATGATGCTATCCTTCAATATGGCTGTATCACAGCAGAAAGGCAAAAAATCAACCATGAAGTTGTTGATTTAGGGGAATTCCAAACACTAATTGGAGGCAGCCATGTTGGAACTACTTTTCACCCAGTTCTGAAAATAGTTGTTCTTAAAACTGCCACACAATCACATACAATGCATGTGCATGGCGGGTTAATGCCAGTAAGTACTAAATTTCAAGTACCGGTACTTTTCATGGACTTACTGGCGTTCAACCCACCATGCACTTCCATATTTTTAGAACTGGGACAATCCACAGCTGCTGGTCTATGTAAACCCAGCTTCATACTTGCTCGCGGACCCTCAAGTGCATGAAACTAATCGCAGGTTTCCAAGGCGTGAATGTGCACAGCACACACATTGAAATTAATCGTAGTCGGCGTAGAATCCGGACGGAGTATAAACAAACAAACCCTAACGCTAGAGCAAACTAAGTGATACGTGGAGGTTTGTGGGGATTAAAATGCAAAGATCACATCACAGGTGGACATCGAAGGCTGACTGGAATCGGGCCATGTCGAATTAGTGGAACCAGCGGAAACAACGGAACCAGCGGAACCCGGTCTGCAGCCGATAGAACGAACACGTGACTCGTTGTTGCTTCGTTTAGCTGTTGACTGAAAGCAACACGCGACTCGGTGTCAACCTCGTACCCAGGGGTCTGTGCGCTCCTGGGCTCTGGGTTGACGCTTACAAACCCCTGGTCTCATATCTGAGTTCCGGCATGTGATTGGTCGCCCGAAGTAGAAGGCAGTGATGTCACACAATCGTGACTATTATTAGTAATAAAGCACGTGTGTTTGCAGTTTTTTGTAAACATCATGCGTGCACTCAGTTCGGCTAAGATTTGGTCATTTTGTGGTTCAACCAAGGGATTTTACCTTGTACAATCTAAATAGATATTATATTCGAAACACATCTAGACGAACTGATGATGCAGGTAAGTATTTTAAGCCCGATCAACCGCAATTTTACTTATTTAATCGAGTCGTATGCGTCTGTACATTTTTGTACACAGTGATGCATGCCGGAAAACTGACTCGATCAAACATTCGCTTCCAGCCCCTAAACCACATTTTTATCTGTTATTATAGATATTACTAGTCTAAGAGTGCTAACAGATGTCGATACAGTTAGTGACAGGCACAGAAAACTCTTTTTTTCGGTGTGTTTTGTTGATGAAATGAAGTCACTTACTCAGTGTCGGAGAATGAAGATAGGTGGCGCTGTGAGGAGTTTCGGCTTCGGTATTCAAAATAATTAAAACTTAAACAAAAAACAGGGCCTATTGCAATACTTTTATGTTTTCGACGTTGAAAGCCGTTAATTTCATCAATCTATACTCGATTAAATTAGTAAGTGTGGAAAAAAGGACTATAAATATTAATTACAACCTTCGGCACTCGGCTTCGGCAATTTCCGTGAAATCACCAGATTCTGGTGAATTCAGATCGTGATTCCAGGGGTTAGTGAGCGAGTTAGGTCCGAGGTTGTCTGAGCGAACAAAACCCCTGGGGACGAGGTTGACTCGGTGTTGCTAAGCAACACGCGGGTGCAGTCATAATGTGCGGATTGAGACCTACATGTAGGCCCTAGGCACGCTAGGTCTAGAGTGGGCTACCGGTAGGCCTACATGGCCTCGGCCTACCGTAGACCTAGTTTTTCCGGCGCCTAACAATTCGATTTGAACAGTGCAGTTATTATTTAAAAAACAATATTGTGTTTTTTCTTCAAGTTCCGCTTGTTCCGTTGTTTCCGCTGGTTCCGCTAATTCGACATGGCCCTGGAATCGGAACACTAGATCCGCACCGACTTCTGAAACCCATGTAGGCCTACACATAGCGCGACCGAGAGGAAGTTTTTTTTCAAACATCGCTGCTGCTAAAGGTCTTATTTCATCAATCATGCAAGTGGAATTCTTCAAGCTTGTATGGACATAGTCGTTAGTAACACAGTATTGCACGTCATTTCAGTTGAGTCATAATTTATATCAAACCAATATTCTATAGCAACCAAAGTCGTCCTCCAGAATTTTTCGCAAATTTTCGACCCCAACCGGGGTTTTCTTCAGGCAGACACTTCCTTACAAAGGTTACTCTTCGTCACAGAACCTGTACACTTCTTCACATGGGAAAACGAAAAAACACACTCACACTGGCCAAATTTCATGACATTCCAATGATTATTGACAAAGACAAACTCGTAATACAATAATAGTAAGATATCGTGTGATCCTGAAAGGTTGAAGCAGCCTACGCTACTATCCCGAGGTTGATACTGGCATGTGACGTAGTCTACAGTACATGTATAGTATGATTCGGCTACGCTCCCGTTTTTTGTTGCATTAAATATATCTTACAAACTCGACCACGTTCACAGTTGATAAATTCTTCGTCTCCATGGACGCTGGAAAAGTGTTTTTTTCCATAGTTTTAAACACCATCTTTTTGTCTTGTACAGTCATGTGTTCAGACAACCCGGAAATATTTCGGGCTAAGTTAGATGGCGAGGATAAAAACATCAGGTACTCTATCTCTGTTTTCAATTTTCTCGGATTTCTGTAGGCCTACACGACCCGTCGTTCACAACGCAGCGCCACATCAGGCCGAAAATTGCAAACTTCGGGAACTCACTCATGAGCTCTCAGGTCGACGTCTTCGCATCGTCTTTTTTGATTCTGGCCACATTTTACTTCGCTTCGGTCCCGACCGTTACTGACGCAATGTTCACGGCACGCTGCCTTGCGGTCAATTGTCAAAGATTAGTTTTCAAGGGTATAGTGTTTTTCGGGTAAAGTCCAAGTCAACCTACCTTCAACAAGGGCAAAATGCCAGGCCTGTGCAACAGACACCACAAAGTGAGCACAACCTTGAATTTGCCATAGCCTCATGGAAAGTAACATCATTAGGTAACTGCAACATGGAATATAACCACTTCAAGGTTGGAATATTACCACTTCAAGGTTGGCATTTTGCCCATGTTGAAGGTTGACTTACATGTAGACTTTAGATCTGGGCTCGGTTGCACCAAACTTGTCTTAAGTTCTTATCGAAGTATCGAAGAGCATTAGCGGGTTTGGCTCAATCACCTGAGACTGCATGCCACTGAAAACGTTTACCAGGTAATCGCGGTGACAGCCATGTCACACAATTTGGCCAGACATTTGCCTCTGGACGATGAAGATGGGAATAGGGAGCTGATAGAAACGGATGGGGAGTTGATGAAAGAGCAGCCGGAGGGAAACATGCTGGACGCTGATGTTGATAGGCATGAAGGGAAAGCCAGGAGGAACCAAACTGTGGAGATGCTTAGAGCTTAGAATGCTTAGAATGATTTTTTATGTCATTATGCTTATCTACCTTAAGGCTGGGCACACACATGGACGGCAAACCGCAATGCGGTGTTTTTAAAGTACACTGACCCAGCTAAATGGCGAGTAGACAGCGATGGGTCAGTCAACATTAAAAACACCCCTACCGTATTGAGATGATGCCGTCCATGTGCGCCCAGCCATACTATCTAAATCACCTCCCCACTAGACGTAACTTTATGCCTTCAACATGTGTCGTAAGATATGCTGGTGCAACAGTTTTATTTTCTCTTGCACAACACCTGTCTTACACCACAAGTAATTCGAAATGCGTAGGACAGGATAGTTGGGGCGCAGTGATACAGGTCAGCAGGTCTAGATGCCTCACTTCTCATTTGTCAATCTAATGCTTTATTTTCCATTGAAAATTAAAACCAACTATCAGAAAATGAACGCCAGCAGGCCTGCCCAGGCTACTAGGCGGATTTGAAGAGACTGGCAATGCAATTGTTCACTCTCACAAACGTTCACTTTTTCACAAACGTGCCTCATAGATATTCTCCATTTCCTGGCCCAGCTAGTGTCACTATTAGTACAGGGACTTAGAAAGTGATGTACATGTATGTGTATGTTTATTTATTATAGTGACAAGTGTTTACAGAACTGAACTTAAACCAAATAAAAGAAAACCAACACAAACACCCATCCCTCCTGGGCTTATTTGCCACTCTAAACATCATTCATTAAACAGACAATATGGCTGTATGGGGTTCAGGAAAAAAACAGCTAACTTTTAAAAGGTTGGCTTGAGACCCTATAAATGTATTGCCAACAGATAGAAACATGGGCCCTCTGAATTAGCATGTTCTTATTTGTTTTTATTTGCTATCTGATGAGAACTTCAACAAAAAGTATGTATGGGGCCGAAATTCGGAAAAGGGCGTAAATGCGTCATTTCCAGGATGATAAATTACATAAGAATACGTTTTTCTGTCTCAGTGTGCCCATGTTTCTGTCTGTCGGCAATACATTTATAGGGTCTCAAGTCAACCGTTTAAAAGTTAGCTGTACATCACTTTCCAAGTCCCTGTACAATGCTCTGATTTTAGTCCAATGATAAAGCCAGTACCCAAAACTCAAACGGCTGTATCTTCTAAACGCACCATTTGCTGAAGTTAAGAAATGGGTTTTTGTGGTCGGAGGGGTGCAGCCTAACCCACAAAACCCTGAAAGTTTTTTGTACTCGAGATGCTGATTAAACCTCTCTGGGCTCCCTGACTATCACAAGTGCAGTCTAATCAGCCTCCAGTCTTGGCAGGCCCCTGGCTCTGTTTCCAATTTCCTGATGATTCTCGTTGCATTTTACAACTTTGCAGTATTTGAAATTATTTTATTTGAAATTTCTGTTGTGTTAACATTTGCTAACTACTGAATACCATTTTGTATTACTTTGATAAAGTATTTTTCGTTTTGAAAATTACTTTCATGGTAATGACTGTTGAGTGTCGAAATAATGGCTGGTATTCTAAAAGTTAGCAAATGTTCTTTTATACTTACTATTTGTACAGCAATGGCCAATGTAAATGTACTACAAAATTTGAAGTAAAAGCATTTGCTAGCTTTTATGAATACCAGCCAATGACTGAACATTTAGTGCGACTAGATCTTTTCATTCGGTTGCAGAATGCGAAGGCAAATACCTACTTACAGACCTTCATCCATATTTAGTAAAGTTTTGTCGGTAAAGTATCGCGATGATAACCAGGCGTATTACGAACCTTTCCTCAACATAACTCTCAAAAAAACGTTCACGATCTCCGTTTTCGTTAGGATACGGAAAATGGGCGCCAAGTGTATCATTCTTTACCTGCGTTGTCAGTCAGACGCACTTGGACTCGGTTATAAGCCTATGCCTAGGAAACGAGAGGGAGACGTTTTCTATCTAGATATGTTGTCCAGGGGCATTGAAAGAATTCATTTATATTTGTTTAAAGTTCACAAGGGACAATGGCTGAGTATAACAGTTTCAGTCGACTCGTTCCCAACGTCTGCGAGAGTGTTTTTAGATGGTTCAGAAAGGACAGCACTATATGTCACTGAACACTCTGAGGAAGAAGACAAAATGTATAATGTTCCGTTTTTAGCTCTAGGATATTCATTCAATGGGGAATACTCAAATCTTGCAATATTTCCCTTTAACTTTACCAGACATCAAGTAAAGAAATACTTGTCAGGAATCGGTAAGGCAACATCACAGGCAGTCAAATGGAATCAAGTGAATCACTCCTTTAAAGAGGTCCTTGGAAGTATACTTATATCATTTTATATGCATTGGGCTTCTTGGGTTTTGATAAAAGTAATGTTCTGAAACATTCCGTTTCGAATTTGTTTCCAAATTCCCATCAGATTTTTATTTCTGGCCATAGCAACGTAAACAAAAATCTTCGACAATCTTCGGTAATCTTCGGTAATGACGTCAATTCAAGAACCGCGTCCTCGGTGGAATCTAAATCAGGTCATCCTGTCATCAATCATGGTCGTCTGTCTATTGTCGAAGTTCATGAAGTGGATCGAGTGTTGGTATTCCCCGAACTATTGTTCAAATTGTTTACCTTCCGAGGATGCCTCGGCGTTGTGTTGCGATGTATTGTTCGCAATCGGCACAGCAGTTGTTTGAGTGGCCGAAGGATGATGATCGGGCTGGTAAATGGACAAGATTTGTGCGAGCGAAAAGAGCAAATTTTACGCCTGTACCCACCACAGTGTTGTGTTACAAGCATTTCAGTGACGACTGTTTCGCCAACCGAATGGCCTACGATCAAGGTTTTGCTAAAAGGTAGGCACAGCAATTGAGGCTTCCTAGGCGTAGGCTAGGCCTAGCCTGTAATCTGATAATCAGGCCTATCGTCATGATCGTTAGCATGGTTTAGACGCACAAAAGCTACCGGTAGGCCTAGGCCGAGGCAGGCAGGCAGTGCATTTTTGAGTGCACCGTCCATGCATGCCACATGTGCATGGGAAGCTATGACATGCATGATCAGCATTCGTACAACCATGACAACTGACCAGTGTGAGTATTTCTGTACATAAATGTGGCTCAGAACGTCAAAAGTCTACAACTGTGTAGTGTGGCTTGGCATTTTGGATTTTAGGTAGGCCTACCGGTATATACCGGTACATTGGTCATTGTAGGCCTATCGACGTCGACGTATCGTCTGCATAAAATGGAAATCCGAAAAAAAATGTTCAGATTACTCTGTCATGTCTGTTGGTTTACTACAACATTGTATTTTCGTTGATCCAGACTGATGCTGACGGCAACTGCAGTACCAACCATTCACCTCCCTCCACCTCAGCAGACTCAAAGTCCGGTAGACCAAGTCCAGAGTCCACCCACTCCCCGTGTGGCTGCAGCTAAACGTGCGCGAAAGAGACTAATAGATGATGTGTTGAGTTCGACAGCCTGTGCAGCAGTAAGTAGTGAGGATGCTGCAATTGGCCCAGATGATTTTGGCCCTGCTGATGAAACAATACAGCGTGAACACCTGCAGCCCATTGACATTGAAAATGTAAAACCACTGCATGCTCTCCCAGATAAAAGTGACAAAAGTAAGTTTACTTCCACTCAAGATTTGATGTTCAAAATGTTTCTTTTGAAAATAGATATAGGAAAGCTTTGTATCGATTGGAAACGAAACGAAGTCTGGTAAATCAATAGTTAATTATGGTTTGCTAGAGTTTTTATTCCTGATGTTACTCATAGTACCGTGTACAGTTTTTGCTGCTTTTTACAGAAATACAGACGCTGAAGTACATGCCAAAATGTGATAAATGTAGCAACAAGCCACACCGTAGATCTATTCGTGTGCAGACAGAAGAGTGTGGGTCTAACAAACAATCCCCCAGTTCAGGAAACACGGGAAAAGGAAAGATAGTTGCCCAGTCCATTACACATGATGAGGTTTGTGACGATGATGAAAACATGGAATCAGATGAAGAAATACCAGAGGAAGATGATGAAAAGGATGACCCAACTTATGCTCCTGAGGGTACCACATGTGAAATTGGACAAGACTCAGGCAGTGATGATGAAGCAGTGGGAGTAGAAGTCAAGTTCGATGAGATGAAGTAAGTAAATCAGGAACTGACTGCTGTATTCATCTGTGAGTATGAATTAATGTATGGGACCAGAGAGTGCCAAATATACTGTGAGATGTAGTATGATTTACCTGAGAGATCTGTTGACACCTTGAAAAATGTTCATTTTCAATGTATTTCAGAAATGATGAAAAGGAAGACCTTCACAAACAGAGGAAGTATTTGGTTTTCGAGTCCTCATTGATGCCCCTATTTGCTGTTTGTTCTGTCTGCCGAGGCCAAAATAGGTGCTACAGACATGTGCGAGGAACACTACTGAAGGTTCAGACTGTGTGCACTTCCTGTGGTCACAAGTATGAATGGTGCAACCAGCCCTTCATTCGAAACCTGCCTGCCTTGAATCTGCTGATCAGTTCTGCAATATTGTTTGCTGGGAGTCTGCCCAGTAAGGCTTTAAGAATATTTAGGTACATTAATTTTTACATTTGTATGCAGATCAATCAATAGCATTCAGTTTGAAACTGTGAGCAATTCATGAAAGATTGTGTGTTGAGTCTTACGACAGCTACCATACATTCCAGTGTCTTTTACCATCTACTGATAGCTACTACATTTTATGAGGTCACTGCTAGTACATATAATGGCTCTTGACATTTTGCCTGTATAAATTTAGTGTTTCATTTACAGTTTCCTGAATATTCAGTGCCACACAAAGTGGACCTACTTCCACCATCAAGCACTGTACATCCATGAAGCTATCCTTACAACATGGAAAAAGAAACAGGAAGCTCTGTTCAGTGTCCTTCAGGGTAAGGAGCTGGTAATTGGTGGAGATGCAAGATGTGACTCAATGGGTCATTCAGCCAAATTTGGCAGCTACAACTTGATGGAGGTTGATGTCAACAAAATATTGACTGTTCATTTGGTTCAGGTAATGTTGAAATAGCCAATTTCAATGAAATTGCAATTCTCTCCATCAGTGAATAGATTCCCAACTGGGTCATACAAGTTTAATTGCAAAGATTTGTGATTGTCCGTTACTCAACTGCACAACCATGTTTCCAGAACCACGTTTTCTGTGCAGACTCCGTCCGCTGGTTCTTCATTTCTCTCCCCGGCCTCCATCATTGAATATCTATGTGGACGCCAAGCTGATGACATGCCTGCAATTCTGGGCAGTCCATCAGGAGGTCCTGAGCCTGGACCTGTTCTGAGTTTTGAGTTCCATCACTCGACCTCGACATGTACCCTAACCTCACCAAGCAATTGCCAAGTGAGGACCATCAAATTTGCTGGGAGAATTCTGACTTCTAGTTGTAAATTGGTAGGCCTATTGTAATTATACTTTGTAATTTGCAGAGTAATGAGGCAGGAGGTAGTTATGGGATGGAATTGGAGGGTCTGAAAAGGTGTCGTCAGGAGATGGAAGGCTATGAGAATGTCACAGTGAAGGCCATTGTTACTGACAGACATCGGCAGATTGCAAAATGGATCAGAGAGGACTGGAAAAGTGTGATCCATTATTTTGATTGCTGGCACATTGTTAAAGGTGAGACAAAAGATTAGCTGACTGAGGTTTTTTCCTTTCCAGAGTTGACACCATGACTGATCATGCTGATTGTGTTGCTTTGAGGATTTGAGGGATTCCATGTTACAGCACTCCAGCATCGAGGTTTGGAGAATCACCTTGGGGATTCCCCGATGCTGCATGTAATCTAGCCGCGCAGCCAGTAGTTGCATCCACAGTACAGTACATGGAACCCCATATTCGAAATGGCAGCTGGGTGATGGAGACTACGCTGCCGATTATGAGCCAACTTTCTATACTGTCTGGCTTTAACCTGCACATTTTGGCCAAATTGCAGTGGTTCATATACATTTCAGGTCTTTGCAAAAAGCTCGAGGCTCTCGGAAAGAAGAAGAACATGGGTGCATTGAACGAGTGGATCAAGAGCATAAAATGTCACTTGTACTGGTGTGCATTTTCATCCGAAACGGCAGAAGAAAAGAAGAGGAAGTGGCTTTCTTGTGTCAACCACATACAGAATGTGCATGATGACTGCTCCCACCCTCCAATTTCAAAAAACAAGCTTTGGCTATTACCAGGTTAGCTGCATACTTCATGTACTAGTATATGAAAGCTGTCATGAGAATTAATGTAGTTGTTCCTGTTCATCCAAATCTGAAATCTGTGATGAGCGTTTCATTATCCAGTAACATACATGTACTGATATGTGGTTTTCTTGCTGATCTAAATGAAAGCCTATTTTGTTTGTCTACTAGTACTAGTATTTTAAAATTTGAATGTCCTTTCTCAGGTACTGAAGTGAATGTGCAGGTCGTCGAACTTCTCACAAAGACCATGTTCGTCAATGATGTTGCAAAGATGTCACACCTTGGACAGACTAGTGGAGTTGAGGCTTACCATAGTGTCGTCAATCACTTCGCACCGAAGATGTACAAGTTCTCGTACAAGGAGATGAACAGTAGGTTCGTGCAGTTAGTGCTTGTTTGGATAAGAGTACTTATGATGCAGGAATGCATTTTTCTTGAGTCATTCCACAAAAGCACTGTGCTTAGAATGTGAATATTGGTATTTCTTCTGATACATTCGTGTTAATTCCAGAGTAGTTCTTGCTGCAATGCACTATAATGAAAATGCTGGCAGACCACAGAAAGTAACGAAGGATGGAGCTAACTGCTACAGTATCATGTATCCAAAATACAAGAGTGGTGGCTATTCGCTCAAGAAGGTTTTGGTTGAAGCAACTTATGGTAAGTTTTTATTTGTACCATTGGGCTACCCTGTTTCATAGATTCATAATCATTAAGTAATACATCTTTAATGGAAGCAGTCAGCATGTTGTTCAAATACTCGACCTCAAGTGATGTCAAGGTGGTATAATGGTTTTCTCCCATGTCTTCTTGCTTTTTTTTCAGATTATGTGAATGACTGTTTTGTGGAGGTTGTGAAACTAGCACAGACTCCAAAGAAGGACAGAACTGTTCAGGTTCCAGAAGATCCACCATTTCTCACTGCAGTTGTCGATAGACCGGAAAAGGAAAATGTAGTTGCTGAGCACCGTACTCGCTTTCCTGATCAGTCTTAAGTGTTTGGGATGAACACTTTTATCAGACATGTGTCATTGATAGCAGACAACTGTGAGCACCTGTCCTTGATCAAAGTGGATATTTTTAGCTCACCTGAGTGAGCTATAGTCGTCGGTCTGTGTCTGTCGTCCGATTCAATTCTTGTCTCGACCACCAGGTGGTGAAAACCGAAAACACAAAAAGTGCAATAACTCCTGAACTTATGACCGGATCATCTCCAAATTTTTATCATAGGTGTATCTAATGAGGATACATAACATATATTGACCTAATTTTCAAGGTCACAGATATCAGAGTTCAAAACATCTCTGTTGCCAGAACCAAAGCTCTAAGTCCAGTTACTCCTGACCTACCGTACCAGTTAGCTGTTCACACTGGATTGTCTCCTATCACAGGTGCATCTAATGAGGCAAAATGTCATAATGTTAAGTGGGTTTAATGATTTGATCTACTTCTCAGGGTAACAGAGGTCAAGTTTAAAATTTCGCCATTTTGGTGGCACGTTTGGTGGCTCCATCTCGGAAAATGGACTTGGGCACATGTCACATTGAGGCCAGACATGCCAGAATCAATGTTTTCATCTTGCATTTTTGAGCATCCCTGCATAGTTGTATGAACCTGGAACTGAAGGACCCTTGAAAATTTCGATTCAACATTTGTCATTTCTTTTTTCTGGTACTTACACCCAGGCAGTGATTCCTCTAGCAATAGATGGAGTGGCGCGGCGCCATGCCCTTGCCGGGTCCCCCCACTCTGCCCATTTTGCTGCCCAAGTGGCCATTGCCTTCTGAAGGCAGTAATGGAGTGGCTGACTCTGGCCTAGTGGCTTTGCCCCTGGCCTTCCTCCCTTAGGGTGAAATGCTGAGTAATTGATTTCCATGTGGGAAGACTTTTCCTTTCTGCTTTCAGTCCACTCTGATCATGCCGATCTCGACGCTGGAAGAGAATAACAGGCAAAAGGCCTGGACTGAAATCACCACCTGGCTGTACATGAAAACTGTTGGGGGGG
>NMRB01000958.1:82122-88767 GCA_002633025.1 Notospermus geniculatus | reverse complement strand
GGGCTGAACAATTTTCAACAGAGTCATTTACTGTGCCCCTGATGATTGAAAGTGGACACTGGTAAACGAACTTGTGTAAATTAGTAGTTAAACCCAGCCTGTGCCAGTGTGGTGATTTCAGTTTCGTCCATAAAGGTTAGGGGCCCATGCAGTGTGACCTGGACTCATCAGCAAGCCAGTCATACCACAACCAGAACTAGAGCCAACAAACAAAGAACAGTGTAAACAGTAAAACAAAATTTGTTAGTAGTATTAACTCAAGCAGTAACTTAACTGTAAGGAATGTGATACCATGCATGCTGTCAGTATCACAACTGTCTTTATATTAGGTGTGCCTATCCGTATCTGCAACCAACTCTACTGCTGCTCAAATTGGAGGTGCCCTCTTTGACGTCATATCTGTATGGAGCCTCGCGTGTGGTACGCAGCATTGTATGAAACCCTGCTGCTGTAGTTGCCCCTTTATCATGTTTATGGAAGGCCCACCCTGCCCTCCAACATCCTGGGGGAATCACTGCCAGGTGAGCACATGGTCCGTGGACTATTTCATCATGTACAGGATGTGGTATTCGCACACTACCGTACTTTGCCTTCTGGAGTGGTACTTTGCCCCATGAAGATGAAAAACTGTTTTGTTTTTTAACAGTTAATTGCTGCGTGTATTATTTGACTCCAGCAGAATCAAATAGACACATTATTTCATAGGAAAAATTGTACTGTAATTCTCTAACATTTTATATGGTGCTGCATCTGTTTATACTGAATTCGGGTATCTCCAGGGGCTTAACAGGGGATGACTGAAAGTATGACGCCGAAGGCGCAGAGTATTGGGGTTCTTCATGTTTGGGTAACTAAAAAATCTCCAGACGTCTTCTTTCTGTCTCACGACAATTTCAGTGGGGTAAGGCAACATTCGCTCCCACACTCACACCAGGCGGTGGCCTCAACCACCTAAAGTCTCTCACTCCAGTGACAACAAGATGAGATTCTATTTATATATTGTTATTGTTATTCTATTTATATATTGTTATTGTCATTAAAACTTCTATGTTACAATTATACATGCATCTTCTATTTACATCATCATCACAAACATGGTCAGACACCGCTCTGACCAATACCTGAAGAAGGCCAACAATGCATTTGCTGTACACAGGCACAGCACAGAGGACGCTGTTCCGGTCCACGCAAGACTGGCCGATGCGTCGAGCAGCGGCGTCATACACCAGCGACATCGCACAACCAACGGGGGAATGACGCTGCCCACCTGAAGGAGGCCTGCGCAAGGATTGAAACTGGTCTAGGCCTAAGGTTTCATTAGGATTACCACAGTAAATATTAAACAGGTCCAACACCATAAGTGCTAAACAGGTGTGCATGCTAAATTACATCAATGAATTATGCACGACATACTTTCAAATTTTTCCCGGTCTCAATGAAGACGACAGAAATGATGACGTCACATGATTTCAGCAAGTTAATTGGCACAACATGAGTGACAGCAACGATCAATCAAATTGGGCCTAAGGTACAACATGTACAAAAAGGCAAATCTACTAATTTCATCACAGTACCATGTGCTGCTGCTTGTGAGCCAGGCAACTTCCAGCACTTCTGCATTCAAGCAAATGGGATACATCCCACGGTGGTCAGTGATGCATGCCAAACTCTGTTCATAATGTTCCTCCCCCTTTATCCACCGTCAATAAACTTCAGTGACCTCTAAGCAGCAAATTCACCAGCGACGTCACATGACCAACGGGGGAATGACGCTGCCCACCTGAAGGAGGCCTGCGCAAGGATTGAAACTGGTCTAGGCCTAAGGTTTCATTAGGATTACCACCTGAGATTCAACTTAACACAAGAGAGATGCAACCAAAAGCATCTACCGGTATACCGGTACACAGTAAATATTAAACAGGTCCAACACCCTAAGTGCAAAACAGCTGTGCATGCTAAATTACATCAATGAATTATGCACGACGTACTTTCAAATTTTCATATTCTCAGAAGAAAAAAGCTTCTTCAACTTCAGTGACCTCTAAGCAGCAAATTCACCAGCGACGTCACATGACCAACGGGGGAATGACGCTGCCCACCTGAAGGAGGCCTGCGCAAGGATTGAAACTGGTCTAGGCCTAAGGTTTCATTAGGATTACCACCTGAGATTCAACTTAACACAAGAGAGATGAGATGCAACCAAAAGCATATACCGGTATACACAGTAAATATTAAACAGGTCCAACACCGTAAGTGCAAAACAGGTGTGCATGCTAAATTACATCAATGAATTATGCACGACGTACTTTCAAATTTTCATAGTCTCAGAAGAAAAAAACTTCTTCAATGAAATCATGTTAATTCAGTTCGACAAGATGTTGCTCAGCCACCCGAAAACCCGTGAATTCAAATCTGTCCTCCTCCCCTGGTGGTGGAAAATGTGCACGAATGCACAACACTGCACAGGCTGGAATAACAGTCCTGTTATCCCGACCGAGGAACTTCCAGCACCAACGAACAAACTGTCTGTAAGAGATATGACGGTACTTGGCATCTTGCGGGCCATCAAATGCTTTCCCCTTGTACTGCTGCTTGTAAGTGAGCCAGGCAACTTCCAGCACTTCTGCATTCAAGCAAACGGGATGCATCCCAGGGTGGTCAGTGATGCATGCCAAACTCCGTTCATAACGCTCCTCTCCCTTTATCCGCTGTCCATCCACTTCAGTGACCTCTGAGCAGCAAAGACACTCAGCAGCAGTGGGCATTGGCTGGCAATTTCCACAGTGGCACCTGTGAAAAAGGAACGCATGAAAACTATGAAAGTTGTCAAGTGTGCATGCTTTGTAGTACAGAGATAGATACAAAGATTTCCACCTAAAAATCGTCTGTCTGCATTGATCAGATGGATAGGCCTATCACCAAATAGAAACTTTCAAAATGTTTGAATAGATAGAGAGTTCGCATGCGACGTCACAGCGGCCATGTCGGAGTCATACCGGTACAACAAAAGAACAAACTTCCACAACAATCGAAGTTAGGGCCTAACTCCAAGTCCAATAATAGGCCTAGACTGACTGGTGAAAAATTCTTTTGTTTATACCTAGGCCTAGTTACCTAGGTAGGCCTTACCATGCTTACGTTTAGGCGCAGCCTACACGGTACGCATACGGTGTCGGCTATGGGATATCACGAACCCGGGGGGGGGGCCCATAGGCCTAAAGTGTGTTGCACATCAGTGTACTCCACTTTTTTAATAAGCCCCCTTCAGCTGGTAACAGCAATTTTGAATCCCCACCCCCTAAACATGCTAAAGCTGGGTACTCTGCATCTGCAATCCCCACCCCTAATGGCTGGGTAGGCCTAATTTGAAAGACGTTTCAAAGGGCTTTTTGCAGAACACATGGACCACACTAGGCAGGGGAGGGCTTAAGGCGGGGGAGAGTGTCTTTTTATGTATTCCCGGCCATGTGTTTGTGAGGGGGGGGTCACTCCCCATCGCCATATAGGCCTAGGCCTAGGCCTATGGCGATGGGGAGTGACCCCCCCCCTCACAAACACAGGGCCGGCTCAAGCATTAGGCGGCCTAGCCTACTAGCCTAAATGTAAATGTCAAGTGCAGTTGGCCCCAGGGAGTTCATTGAGTTGGCCTAGGCTAGCATGTAGGCCCCTACCTATGGGGGGGGGGGGCTAGCGGACGAAGTCGTGGGAAGTGCACTGACATGACTCGGCATGCTGAGCATGCTGAGTGTGTACATGCAGTAATGTACACGGAATAAGCAGGCCTATCAGCCACGTCTTCCCACGACTTTGTCCGCTAGGCCTAATAGCTATAGGCCTACTTGACTTGACCCGCATAGTATTAGGCATAGGCACAGGCATATCAAAAGCCACGATAGCTCATGGAAATATTTTTACCATTCTAACAAACGTTTTGCGTCAAGCCGCCATTCCAAATCCGGTCGATCAGCTTCCACATCATCGGGTTCGTACATATACGGCCCCACACACATTGCTGCAACCATCTCTTCTTCCTCTTCAACATCTTCAGCAACTTGCTGATCATCAGAGTCATCATTTATGTCATTTTGATGCGGAAGAATCCTCACTTTCTTCATCTTGAATTTCGCGCTGTATCTCAGGCCTGGCTGCCATTTTGAATGGTTTGCTGTTCTTGAAATGACGTCATACATCCGGGTTCATAAAGTTCGCGGGAAATTTGAATCGCGCTTCGGGAATCGAACAAATATTACTAAATGTGCGCAGTTAAAACATTTTCTCGCAGTTTTCCTTTAGATGGGCAGCTTTATATATTTATTCAACATATAAAAATAACGTATTCGGCCGTTTTAGACGAAACTTCCAAGGACCTCTTTAACAGGTAACCATGTCAGTTAACTGGCTACCGAATGTCAGTTATGGGTTACCGTGTCAGTTAAGCTAAAATGGCTACCGTTGTCATTTATTCATAAAGTTCGCGGGAAATTTGAATCGCGCTTCGGGAATCGAACAAATATTACTAAATGTGCGCAGTTAAAAATTTTCTCGCAGTTTTCCTGTAGTTGGGTAGCTTTATTTATTTATTCAACATATAAAAATAACGTATTCGGCCGTTTTAGACGAAACTTCCAAGGACCTCTTTAAGGGTTATTTGTAAAGTTACTCGAAATCTCGAATTTTTGACGCAAAAAATCTGACTAACTGCACAAAAAAATTGGGAAAATAAGACTCGGGGGCCCTCGGGAACCGTCATAAGAAGGTGCCCCGAGACTTATTTTCTCAATTCAGTGCGCAGTTAGTCAGAATTTTTTGCGTCAAAAATTCGAGATTTCGAGTCACTTTTCATAACCCTTAAAGCAAACAGCTTGTGGTCATCACAGAAGACTCCTAATGACAGAATTCCAAATGAATGGAACTGCAAGTTGGTGTCAGTAATGAGAGGTGGCCTCCAGGCAGAGGTTTCGCTTTGGAAGCTTCCACTGTAAATGGGACTACTTAAAATCAGATGAATCCTTAACCAGTGGATCGCCCCTAGCGGACACAGGCTTATGACGTGAATCACCTAATTAAGGCCTGCAGCGTTCAGTCTCAAATACTCATCACCCCTTGTATTGATAAATCTCTCATCAGCACACCACTTTAACAATGTAAATGAATCTCCCAATAATATGCGACTGGATGTACTCGCCTATAAGATCCCAACCCGGACATTACCGCAGTTCCAATACCGCCTGCATGAGTCGTACGAATGGTACACTGTAAACCCAGACAACACTTAACGGGTTTTATAATGAAACACGTTCTGTTTTTTTTTCATTACACCATGTGTTGACAGTGTTTTCTTTGGGAGCGTTAAATGTTTATTTCCAAAACACATAGTGCACAGATGAAATAAAAAATATGTTTTTTGGGGGAAAATCACTGTGTAAAACAGTTGGTGTTTGAGATTTAAACACATTGTGGTGTAGGCGCTGGGAGCGCAGCAGGTCGATCCACGGGGGTGGCTTGCACGGCTATCGGTTGCTACTGTGAGGTGTTTGCGTCGGCTGGCAAAGGGTGCGCTGAGCAGAAATGTTACTGTTCGTTTGCGCTGCCAATTGCCGTTTTGGTCGTATCGAGTGGTTTTGTCGCAGCTAGTTGCAAGTCGATCTCGCGGCGGTTAACAGGGAATAGCGGGCAAGAGCTCGCCCTCGTACCGCCGCGCGATAAGGTGACAGGTTTTCTAAGCTCTGAAAAGAGCAAAGTGGTCGGATTACTAATCCATTGCGCGCTTCGGCGTGCTTGGGTGGCGTCCGCGACGCGGGGCGAGCGACCCCATCGCGCGGCCGCCCTTCGGGGTGGCGGTTACGTTGTTACCTGGTTGATCCTGCCAGTAGTGATATGCTTGTCTCAAAGATTAAGCCATGCAAGTCTAAGTACGAGCTCTCGTACAGCGAAACTGCGAATGGCTCATTAAATCAGTTATGGTTCATTTGATCGTATGGTTTACTTGGATAACTGTGGTAATTCTAGAGCTAATACATGCAAACAGCGCCGACTTCGCGGGAGGCGTGCTTTTATCAGACCAAAAACCGACCGCGGCTCCGGCCGCGTTCGACTGGTGACTCTGGATAACCTGGCGGATCGCACGGTCTAGCACCGGCGACGGATCATTCAAGTGTCTGCCCTATCAACTTTCGTCGGTACGGTATTCGCCTACCGAGGTTCTTACGGGTAACGGGGAATCAGGGTTCGATTCCGGAGAGGGAGCCTGAGAAACGGCTACCACATCCAAGGAAGGCAGCAGGCGCGCAAATTACCCATTCCCGACGCGGGGAGGTAGTGACGAAAAATAACAATGCAGGACTCATTCGAGGCCCTGTAATTGGAATGAGTACACTTTAAAAGCTTTAACGAGTATCCATTGGAGGGCAAGTCTGGTGCCAGCAGCCGCGGTAATTCCAGCTCCAAAAGTATATATTTAAGTTGTTGCGGTTGAAAAGCTCGTAGTTGGATTTTGGGCGCGGGCGGTCGGTCCGTCGCGAGGCGTGTACTGGTCGACCCGGCCTTACGTCCGGTTCTCCGGCGGTGCTCTTGACTGAGTGTCGGCGGCGGCCGGAAAGTTTACTTTGAAAAAATTAGAGTGTTCAAAGCAGGCTCTCGAGCCTG
>NMRB01000958.1:29673-56816 GCA_002633025.1 Notospermus geniculatus | reverse complement strand
AGTGTGACAGACAAAATCTCAACTTTTGATATATCAATTTCACCATGAACCAGGTATCGGAGACTGGAAATTTTCATTCCATCTTGTAGCTCAGGTCATGAAACCTGGGGGTAGGTCACATTTCCAGGTCTGTAGCTCTTGCAGGAACAAAGTTACAGGTGTGACAGACTGAACAGACAGACAAACAGACAGACAGACAGACAGACACCCACACACACACACCCACACAGGCCCTGATTTTAGTTGGTCAGAATATCACCCTGGATTTTTTTGAGTAAGCAACTGAGAGGGGCAGGCCCCTAATTATAGGGAGAGCAATTTCAGTTTTATTGCACCAAGCAAAATGTCTTAAAAGATAATGTATCACGACTTCATTGTTTACATTTAATGTTTGTAAACATGGATGTTTACATTATGTTATTTTAGACTTTGGGACATGCCAACCAACCAAATGGAATATTTTCAGTATCAAAAGAATTTCTAGAGCGGCATGCCACCAACAAATTACTCATAAGACAAAGAAAGACTGGACATAAACCAACAAAATGTAAATAAACAATGATTTTCGTGGCCTGCGAAAATATCCGTGATACATTATCTTTAAGAATAAGCTCATCCCTAGGTCACTAAATCTGAACCTGGGTACAGTTTGTAACAAAAAAGTGGACGCAGGGTACAATTTCACTTGACGACATCATAAACCAGGACGACAAGAACCCCTTCAGCCCTGATATCACGCCAAGTCCCAAAAAGAAGATATTAGGGAGGTTGAGATCAGCGACTTCACGGATCCTTATACGTACCGTACCGGTATACGGATCAAAATGTACACAAAATTTGTCCTTGTTGTACAGAATTCTATCCGTATACGTATAAGGATCCGTCCATGATAAGTCGCTGATCTTAACCTCCCTATTGTCCAATTTACCTATCCTTATGTCTAGTTTACCATTGTCTAATTTACCATTGTCTAAAATGACTATTGCCTAGATTACCATTGTCTAATATACCATTGTCTAAAATGACTGTTGTCGAATTTACCATTGTCTAATTTACTTTGTCTAAAATACCGTTGTCTAATTTACTTTTGTCTANACACACACAGACACCACGACCAAACACTATATGGTTTCCGATCTTGAGATCGGAAACCATAACAATCTGATTGGCGGTGTAACGTCGATCAGTGTTCCCCGTATTTCTGTGTTTTTCTTATTGTTTCCCTCCTGACGGATTAAGCGGCAACTAACCCAACAATAACCATTCTAGGCCGCGTCTATTGTTGGGGAACACTGAGCTACAGAAACACTCACCGACTTTATACCGGAGCGCATGCAGGACGCGCCGCGTACGCGCCAGTCTGACACCGGGTTTATTCCGGATCAAAGCGTAAAGCCGGTGACAGACTAGCGTGACGCGGCGCGGAGCTAAGCGTTTTCTTTTGTGTTTTCAGGCACTACTGAGCACCATGTGCAGTGGAGCGCAAAAACACAAAAGAAAACGCGTCGCGTACGCCCTAGTCTTTCACCGCCTTAAGTACGGTTTACGTCCCGATTAAAATGCCAGTGTGAACACAACATTTGTCGAATTCCTCCTTTCTATATCCGCTGCTACTTTGTGTTGGAAATATTTTAAGACATTTGACCGAACTGTCCATGCAATCTGGTACATGTCGATCAATAGAAAATGACTAGAGAATCAGAAATGCGTGCACCATCAATGGACGGTAACAAGCAGTCTGGACAGGTCACTGGGACATGCATAGCCACTACACCACGATTTCCCTCCCCATATCTGAAGAGACAACGTTTACTTCGAGTTCACCGAATGATACCGACCCAAAACAGAACGATGTCTGATCTAATCAGGCGTTCTAGTTGCGGCAACTGACTTTGTAACAACAAGAAAAGGACATCGCAGCGATGTCAGTGGTTTCCGATGAGAAGTTTACTAGGCTACTCTGGAGCTAATTAACTGTGACCTTGACCTCTGACCTTGAGAGGTATTGCGTAACTGAAACAGGGATCTTTGATAAAACCTATACGGGATGGATAATGCTGGCCTCTAATTAGTTTTCCCCTGAAATTCTGACTAGATTTGGATTTTAGAACTGTTTGACTGTGACCTTGACCTCTGACCTTAAAGGTCATTGCGTAATCCGAAAGGTCATCCTTGATAACCTTGGTGTAGGTGAAGGTTTTAGGCTTCCACCATAACCAGGTTCTGAGTTTTATCATGTTATCTGTGACAGCTGACTGTGACCTTGACCTCTGACCTTGAGAAGTATTGCGTAATCGGAACAGGCATCCTTGATTAAACTTATAGTGGAGATGGTTAATTCAGGCTTGTATATAGTTTTCTCCTGAAATTCTGAGCAGATTTGCACTTTAGAACTGTTTCACCTTGACCTCTGACATTGAACGTCATTGCGTAATCTAAAAGCTCATCCTTGATAACCTAGGTGTAGGTGAAGGTCTTAGGCTTCACCATCACCAGGTTCTGACTTATCTCATGTTATTTGTGACGGATGACTGTTACCTTGACCTCTGACCTTGAGAAGTATTGCGTAACTGGAACAGGATCCTTGATTATTAACCTATTATATAGGGATGGTTAATTCAGGCTTCTAATTAGTTTTCTCCTGAAATTCCGAGGAGATTTGCACTTTAGAACTGTTTGACCTTGACCTTGACCTCTGACTTTCGAGGTGATTACGTAAATTGAAAGCTCATCCTTGATACCCTAGGTGTAGGTGAAGGTTTTATGCTTCTACCATCACCAGATTCTGACTTATGTCATATTATCAAATTTGAATATCAAATCTCGCCATGATATCCGCAAATATCATGCAACCGAGCAGGTGCAAACTGAAAATTTCAGTTGCAATAACATCCGTGGATGAGCTGTGAGTGTGATGTTGTGATACCAGTTTCAAGTCATTTACTGTGGCAGATATCTCGATATGTTAAAATATCAAATTTGATATATCAATATCATTATGATGCTGACCTTGGCGAATAAATTTGTTGATGCCAGTACCTTGCCAAGGGTCATAAACATAGGGAATGAACTTGTTACTAGTGCTCTACCGTGCCTCGGAGACAAGTTATTCAAAAAACAAAAGTGTGGCAGACAAAATTTCAACTTTTAATATATCAATTTCACCATGAACCATGTATCGGAGACCGGAAATTTTCATTCCATCTTGTAGCTCAGGTCATGTTACCTTGGGGTAGGTCACATTTCCAGGTCTGTAGCTCTTGCAGGAACAAAGTTACAGGTGTGACAGACTGAACAGACAGACACACACACACCATCACCAAACACAATGGCCCGTATGCACCAGTGTGGCTTAAGCCGAAATTGAGCTTAAGCCTAACTTAAGTTGGAACTAAACTTGAAGTCGGTATGCACCAACTAAAGCTGAGCTTCAGATCTGGCTTAAACCCCGCAAAAACCTAAACCACATCGGAGGGTGGTTTAAGTAACGGATTAACTCGTACACGTTGAATTTGAAGACGTGCCTTCAACAAGCGCGGATCCAAAGGGGGCTGCCGTGCGCTCGCCTCCCCTTTTAACCCAAAAATCAGTGAAATTGATCGTGAAATTCTGGAATTCGGCGCGACTTTCACTGTCCTAGCAGAAGGCACCCCCTTTTCTGAAATCCTGGGTCCGCTCCTGCCATCAATGTCAACATTGAAGTTAGTTATGGACGCTCATTGATCCATTGCACAGGGGACTATCCAGAAGGAGTTATCCAAGACCGGAATAACCCCCTTCAATAATATCCCGATGAGGAATTTCACAAACGCTTTCGTTTTGCCAAGGAGAATATGCAGTTGATCGAGCACGAGATAGGCCTATCTCCGAATTCTGGCAAGAAATCTGAGTTGTCGCCCAACTGTGAGCCTGATAGTGAAACGTGTGTTGCCTAAAATAGGCCCAGCTGATCCATTACGAGTCAAAGCTTAAGTTAAAGTTGAGAAATAACTTAAATGAGCTGCGAGCTTAACAGTGAAACATGTTACGCGTCAAGGCTTAAGTTACAGCTATACTAAACGTAAGTTAAGAAATAACTCAATATGGGCTGCAGCTCAAGTTGGGATAAGCGGAATTTCAGCTTAAGTTAAAGAGCAGCTTAGCTGGAGTTAAGATAAAACTTAGCCTGAACTGGTGCATACGGGTCGAGTGACAAACGCGGATGGCGGACGCCGGATCCGGACGCCGGAGGGCAGATGGCGGACGCCGGAATGGTGCCATCTATGGGCGGTTATATCCGCAAAAAGTAGACGTTGACAAATAGACGTAGATTCAAAAATCAGAGACGTGCTTTTAGAAAACAGAGACGTTCTTTAACAAAACGAAGACGATCTCTAACAAAACATAGACGTTCAGCTGTGAGTTGGAGTCGTTCACAAAAGAGACGTTCGGTGGAACTCGAGTAGTGAACAGAATTTGAAGACGTGCCTCATCAGAGACGTATATATTTTTTTAAACGTAGCAATAATTTTGAATGGTACGCCAAACACAGACGTTGACATAATTTGGAGTCGTTCATTAATGAGACGTTGGGTGGCGTTCGTGGCAGTTAAGGGTGAACTAGCCGTTACAGTATTTACCTCCTGTCCAGACAAATTTTAATGAGGTCGAATTTGATTGGATGTTGGGGCATGATGATGACCCATCATGCCTCAGCATGAATTAAGATGAAAGGGGCGCTGCGATCGCTTTCGCGAAAATCGGTTTTCACTGTAGTTGAGACCCATTGGTAAGTATTTTTTTTAAATCCTTCGCAGTGCATTAGTATTGGGATGTATCTACAAAACGTCGGGCGCAAAACCAAAATAATAGGTGGCGCTGCTGAGGTATTAATGCTTTATTTTTTCTAGTCTTTACATACCGTAGTATTTCATATGATATCTGCCACATTACAGTTTAGTCAAACTGTCCTAGGGCTTGTTGTAAAGGTTTTTTCTCCAATTGAGAGAAGTCGGTTGTGCTTTATTCTTTATATTCATGTGCATGTACCATCATGTCATCTTTCCTTGCCATCTTGACATGTTGATGTTACAGTCTTTGTATCTCTTGTACCATACTTGCTATGGTCTGAGAACTTAAACAAATCCATCCTATCCTATCCCATCCCATCCCATCCCATCCCATCCATTAACATATTGACCTAATTCTTGTACATTCATTATTTACACATGTCTCTGCATCCATAGGCTACATAATGCAATTTTCCGCATAAATTTCTTGTGTCGCAAAAAAGACACTAATCGGCAAATGAATGAGAATGAATGTTCACACTTGAAATAAACTCATCTTAACTTCTAGGGGCATATCTAGGAGGAGTATAGGCCTGCTATACTATACTAAAATTGTGGGCCTTGGATCTTGAATTATTGGATCTTTGATCTTTGATCTTGGATCTTGAATTAGGGTGTCCCATTTTCGACCGTGTGTGTTCCAAGTTTTTTGGGTAGCATTTACACACGCATGTTAATCTGGTCACATTCCGACTCCAAATTACCGTTGTGCGGTCAGTGGAGGAAGAAAAAAAAGACTGCGCATGCCGCAGTTAGGATAAATCCGGATTCAGGTCTCATTTGCGTTTAGATGAGCAATTTTAATCTGGTCGCAGTGACCCAATGCGGTCGAATGCGGATTCGGGACAAATATGGTGGTTAACTTTAAAGCTGATGTGAACGAACAAAAGGCCCCCATGCGACGAGCAAGAGAATTGCAAACGCCCTGCAAACACCTCAAACGAAGGTTCAGAACATGATAGACCCCACGACGCCAGGAGGGCGCCACCTTATTCGTCTTCGCGCTGTCAGGTTGTCAACATCCTCTGGTGCGCTCCTGCTGAACACTTTTTTTTGAAAGAAAATTTTTTGACCCAGCTGGGAATCGAACCCGCGCCCTGTTATCTTTGTTCCACCGTCTTCCCCATTCGGCCACCAAACTTGTTGGTAGGCTTCCCATGTTTTCTCTTATTCGTAGAATATTATTACGTAAGTCGAAGGCCTACGTCTATCACAAACACAAATCAGGCCTCTGTCAGCTGGCTCGTTGGCCGAATGGATAGAGTGGTGGATTACAAATGAGAAGGTCGACGGTTCGAATCCCGTCTAAATGACTACAATTTTTTTTTGTTCTGGGCCTTCGTTTGAGGTGTTTGCAGGGCGTTTGCAATTCTCTTGCTCGTCGCATGGGGGCTTTTTGTTCGTTCACGTCAGCTTTAAATGACCATTTGACTTTTTCGTCCTTTATGAAATTGATTCTTTCCATTATCTACAGTTGGCCTATTGTATACGCTTGTGGACAGAATTCGTCCGGTAAGTAATGGCGGAAGTAAAGATGAGTAGTGTGCTCAATCTTTTTTATGTTTTGCTAATTTCAAGTGTTAATTGCATGGACCCCCTGACGAGGCTGATGAATGATTGCCAAGGCGTCATAACAGCTACAGTGTTGCTGCAATGCTACGTCAGGTACTCGAGACTGTGAAATTGCCATTGAAAACGACCGGCTGTTCAATGTGGCAGAGTATACCCGAAGATACAGGTTGTCTGTTACGTCACCGAGAAGGTGGATCGCCAATCGGGATACACAAATGGAGCAAGTCGAGAACAACGCCAAGAGACGGAGAGTTAGAACCGACCATGATGAATGGCGGCCCGAGGTGGAAGTAGCGAGTCCACAACCGGTTTCTTGAATGCCGTCGTCTTGCCCTCCCTGTTTCCGGGGGTAACCTCACCAAGGCTGCCGAGCACGAATTTTACAGCTGGTGAGATGAACTTCCTAGAGACGAACGAGATGACCACCTGCACCACCGGCCACACTGATCCCTGTATTTCTATGTCTAAGGGATGAACAGGCGATTTAAATGAAACCCGAACATTCTATTTTCATCGCCGCAAAGCTAATGATACAGCCCCGCTTCCAGCTGATGCTGACCAACGTGCACGTCAGTTTCGAGCAAACGTCAGGGACACCATTGGACAAAATGCAAATGCGCACTTTTTAGCTCACTGGGGTGAGCTGCTACAATGGTGCAGCGTCCGCCGTCGTCCGTCGTCGTGTTCCGTTAGCAGGGCACGTTTGGTAACCGCTGGAGCTATTGATCTGAAACTTGGTACATATATACCCCTTGGTCAGATGACCCACGGCACCAAGTTTCGGTCCCATTCGACTCTCAGTTTGGCCACCAGGTGGCGGAAACCAAAAACACAAAAAGTGCAATAACTCCTGAACTAANAAGGATACATAACATATATAACGGGTTTTTGATTTGACCTACTTTTCAAGGTCACAGAGGTCAAAGTTCGACAAAAGTGACGAACCTGCCACAGTTTGTCATTATTTCACCGAGCGACTTCATATCTTGCATAAACATGCATTGGAGGGGTACCTTAAAAAATACCTTAAAAACGTTTCGGCCCGATTTGACATCCAGTATGGCCACCAGGTGGCGTAACCTGAAAATCAAGTAATTGTTATTACTAGGGAGCGGCTTGACGCAGAGTGCTCAAATTTGATATTTACCTCCATCTAGATGACCTTTACATGCATGTAAAATTTCGGCCTGATTTGACTTCAAACATGGCCACCAGGTGGCGTAACCCAAAAATCATCAAAGTACTGTAACTCAGGAATGCCTTAACCCAAAGCGCTCCAATGTGATATGTGGCCCCCTGCAGATGACCTTTATGTCCATGTGAAGTTTCGGCCCGATCGGATATCTAATATGGCCGCCAGGTGGCGTAACCCGAAAATAATCAGTCCTACCTGGGAATGACTTGACCCAGATTGCTCATAACTGATATGTACCTCCCTCTGTCATTAGACTATTATGTCCAACCCAGTCAGCACAGGGTCCATGGACCNCGCCGGCGGATTGCTAGTTGGCATCGTTTATGGTCAGAACTAGGACGGTATCTGATCGTCTTCGAACCTCTGACTTTCGTTCTTGACTAACTGAGGATAACATTCGCGAGTTACGGCAATTGCCGCGAATGTTTTGGCTACCATGTCAGTTAAGCCCAAATAGTAAAATTAAGTGCCTAGGCCTAAAAAAAAGACGAATTAGTTCCCCGATGACTTTCCCGGGGGTTTCGAGGGTCGCCGAGTCCGAATTTCGGGTCAAAACAGCCGAATTCCGCACGCAAGTTATCGTCACGAACGGGTAGCCACCCATGTCAGTTAAGGCTATTACTGGTCCTATTTAAGTACGAATCGGACTGAAACGCTTCAAATCGCATAAACGGAACCGTTGGAGCACTTCCCTAAACGTTCTCGAGCAGTGGTTAGGAGTTGGAGAAAAAATACAGTCAGGGGTATTATATCTTACTATGTCGTATCTGGTTGAAACTTTGACAGCTCAAATCTGGACTTTGAATTTCATTAAGCCAACTTTCTATGAAAACGAGACGATAAACTTTTTGAAATGGTTGCATCTTGTAGAGTGGCCAAAGCGCTTTCCAACAAGCCATATCCGGTTCTAATCGGCCCAAAAATAAACTTTCCACGTCCCGTAAAGTGGGTCCAAGAACCCCCCTTTTAGGCATGTCTGACCGTTTCCCCCATTTGGCGGGCACTTTGTTTGATTTTTTCCCGAGTTTTTTCGGTCAATCTGTGGATCCGGTGCTTGGCTATCAGGCCACGCAGAATGGACCGGTTTCCTCTGGTAGTTTTCCTCTGGCAGGGGTCCAAAGGTCTTAACTGACACGTGGTGGTTACCCAATAGTGATTTTTTGACAAGTTAAAAAACGTGATTTTTGATGATTTCAAACGTGTTTCTGATCCGGTTTACGATAACAAGGCCTCTGATTTCGGTCTGGGCTAAATAGGACGACGTTTTCATGTAGTATTTTCTTAACTGACAGGTAGCCATTTTTGGCATTGTTTGTGGCTGCCGTTTCTAGATGACTCGAGATATTTCAATGAAATTGACGTATGACGCGTAGCTTTTGACGTAGAATACGGGGATGCAACAGTTATTTCAATTCGCCTAAAACGAACACCTGCTATTTCTTAAATGACATGAAAAAGTTAGTGGAAGAACCCCCGTGCAGCACTCCACTACTAACTGACATGGGTAACCAAAATGGTTTTCCCCTCATTTCTCCCGAGTAAAGCAGAATTGAAAAACTTTGACCACACTCCCCTGAAGCGTGGAACGAGCGCTCCCGGCACACAAAGACTTGATGAGCTGCAATCACGGGAGATGGGCAAAATTGACCAAAATGCTTAACTGACAGGTAACCATCTCAAAAGGTTCTCGGACATTCGCCGAACTGTTAACTGACTTTCGGTAACCAAGTTGTGAAATTTCCATGTTCCACTCGTCCTATCGAGTTGAAATTCAGTGTGCTATTAGGCAGTGGGTCGGCGACCATAACCACGTTTGATTTTTGCCGAAATTCATTCATCCAACTTGTGCCAGTTTGATTGAACTTTTGGCTGCACTACTAACTGACATCGGTAGCCATTCGTGTCCCATTCTTGGCACGCTTAACTGACACGGTAACCATTCTCTGTCATTCTTGGCAAGCTTAACTGACACGGGTAACCATTCGCGCCAGTTCTTAACTGGCATTCGCCAAACTAAATGTAGCCACCGGATGTCATTTAACAAACGTTCGTCAAACTGAAAACGGCTACCGGATGTCATTTAACGAACGTTCGTCAAACTGAAAACGGCTACCGTTGTCATTTAACAGATGTCGAACGTTCGCCAAACTGAAAGTTGGTTACCAAATGTCAGTTAACTGGGTTCGCCGAACTGAAATTGGTTACCGAACGTCAGTTAACAGTAGACAAATATTGCTTGAAACATGACCTCTTTCAACACGGTGCAGATTCCACCCCGGTAACCCCAGGGCTTTGAAATTTGTGGTACACCGAGGTAAAGGGGAGCCCTCGGTGTCCGCAAAATATCAGGCCAATATCTTATTTGGTTGCAGAGTAATTGGCCTACGAGCAAGGTATTTTTTCGACCCCTAGAAGTCGGGATTCTGACGGGAAACTAAAAGTCGGGAAACATGTCCTCTTTCAACAGGCTGTCAATTTCACACCGGTAACACCAGGGCTTTGAAATTTGTGGTACATCGAGCTAAAGGGCAGCCCTCGGTGTCCCAGAAATATCAGGTCAATTGGCCCGTCTATGCCGTTCGCTGGGCTGCGAGTTCTGCCCAGCCGCCTGGACGTTACGGCGTCTCCCTTCAAATAGCCCGTCTATGCCGTTCGCTGGGCTGGGAGTTCTGCTTAGCCGCTCAGACGTCACGGCGCCTCCCTTCAATTAGCCCGTCTTTGCCGTTCGCTCGGCTGGGAGTTCTACCTAGCCGCTTGGACGCTACGGCATAGCCCGATTCGGCCGGGCCCTCCCGTCTTGCGCCGTTGCTATGTCCGTCTCACTGCGGACAAATCTGTCTGCACGGTCATTCAGGGTGGCCTGTCATTCAGGTTGGCGCCAGCACGGGGATTAGCTGAAATTTTCAGTCGGAAATGTTTCACTGGCGCCACCGTGATCTGTCTCCACCGTCTTCTAGGGTGGGGCCAGCAAGGGAACGTCCTGAAATATTCGACGCCCGAATGCTTTCCTTGCGCCACCCTGACCAGTCTGCACTGTCATTCAGGGTGGCGCCAGCGGGGGGATTTGCCAGGGCATTTAAATCAATATCAATATCTTATTCCGTTGCAGAGTTATGTGACTTCAAGCAATGCAATCTCACATTCGCGACCTTCGATTTACCGTCATGCCATAGGTGCGGTAAAAAAACGCATTGCTGGAAGTTGAAACTTCGCAACGGAATGCAATAGTGACTTGATCTTTTCAGGACACCGAGAGTTACCCTTTAGCTCGGAGTGCCAAAGATTTCAAGGCCCTGGCGTTACCGGTGTGAAATTGACAGCGTGTTGAAGGAGGACACCTGCTATGTCTTAAATGACATGAAAAAGTTAGTGGAAGAACCCCCGTGCAGCACTCCACTACTAACTGACATGGGTAACCAAAATGGTTTTCCCCTCATTTCTCCCGAGTAAAGCAGAATTGAAAAACTTTGACCACACTCCCCTGAAGCGTGGAACGAGCGCTCCCGGCACACAAAGACTTGATGAGCTGCAATCACGGGAGATGGGCAAAATTGACCAAAATGCTTAACTGACAGGTAACCATCTCAAAAGGTTCTCGGACATTCGCCGAACTGTTAACTGACTTTCGGTAACCAAGTAGTGAAATCTCCATGTTCCACTCGTCCTAACGATTTAAAATTCAGTGTGCTATTAGGCAGTGGGGCGGCGACCATAACCACGTTTGATATTTGCCGAAATTCATTCATCCAACTTGTGCCCATTTGACTTAACATTTTGCTGCACTACTAACTGACATCGGTAGCCATTCTTGGGGAGTTTAACTGACACGGTAACCATTCTCTGCCATTCGTCCAGTTCTTAACTGACATTCGGTAGCCATTCGCCAAACTAAATGTAGCCACCGAATGTCAGTTAACGAACGTTCGTCAAACTGAAAACGGCTACCGTTGTCATTTAACAGATGTCGAAGGTTCGCCAAACTAAAATGCGGCTACCGTTGTCAGTTAACAAGGTTCGCCGAACTGAAGTTGGTTACCGAATGTCAGTTAACAGTAGATAGATAATTTGTGGCTATGGGACGTTGCCTGTACGTGTCCTAATCGTCGTAATTAAAGGGTATTCTGCATGAATATATATACCGTCCCGCTGTGACAGGAATCAGAGCCTCATGTACAATCGTTCCAGGTCTCCAATTTTGGTACACATCAGTTTGAGAATATACGAAAGTGGTTCGAAAATGCTTAACTACCAAATTGCCACCCAAAATACCGGTTCGAATCGGGTTCGAATTGGGGTTCGAATCGGAGTTTGAATCCATGTTGAAAGTTTCAGAAGCGCCAAATTACATCAAAACAGCCATGAATCGACTGGTAACCCCGCCTGCTATCATTAAATCAGGATGCCAGCTCTGCATCTGGACAGAAATTCCGTGAATTTTCTTAAATAGCAAATTGCCACTCATTGTATGAATTTTCGAATTTTCGAACTTTCACTTTTCACTTTTTTTTTTCACTTATCCCTCGTTCGATTTTGATGAAACTTTGTAGGAATACTTTTTAACATCCAATAAAGCGAATGCACCTGCTCCGAAGCGATTTCCTCTGCAGGAACATGGAGATATGATATTGCGCCTCAGTGCGAGGTGATAAAAGTGTGCAACCAAAAGAAAAATAATTGTTATNCCAATTCGTAGGCCATTTCAATTACATGATTCGAAAATTCGTAGGCCCAACTACGAATCTTCTTAAATAGCATAATTGCCAATTTTTGACACAGTGTCAATTTCACCCCTCTCACCCGATCGCTTTGAAATCTGCAGTACACCGAGAGGAAAGGTAGCTCTCAGTGTCCTCCAAATATCAAATCATTATCTTGTACCAGTGCGGAGATATTTGATTTCAAGCAATGGTCATTTTCGGTCATTCTCGGTCGGATTTCTCACTGACGCGAAAAGTCGTAAAACATGCCCTCGGTGTACACGTTGTCAATTTCACACCGGTGACCCCAGGGCTTTGAAATTTCCCGTACACCGAGGGGAAGGGTAGCTCTAGGAGTCCTGTTAATTTCAAGTTATTATCTTCATTGGTTGCAGAGTAATTCGCAAACAAGCAAGGCCTATTTTCGTCCCCCAGATGTCATGATTCTGACGGCGAGGTAAAAGTCCCAAAACATGCCCTCGGTGTACACGTTGTCAATTTCACACCGGTAAATCCAGGGCTTTGAAATTTGCAGTATACCGAGGGGAAGGATAGCCCTCGGTGTCCTGTAAATTTCAAATCATTATCTTTCCCCGTTGCGGAGATATTTGACTTCAAGCAAGGGTCATTTTCGCGCATTTTCGGTCGGAATTTTGACTGACACGAAAAGTCGGAAAACATGACCTCGGTCAACACGCTGTCAATTTCACCCCTCTCACCCGATCGCTTTGAAATTTGCGGTATACCGAGGGAAAGGGTATCTCTCGGAGTTCTGTTAATTTCAAGTTATTATCTTCATTGGTTGCAGAGTAATTCGCCAACAAGCAAGGCCTATTTTCGTCCCCCAGATGTCATGATTCTGACGGCGAGGTAAAAGTTGCAAAACATGCCCTCGGTGTACACGTTGTCAATTTCACACCGGTGACCCCAGGGCTTCGAAATTTGCAGTACATCGAGGGAAAGGGTATCCCTCGGAGTCCTGTGAATTTCAAATCAATATCTTTTCCCGTTGCGGAGATATTTGACTTCAAGCAAGGGTCATTTTCGCACATTCTCGGTCGGAATTCTGACTGACGCGAAAAGTCGTAAAACATGACCTCGGTCAACACGCTGTCAATTTCCCCCCTCTCACCCGATCGCTTTGAAATTTGCGGTACACCGAGAGAAAGGGTAACTCTCTGAGTCCTGTTAATGTCAAGTTATTATCTTCATTGGTTGCAGAGTAATCCGCCAACAAGCAAGGCCTATTTTCGTCCCCCAGATGTCATGATTATGACGGCGAAGTAAAAGTCGCAAAACATGCCCTCGGTGTACACGTTGAATTTGCAGTACACCGAGGGGAAGGGTAGCTCTCGGAGTCCTGCAAACTTCAAATCATTATCTCTTCCCGTTGCGGAGATATTTGACTTCAAGGAAGGGTCATTTTCGCGCATTTTCGGTCGGAATTTTGACTGACACGAAAAGTCGGAAAACATGACCTCGGTCAACACGCCGTCAATTTCACCTCTCTCACCCAATCGCTTTGAAATTTGCAGTACACCGAGAAGAAGGGTAGCCCTCGGTGTCCTGTGAATTTCAAATCAATATCTTTTCCCGTTGCGGAGATATTTGACTTCAAGCAAGGGTCATTTTCCCACATTCTCGGTCGGAATTCTGACTGACGCGAAAAGTCGGAAAACATGACCTCGGTCAACACGCTGTCAATTTCACCCCTCTCACCCGATCGCTTTGAAATTTGCAGTACTCCGAGGAGAAGGGTAGCCCTCGGTGTCCTGTAAATTTGAAATCATTCTCTTTCCCGGTTGCGGAGATATTTGACTTCAAGCAAGGGTCATTTTCGCGCATTTTCTGTCGGAATTCTGACTGACGCGAAAAGTCGGAAAACATGACCTCGGTCAACACGCTGTCAATTTCACCCCTCTCATCCGATCGCATTGAAATTGACAGTACTCTGAGAGCTATCTTTTCTCTCGGAGGACTGCAAATTTCAAAGCGATCGGGTGAAAGGTACGAAATTGACGGCGTGTTGAAAGAGGACATGTTTTTTTGACTTTTGGCGTCATGTCAGAATTCCGAACGAGAATGACCGAAAATGACCCCTGCTTGAAGTCAAATATCTCCGCAACCGGGAAAAGTAATGATTTGATATTTACAGGACACCGAGGGCTACCCTTCCCCTCGGTGTACTGCAAATTTTAAAGCGATCGGGTGAGAGGGGTGAAATTGACAGCGTGTTGACCGAGGACATGTTTTCCGACTTTTCGCGTCGACCGCGGGCACGAAAATACGCCATGTTTGTAGGCAGATTACTCAGCAACCAAAAAAGGAATCGACCTAATATCCTTAGGACACCGAGGGCTACCCTTTCCCTCGGTGTACTGCAAATTTCAAAGCCCTGGGGTCACCGGTGTGAAATTGACAACGTGTACACCGAGGGCCTGTTTTGCGACTTTTACCTCGCCGTCAGAATCATGACATCTGGGGGACGAATTTAGGCCTTGCTTGTAGGCCAATTACTCTGCAACCAATAGATATAATAACTTGAAATTAACAGGACTCAGAGACCTATCCTTTACCTCCGTGTACCGCAAATTTCAAAGCAATGGAGTGAGAGGGGTGAAATTGACAGCGTGTTGACCGAGGCCATGTTTTCCGACTTTTCGCATCACTCAGAATTCCGACCGAGAATGTGCGAAAATGACCCTTGCTTGAAGTCAAATATCTCCGCAACGGGAAAAGACAATGAGTTGAAATTCACAGGACACCGAGGGCTACCCTTTCCCTCGGGGTACTGCAAATTTCAAAGACCTGGGGTCACCGGTGTGAAATTGACAACGTGTACACCGAGGGCCTGTTTTGCGACTTTTACCTCGCCGTCAGAATCATGACATCTGGGGGACGAAAATAGGCCTTGCTTGTTGGCGAATTACTCTGCAACCAATGGATATAATAACTTGAAATTAATAGGACTCAGAGAGCTACCCTTCCTCTCGGAATACTACAAATTTCCCAGCGATCGAGTGAGAGGGGAGAAATTGACAGCGTGTTGACCGAGGCCATGTTTTCCTACTTTTCGCGTCACTCAGAATTCCGACCGAGAATGTGCGAAAATGACCCTTGCTTGAAGTCAACTATCTCCGCAACGGGGAAAGATAATGATTTGAAATTCACAGGACACCGAGGGCTACCCTTCCCCTCGAGGTACTGCAAATTTCAAAGCCCTGAGATTGCCGGTGTGAAATTGACAACGTGTACACCGAGGGCATGTTTTGGGACTTTTACCTCGCCGTCAGAATCATGACATCGGGAGACGAAAATAGGCCTTGCTTGTTGGCGAATTACTCTGCAAACAATGGATATAATAACTTGAAATTAACAGGACTTAGAGAGCTACCCTTCCCCTCGGTGTACCGCAAATTTCAAAGCGATCGAATGAGAGGGGTGAAATTGACAGCGTGTTGACCGAGGCCATGTTTTCCTACTTTTCGCGTCAGTCAGAATTCCGACCGAGAATGTGCGAAAATGACCCTTGCTTGAAGTCAAATATCTCCGCAACGGGGAAAGATAATGATTTGAAATTCACAGGACACCGAGGGCTACCCTTCCCCTCGAGGTACTGCAAATTTCAAAGCCCTGGGATCACCGGTGTGAAATACGAGGGCATGTTTTGGGACTTTTACCTCGCCGTCAGAATCATGACATCGGGAGACGAAAATAGGCCTTGCTTGTTGGCGAATTACTCTGCAAACAATGGATATAATAACTTGAAATTAACACGACTTAGAGAGCTACCCTTCCCCTCGGTGTACCGCAAATTTCAAAGCGATCGAATGAGAGGGGTGAAATTGACAGCGTGTTGACCGAGGCCATGTTTTCCTACTTTTCGCGTCAGTCAGAATGCCGACCGAGAATGTGCGAAAATGACCCTTGCTTGAAGTCAAATATCTCCGCAACGGGAAAAGATAATGATTTGAAATTCACAGGACACCTAGGGCTACCCTTCCCCTCGATGTACTGCAAATTTCAAAGCCCTGGGATCACCGGTGTGAAATTGACAACGTGTACACCGAGGGCATATTTTGCGACTTTTACCTCGCCGTCAGAATCATGACATCTGGGGGACGAAAATAGGCCTTGCTTGTTGGCGAATTACTCTGCAACCAATGGATATAATAACTTGAAATTAACAGGATTTAGAGAGCTACCCTTCCTCTCGGTGTACCACAAATTTCAAAGCGGTCGAGTGAGAGGGGTGAAATTGACAGCGTGTTGACCGAGGCCATGTATTACTCTGCAACCAATGGATATAATAACTTGAAATTAACAGGACTCCGAGAGATACCCTTCCCCTCGGTGTACCGCAAATTTCAAAGCGATCAAGTGAGAGGGGTGAAATTGACAGCGTGTTGACCGAGGCCATGTTTTACGACTTTTCGCCTCTGTCAGAATTGCGACCGAGAATGTGCGAAAATGACCCTTGCTTGAAGTCAAATATCTCTACAGCGGAACAAGATAAAGATTTGGTATTTACAGGGCACTGAGAGCTACCTTTTATCTCAGTGTACTGTCAATTTCAAAGCGATCGGGTGAGAGGGGTGAAATTGACAGCGTGTTGACCGAGGCCATGTTTTCCGACTTTTCCCTCATGTGAGAACTTTGTCGGGCGGGTGACGAAAAAGACCCTTGCGTGAACGATTGTAACTCTGCAACGGAGTGAGATATAGACTTCATCTTTAGGGGACATCGAGACCTACCCTTTATCTCAGTGCACCGTGGATTTCAAAGCCCTGGGGTCATCGGGCTGAAATTGACAGCCGTTTGAGAGGAAATTGACAGCGTGTTGACCGAGGCCATGTTTTACGACTTTTCGCGTCAGTCAGAATTCCGACCGAGAATGTGCGAAAATGACCGTTGCTTGAAGTCAACTATCTCCGCAACGGGAAAAGATAATGATATGAAATTCACAGGACACCGAGGGCTACCCTTCCCCTCGGTGTACTGCAAATTTCAAAGCCCTGGGGTCACCGGTGTGAAATTGACAACGTGTACACCGAGGGCATGTTTTGCGACTTTTACCTCGTCGTCAGAATCATGACATCTGGGGGACGAAAATAGGCCTTGCTTGTAGGCGAATTACTCTGCAACCAATGGATATAATAACTTGAAATTAACAGGACTCAGAGAGCTACCCTACCTCTCGGTGTACCGCAAATTTCAAAGCGATCGAGTGAGAGGGGTGAAATTGACAGAGTGTTGACCGAGGCCATGTTTTACGACTTTTCGCGTCAGTCAGAATTCCGACCGAGAATGCGCGAAAATGACCCTTCCTTGAAGTCAAATATCTCTACAGCGGAACAAGATAAAGATTTGATATTTACAGGGCACTGAGAGCTACCTTTTATCTCAGTGTACTGACAATTTCAAAGCGATCGGGTGAGAGAGGTGAAATTGACAGCGTGTTGACCGAGGCCATGTTTTCCGACTTTTCCCTCATGTGAGAACTTTGTCGGGCGGGTGACGAAAAAGGCCCTAGCGTGAACGATTGTAACTCTGCAACGGAGTGAGATATAGACTTCAACTCTCGGGGACATCGAGACCTACCCTTTATCGCAGTGCACCGTGGATTTCAAAGCCCTGGGGTCATCGGGCTGAAATTGACAGCCGTTTGAGAGGAAGGACATGTTTTGTGGCTTAAATAGCAAAATTACCACAAGTTGTAGTGAAATAGCAAAATTGCCACATGTTGTACAAGCGGTCCTTGTGGACGTGGGTGCTTGCTTGAGCGATGGAGCCGGTACTGAAATTAGATGCCGACAATGTTGGGGATATTTTGTGGTTAAATCAAGGGGATAGGGCAAAGAGTGTTGGTCAAAATATCCTCAAATAGCAAAATTGCCACAACTGCTTAAATAGCAAAATTACCACATATTGTACTGGCGTTTTATGTAAACNAAGACATGCTTAAATAGCAAAATTACCACAATTTGTTTCGAAATAGCAAAATTGCCATTTGTTGTACAAGCGCTCCTTGTGGACGTGGGTGCTTGCTTGAGCGATGGAGCCATGGAGTAGGTAGTGAAAATAGATGCCGACAATGTTGGGGATATTTTGAGGCTAAATCAAGGGGATATGGCAAGGAGTGTTGGTCAAAATATCTTCAAATAGCAAAATTGCCAGCACAACTGCTTAAATAGCAAAATTACCACCTATTGTACTGGCGTTTTATTTAGACAGGGAGGTTTGCATGAGCTATGGAACAACGGAGTATACAATGGTTTTGGATACCTAAAACGCTGGGGATCTTTCTTGGCTAAATGGTGGTGATAAGACAAGTAATTCGTGTCAAGACATGCTTAAATAGCAAAATTACCACAATTTGTTTCGAAATAGCAAAATTGCCATTTGTTGTACAAGCGCTCCTTGTGGACGTGGGTGCTTGCTTGAGCGATGGAGCCATGCAGTATGTACTGAAAATAGATGCTGACAATGTTGGGGATATTTTGTGGCTAAATCAAGGGGATAGGGCAAGGAGTGTTGGTCAAAATATCCCCAAATAGCAAAATTGCCACCACAACTGCTTAAATAGCAAAATTACCACCTATTGTACTGGCAGGCGTTTTATGTAGACAGGGAGGTTTGCATCAGCTATGGAACAACGGAGTATGCAATGGTTGTGGATCCCTAAAACGCTGGGGGTCTTTCTTGGCTAAATGGTGGTGATAGGACAAGTGATTCGTGTCAAGACATGCTTAAATAGCAAAATTACCACAAGTTGTACAAGAAGTGCTTAAATAGCAAAATTGCCACATGTTGTACAAGCGCGCCTTGTGGACATGGGTGCTTGCTTGAGCGATGGAGCCATGCAGTAGGTACTGAAAATAGATGCCGACAATGTCGGGGATATTTTGTGCCTAAATCAAGGGGATAGGGCAAGCAGTGTTGGTCAAAATATCCTTAAATAGCAAAATTGCCACCAAAACTGCTTAAATAGCAAAATTACCACATATTGTACTGGCGTTCTATATAGACAGGGAGGTTTGCATCAGCTATGGAACAACGGGGTATGCAATGGTTTTGGATACCCAAAACGCTGGGGATCTTTCTTGGCTAAATGGTGGTGATAGGACAAGTAATTCGTGTCAAATATGCTTAAATAGCAAAATTACCACAATTTGTTTCGAAATAGCAAAATTGCCACCAACAAAAAACCGATAAAAAACGACCAAAAGACATAAGTTTCGTTGTCCTACTGGATGCAAACGTGAACAGAACCTCAGCCGAGGTCCTTGCATTCCTTGGCTGCTGAAAAAACCTCAATGCAAAGATATTACGTCCTGCCTCGAGGGTAGCACCTTAAATAGCATAATTGCCACTTCGAGTTGTACAAACAACCAGAACAACAGAAAATGACCCCCGATACAACCCAATGCTTCGTCTGGAGATGTGCATCATTTCTACACAGACTGCTCGATATTCAAGTTCATTTTGCTTAATTTAGGTGCAGGAAACAACATTAGCTTAAATAGCAAAATTGCCACCTAGCACGAGCTGGGTCATATCGCGGGCCATACTCGTTTTTTCACGGCCGCAGCCCCACTCCAACCGAAGTTGGGTACAAGCATTCTGACGGTAGCCGAATGGCGTTGCTCAGGGCAGCTTACCAACCTAAAAAAATGGCATCTGATGTAAATAGCAAAAATTGCCACAGTTGTACTCCTCAATTAATTGGCAGAAAAGGTTAAAATTGGCATTAGATCACATTGCCAGGACTTGTGCTTTCATTCAGTTAGCATTTCGTTTGCAAATCACCCTCATGAGCAAATGAAAGCATCAGAGCAAAAGTACCCTTAAATAGCATAATTGCCACGAGCTCGAAAAAACAAAGATGACGATGTACAAAGGACGTTTTAAGGGGTTAGAAATGTGCAAGCACGCTCCGCCCATTCAGGAGAAACAACAGGGGCTTCAAGAGATACAACGGGCGCATCCAGCTCAACTTGCAGCATATTTCTCGACGCAGCTACCAAAATTGCCACTTCCCATTAAATAGCAAAGAGTGCCACGGGTTGTACTCCCGACCCCATCGACGTTATCGGGCCAAAGTGGCCTCGAATTCACTTGGTGGGACCCCAGAACGGCCCCCAGGGGGTTTGGCGACGTTCCCGTGGTCATTGGCGAAACGGCAAAATCGTCCTACATATTGACCCCAAAGTGTGCCTAAATACCAAAATTGCCACGTTCGTACCATGCATCACACTTACGAAATAGCAAAATTGCCAAATAGCAAATTGCCACACGTTGTACAGAATTCTGAAATAGTGCTACCTTAAATAGCAAAATTACCACTTAACTACCAAAATTGCCACCCTTAAATAGCAAAATTACCACACCGCTACCAAAAATTGCCACGTTAACTACCAACACACGTAGCACCTGCTAACTGTATGCCGACCGATTTTACTGCCGTTCGTCTTACGGCGATCCTAGAATTTCACCTCTAACACCGTAACACGAATGTCCCCGTCAGTCCCTCTTAATCATGACCTCAAGTTCCAAAAACCAACAAAATAGAACCAACCGAGGTCCTATTCCATTATTCCATGCACCATTATTCAGGCGGAGCACCTGCCTTGAACACTCTAATTTTTTCAAAGTAAACTTTCCGGTAACCCGAGGCACTCAGCTAAGAGCACCGGGGGAAGACCGGCGGGTAGATCTAGACGAGCAGTAAGCCGACGACATCGGACCGCAAGCCCAAATCCGAGATCCAACTACGAGCTTTTTAACTGCAACAGCTTTAATATACGCTATTGGAGCTGGAATTACCGCGGCTGCTGGCACCAGACTTGCCCTCCAATAGATCCTCGTTAAAGGATTTAAAGTGTACTCATTCCAATTACGGGGCCTCGATAGAGTCCCGTATTGTTATTTTTCGTCACTACCTCTCTGTGCTAGAAGTGGGTAATTTGCGCGCCTGCTGCCTTCCTTGGATGTGGTAGCCGTTTCTCATGCTCCCTCTCCGGAATCGAACCCTGATTCCCCGTTACCCGTAAGAAACTAGGCGGGCATATCACCGGCCTACGAAATTTGATAGGGCAGACATTTGAAAGATACGACGCCGGCGCGAGGGCCGTGCGTTCCGCTCAAGGTTATCCAGATTCGTCAAACGGACGACACGGAGTGCCGATTGGTTTTGACCTAATAAAAGCGCTCTTCCCCGAAGGTCGGAGCTTTGCAGCATGTATTAGCTCTAGAATTACCACAGTTATCCAAGTAGGATTGGACGATCTAAGGAACCATAACTGATCTAATGAGCCATTCGCGGTTTCACTGTGTAAAAGTTCGTACTTAGACATGCATGGCTTAATCTTTGAGACAAGCATATGTTACTGGAAGGATCAACCAGATAGGACCGGAATAACAACAGTTGGCCTGGCACTGCCGTGCCGACACAACATCCCGATGTCGCCCGTGGACGCCGGGGTTCCGGTCCTCTGCCGACTAACCGTCTCGTCACCGGCCGCGCGGCCGGCAACAAACGAGAAATCCGTCGTTGGGTCGGGTTTGCCACACGCCCGACGTAAAGTGAGAGGTCTGCCGGCAACGCGGCCCACAGACACTTTCCCCTCGTGTACACGCAAACTGACACCTCCGTGGGAGGGCAGTCTTATCGGACAATCAGATTAGACGACGCACGTAGCGCCTGCTAACTGTGTGCCGACCAATTTCACTGTACAACCTTTTCCGTCCCGTCGCTGCAAGGAGACCCCGAGAGGCTTCACATGCCGGGCGACAGTTATTTGCCAACGGTCGAGAGAGACGAGAGACCATACTCCACCGAAACATCCCAACGGAGCCTTCCCGATTCGCTGATACCGGGACGCCGAACTGCCTACGCAACGCATTCCTTTATCACCAACGGCTCCGTCTTTGCCTTCATCACTCGGTTCTCCCTCATATAGGAATCATAACAAAGTGTATGAAATGTTCAACTGTTAGTGGTATCTGGCCATGCCAACGTTGCCGCATCTCAACAGACGTTGAAAATCTATTGTACATGTACCCTGGACGCTCGCCCGAGCGAGCAAGCAAGCAAGCGAGGCATTTAAAGTGTTAACTGCATTAACCCTATGATTGCTGGCCAATCCCAGCCTGCCACGTCACAACCGAGGAAGCGCCANGCGTTCATGACATTTTGCAAGATAGGCCTACAATGGACATTGTTGGGCAAAACGACAGGACTTGTTCGTTATTTCATCCGTTATTCAAATGTCAAATCGAATTGCCATATAGTTACGAAAAATATATAACCCCATTTTGGTTATACATATAAAACAGGCCTACCTGCTAATACTCTAAACTCCCACTTACCTGTCCCATTCCTGAACTCGGAAAAAAATGACTAAAGTTGCGCTTCCACTACAAAAAAAGCTGGTATTTGTCGCTCTTATTCTGCTTCCATTACAGAATTGCCGGGTTTAAAGATAATGTATCACGACTTCGTTGTTTACATTCAATGTTTGTAAACATTGATGTTTACATTGTGTTATTTTGGACTTTTGGGACATGCCAACCCCTCAGATTGAATACTTATGGTATCAAAAGAATTTCTAGAGGGACATGCCACTAACAAATTACTCATAAGACAAAGAAAGACTGGATATAAACAAACAAAATGTAAATAAACAATGATTTTCGTGGCCCGCGAAAATACCCGTGATACATTATCTTTAATAAGTCATTAAGTGCGGATCTATTTAGTTCGGACAGCATAAGTTGCGCTTCCACTACAAAAAAGCCGGTATTTGTCCGCTCTTATTCTGCTTCCATTACAGAATTGCCGGGTTTAATAAGTTCGGTTCTATTAAGTGCGGATCTATTTAGTTCGGATAGCATAGCCGATCATACTCCGAATCTGGATGCGGATAAATTTTGTAGTGGAATGGCAATAACACCGGATCTATTTGTAGTATTATGCTCGGCTACAGGTGGCTCCACGGTCGCTTGCGACTGTGCATGACCTATCCAAACTAAATATTACCTTATAAGGACTTCCGATTGCCATATAAGGCGATCGCAAGGGACCGCAACCCCGTCTCAAGCCCAAATCGCGACAGTGGATTCGCCGCTTCACAGCAAAACCTGTGCGGTTCCCGACAGCCAGGAACGAGAAGTAGATGGCCAGTGGGGATGAAGTAGGGTCACAATTCAAGCTACATAGGGCATGCGGGAGGAGGGTAGGCCTATGAGTAAGATACAAATCGCTCTCGGGTACTCTCGTTAATTAATTTGGATACTGGCTCAATTAACCGGCAGCTACCCACATCGTCCAATTGCATTGACAGAATAATTTCAATTTCTGAACATTCCACACCAAATTACCAATTACAAGCTCAGAATTAGGACATAAGGCATAATATTGTCACGTATATTAATGACGACACTCACTGGTGATTGGGACTTTGTCCAAGTTTGTACCTCAGTTTCTGACTTTGTGGCTCTGACTCAGAGGAGTCATTTCGCGCGGTGGAATTTCCGGTCAGAAATTAGGGAAATGTTCTCTCTGGCTCAGTACATAATAATCGATAATCACGTTTTGCATATTTGAGCAGAAGCTTATTTCCTCTGACCTTTTGTTTTTAAGATCATAATTTTGTGATATTATCCTTGTTTATGATGACAGGGTGGCTTGGCGTTAACTTATCTTGGCGTTAACTTATCTTGGCGTCACTGAAGGGGATGACGCCAAGATAAAGACGACGCGTCCCCAAATGTGCCAACGTTAGTTTGGAACTATCTCTATGCAAATCATCGGAATCTCCATCAATTTCACGAATTTTTTTGCCCTTTTCTCTACAGATCAAAGTCGCTCACAAATTCGGCTGCAGTGTCTACCCGGCTTGCGGTGACAGGACTGTCATGACGTGCATCTTCACACCTGCATAGTAAGTCATCATCCTCTCCGATAATACATGCATAGTAAAATGATACATGCGTATCCCTAGCTCCGGGTCCATTTCATAATCAAAGTGTGATACTTATCTTTTTTGTTGAACAAATGATAAGTGTCACACTTTGACTTAAGCAGTTTTATGACACTCCTCTAAAGACACTCCTCCACTTAGAAGGTTGGCTGTCTATGACGTCACCGCTGCTTCCGTTGGAGCGAGCGCTACGGCCCTTGATAACTGCGGAATGTTCTTTCCGTGCTTCCAGCCAAGGTCCCGACAATCCAAATGGTGGTGGACAAAAAGGCGGCGGTATCGAATCGGGGGCAGTAGCTTTCACTCCACAACAGTACTACCTGACGGAAAGAATGTTCCAGAAACAGAACAAACAGACGGTAGGCTATTTATTTTTATCATGCCAACATTCTGCCCACGAATTATTGGATCCACTTGACGCCGAGAGAGGGGAAAGCCGCCGGACCGATGAGGACAACCCAGAGGGTACATTTGCCGTGGGAGTGGTTTCTCGCCCCACCCCGGGATTATGAAAAAGCGCTCTAAATGGGAGCCTTGACATCTATATCCATGGATCATGACCTTGACTTGTTATTCTTCAGAAATGGGACAGGTCCTATTTCCTTGAGAATCTCTCTGGGACCGAAACCGCGTGCGGCATGATCGGCAAGCGCACCTGGAACTACGAGAAACTAAAAAAGAAGGCCAGAAAATACGGCAAAGAGGTTTCCCTGTTGTTTGGGTGGGCAAACAGATCAGGCAACACGGATAGGGATGTCGAAAATATCACTGGACAGTGGCTGAGGACAAGAGAAGGAATAAAGCAGGTAAGGGAGAAGTATGATCCAGCAGGTTCAATGAACGAAGACTCAGAACACAGTCCCGAATCCGCTGTCTTCACAGAAAAAAAAATCAACTCTTGAGAGAAAATATTTCGGGTTGAGATACTGACAGTCTCGATCCGAGAAAAATATCCGAGATGTCATTGTCTCGCGCCGAAATATTTTCTGTTTCATTTTGAGTCAAAAAGTGTTTCGAACCATTTTGTCCCTAAAGTGAGACTCTGAGGGCGTTTAAAGCGGAGGGTTGAGGAGAACACTGTTCTTGACCCGACACCGGTTGCGTTCTTGGCGTTCGAGACTGCCGTTCTCGAGTTGAGGCAACAACTACATGAACTGGGTCAGCACGAGTGTGGTCAAGAACGAGGATTCGAAAACGCCCCTGAGTCTCCACTCGAGTTGATTTTTTTTCTGTGTTGGTTCGGGTTCGCAGGAAAGTGTCGAAGGATGCAAGTGGAGTTGCGCCTACAGCCCGTACTAGGCCTACACACCCGTCATGGGTCGAGGTCTCTGTACTGACAGGAAGCGTACCGGTAAGGCAGCAGAGAGCTGCATCTCGTCGCGTGTTCTTTGGTTCGTATCGACGAAAAAAACGAGTAGGATTTGTATTGTCCTCCGCGAAACGGCGGGTGATACACTGCGAGAGTTTGCGGTGGCGAAATGGTGTCAGGCATTCTGGTTTACCATCGGTGCTGCCATCTACACTAGGCTCCGACCTAGGAGGGGTCTGTCAGACGCGTTACCCCAGGAAATTTTGGAGTGTGTTGTCACAGCTCCAGATAACATTGTCCAACGATGATACTAGGGACTACCAAGAAAACATTTGCCTTACCTGTGTAAGACTGGGATAATTACGTAAAGTACCGAAACCATGCAAATTCCCTCCTATTCCGTTTCAGATCTCCCGTGCCAGGGGTGTCGGCTGTAGTATAATCCAGGAGTGCGGCAATGGACAAACAGTGGTGGCATGTCTCTTTAGCCCACAGTAAGTGACAACTTAATGAAGGGCTTACTGTGGAACATATATTACCTGGGGATGGAAAAACACCTGGAGAAGAGAACGGTTGCAGCCATTCTCCATACAGCGACACTCTCCATAAGGCGACAGGCTCAAAGCCCGAACTGCTCTCAAAATGGCTTCAGAGACGTTTCTCAGAGACAGGCACCTGGTTTTTCATCTCACTGCCAACAACGACACATTGACACGCCTATGTCGTCTATTTCTTCAGATAATAATCCTCAAAGACCGTGCAACCCAAGAGATTCAATAGGTTTGTTTAGAAATCAAACGATAAACGTAAACGTTAACAACAACTTATTTTTGTACCGAAAATGCTATATAAAATCTGGTTAATACTATGTAGGATGAAAAATAACGTTGTCGTAAAGCTTACGTTTATCGTTTGATTTCTAAACCTCCCTAATAAGACCAGTATTCTGGGGACGAAGGGATTTTGTCCGCACGCAACCATAGTACAAGGATGTATTTTCTCCAAATATTTCATTGTAAATCTTTATCAGTGCTAATAAATGTTCAAAAAACTCCCCGAAGAAGAATGTTACTTTAAATTTCATTGCGTCTCTGCCGGGGGAATCACAATCGTAAGCCCCAACCGTGTTGGTGCGGTAAGCCCACTGCGAAGTGTCCCATAGAAGAGTCATCTTCAAAGCAGGCCATGGTCCACGGGATCATTCCTTCCTCTTACACCAAAACAGAAAAAAATTGAAAAAATAATAAGGTAAGGAGAATAAAGTAAAACGAAAAAAGGATGGTTGTCAAAAGGGACTCGAACCCACGTCGCCCAATTCTGCGCAGTTACAAGTCCGCCTCTATTATTGCGCCTTTTAATGCCAAACGCAGCGACCAATCCAAAGTAATCGCTGCAATTTCAGTAAAAAAATGGATAGAGAAAAGATATGACGCCGTTGATTCTTATAAATATTCTGGGGTCCTCCTGTAGGTACTGTTCGTCCGCCTACAACACAGGCCAGCGTGCCACATTTTCTATCTCAGTGGGCCCATACGACATACTAGTACACGAATACTG
>NMRB01000958.1:11165-26408 GCA_002633025.1 Notospermus geniculatus | reverse complement strand
AGTCTGGATGTTGTGTCACATCCACCAAGAGCATGAATCACTGGAAGGAGACTACACATTTCCTTTCCCAACAGATCTTTCAGACGAACAATGTCTCAGACTCTTCTCTTACCCTCCTTCTCTCCACACTTCTTTTCTGATCTGAAGACTAGCCCTTTGCAATCATCACTGCAGTAGAAACAGAGCAGTATGAGCAGATCGGTATCTTCACCAGTTAGGTGAAGCAGATGATGAACACCTGACGGCTGTTTTCGCTGTCAGAATGTCAGCGTCTCCATCTGCGCTTAAAGACTTGATACCACTTTCATTCATTTTTTCTGTTAGCAAGTCAATGAAACGTTGTTTATTTTCAGCATTAGCGAGAAATTGGTCTTTCGTTGACTCTCCACACTTCTTTTCTGATCTGAAGACTAGCCCTTTGCCATTCTTGTAGAGCCGTTGGACATGACTGACATACTGTTCGGCAATGGCATCATACGTCTTTCTTTGACTTAAGTGGTATTGTCGGAAATTCGTACTCCTCACTACCATGTCAGTGCTAGGCAGAGGGCCCCCCCTCACAGAATTCCTTGGACAAAAGACAGCACGTATGATGCTATTGCAGAACAGTATGTCAGCCATGTCCAATGGCTCTACAAGAATGTCTTAGTTGTATCTGATGGCTATACACAGGGTCCTTCCACCAAAGACGTTGCCCGTCAAAGGAGGACGAAAGGCACAGAGGACCTCGGGTGTCCTTCTCCCCGACAATGCCACTCAAATCAACGAAAGACCAATTTCTCGCTAATGCTGAAAATAAACAACGTTTCATTGACTCGCTAACAGAAAAAATGAATGAAAGTGGTATCAAGTCTTTAAGGGCAGATGGAGACGCTGACATTCTGACAGCGAAAACAGCCGTCAGGTGTTCATCATCTGCTTCACCTAACTGGTGAAGATTCCGATCTGCTCATACTGCTCTGTTTCTACTGCAGTGATGATTGCAAAGGGCTAGTCTTCAGATGAGAAAAGAAGTGTGGAGAGAAGGAGGGTAAGAGAAGAGTCTGAGACATTGTTCGTCTGAAAGATCTGTTGGGAAAGGAAATGTGTAGTCTCCTTCCAGTGATTCATGCTCTTGGTGGATGTGACACAACATCCAGACTCTTTGGCATTGAAGGAAAAGGAGCGCCCTTGAAGAAAGTAAACAAGAATGGGTTCAAGAAGCAAGTGCAGATTTTGACCCAAGGGCAGCAGCAGATAAAAGATGTAGAAAAGGCAGGAGAGCTTGCCCTGCCAAACTAAACTGCAGTAACTCCAAAATTGGGAAATTGAGAAAAACGGCTCTGAAGTTTAGCTTTTGCCTGTAAAGTACTTTTCAGCACATTTTAATAAAGCTTAGCAGATTTGTGTAAGTTTTTACAATATAATTTAACAGAATGTGTTTGATTACTGTTTTTACCAGTTCAAAGGCATAAAAATGCAGATACTGCACTTTAGCTTGGGACTGCCTCGTTGAATTGGAATTTCAGACTGCAGTAACTTATGTACTCCTGGGTTTGCAATACTTCTAGTCTTTGCGTGATGCTATTTTTGAATTTTACAGTCTTAAATTGAGAAAAAAAGATTTACAGATAAGAATTTATTTAAATGTGGTCATTTATTAAGCAATCTTTCAAAGGGTAGTATAATTGTGAACCTTCCCAAGCTAAACTGCAGTAAGTTCCATTACTTACTGCAGTTTAGCTTTGGACACTGTCACTGATTGTCAGATACTGCAGTTTAACTTGGGTAGAAGGCTTATTTTGGAGATACTGCATTTTTAGTACCCTAATATCTCGCCAGATGGTGGCCAGATTGACTCANCCAGTTTTCAGCACTAATCACGCGAAGGAGATATTCAACTCAACGAAGAAGCGCCATCCTTCATTGGATGAGACATTTGTTGTCAAATCATCGGCAAATCCCACCACCCCTGAACTTCCTGAATTCTTGACGCCATCTCTGCAACGATTTCGGCAAAAACAGCTACGGGATGAAAAATTGGGCATTCCTAAGATGGGGAATGTGGAAGTTATGACACCAGAAGCACCTCAGATGTGCTCAAGTCAGACAGAATTAGCACAACAAGAGTCGCCAAAGATTTACGGATGCAGGTCTGGCACTGGAGTGAGTTTCTTTTGTCAAGTTGATTCGATGCAGTATTCTCAAGCATTTTGGGCATGCAGGTCATCCAGCTGGAAAAAGTCCTCGAGAAAAACCCCATGTTGCTTACAATACTGATTTTTGTGTCTTATTTCAGAATATAGAAGAAAAACCTAACAAATTAGGGAAGGCCTCAAGTCCCCAGACCCCACCAGATCAGAAAACATGTACTTCTCATGTAGATGACCTCGTTGCACCAGATACACCAGAGATGACTTGCACATTTAGATACAGAAAACTACCCGTAAGTTTAACGTAACAGTCGCATGCCGAATTTGACGGGTCGTATCCATATGGTGGGACAAGGGGGGGGGGGTATTTGAGGATATCTGATGAAAATAATGGTTCTCTAAGTGAGTGATAGGCCTACTTCAACATCTCTTTTCATTCTTGTCGGTTGATATATGTCAAACATTATGTTTCAGAACAAACTAAATGAAACATCAATGCAGAAAGTACCTTCTGAAGTGAATAACTCAACACTACCAAGCCACAGGATACCAGCACCAGTGACACCTGGTGGCATAGATGGGACTCCAGTAACGCCAGAAAAAACGATGAGATACGCCACTGACTTGACCGATATGGACATGCCTACACCACCAAGGTTTTATACTGAAAAAGCAAGACAGATGTTCTGTGAGTCAGAATTGGAGAACATTCAGAAACCAGTTGCCATTGACCCGAGATCACATGAGATGGGTAAAATACCAGGAGTGACTCAAGTACCGGCGGTGGCAAGATTTGAAGAGAGAGTGAACAATAGTCATCAGTGTTTGACTGGAGGTTTCAAACGACCTCAGCCAAAAAGGTGAGCCAACAGTAACATACACATATTTTGTGATGAATTTTTCTGTTGGGAGCTATGGCACGCTGGGGAATCAGTACTGCGCGAAGCCGTGCAATCGCCGTATTCCGAGTCCGGGTTTTCCAAACCTCCGTGTCAAAATGGCTGACTCGGAAGAAAATGAACAGGACAGGCTACAAAAATCAAACACAGGAGATAGAAATGTCATCGAATCTGAGTAAGTAAGGCGTACAGTCGGATCTCAGTGGTCTACTGCAGCTCTCTGAGAAATTTGGTGTTGTAACTCATTTTCGTTAGCGAGTTTGAGCTGTAANCCGAGTCAGCCATTTTGACACGGAGGTTTGGAAAACGTGGACTCGGAATACGGCGATTGCACGGCTTCGCGCAGTACTGATTCCCCAGCGTGTATGGGCAGATCGGATAATGAGGCCACTGGATGTGTCAGTGGAATCAAACCCAGAACTTAAGTGGTGACGGGCATCATTGGGGGTTGGAGCCAATACGTAAAAGGTGCGGACAGGGGCAGGGGGGCTAAAAATGGGTGTTTTATTGCGTACGTACTTAATGGATGCTCCCTTACACTGCAACCCATGGGATTTGCCTCTACTATGCTAGTACACCTTCAGTCTGAAGTCGATGCCATTGAATATTGAATGTACATTTCCCCATCTTTCCAGGATCGCCTTCATCACCCAAGAAGAATACGACCAACAGCCAGATTACATCCAGCACACCGTCAGTTTGGAAAAGATTAACAAGTGTGTTCATAATGTCAACACATTTATCAGAGAGAAATTTGAAGGTAAGGACAAAATCCTTGAGCTATACTGCTTGTATGAACCAACGGAACTGGGCGGCAGCAAATCCCTTTGTACTCGCAGGAGATTGTCAGGGGTCTCCTTATCATCCGTGGCATTTTTGTGGGATTCTCATCTGGCGATTCATAATCCTGCTGTTCAGGCTACTTTGATTCATGTAATTAGCAGTAGATTAGGCCCACAGTATATCTGAATGCCTGTAATTGCTACATACAGACTTCTCAAATACCGTAATGCTGTTTTTGACATGCCATATCATACTTACGTGGGCCTCAGAACACTAGGTCTACATTCATGGATTTACATGGCAGTCTTGTTTTCCTTCCAGCTGGTCATGGAGAAGAAACATGTATAACGTCTGCTGAACTACAAAACGATCTTGGATTCGGAAGTCATGCAAATAAATTGATTCTACTATTACTACAGGTGAAACGGATATCACAGGTGAAAGTTGGTGTCTTTTCAATTGTTGACCAGAACAGGATCTGAGAGTCTGATTTGTTGGTCATGAATGGAACTGCGCTTTATCGGGCGAGTTTGAACAATGTGCTACATTTCACAAAACAAGAGATAGACTTGTATGTAATACATTCTCCTGGGTTTCATTTATTGAGCATATGATACAGACATCTACATGTATTTCACAATGAAAGCTGATTCCAGTTCAAGATGGCAGATTCTTAGTGGGGAGTACAGAAGTTGAATATTATGGCTTTGTACAAACAGCATATGTACCACAGGATGATTTCGACAGATGTCATGGACCAAATAAAAGTTGCTGAAAGGGGATTGTACAATACAAGGCAGCACACAGAAACCAAATCCTACAGTACCGGTACACCTTTTGTGGAGGAAAGGGGTCATTCAAGTATTACATAACGAAAATTTTGGAAATTTTTGACCCCCTCCCCCTGTACGCATGGCTATGAAGGCCCCTCCCTCTATACGGCATATGCCAAAAGTGTGAAATGACAACGCATACACTGGGCTCCAGCTACCATTAGCGTTAGCACCAATTTGCTACATTTTTTTCTAAATTGACTCCTAAAAATGCTATTTGCCACAATGTTTTTTTGAGAATTCACTTTGTAGTGTTGATCAAGATGACATTTTGCCTACCATCAATTTATAAAAGATGACCCCCCTGTACGCTCTCCATACGCATGGCTGACAGCCCCCTCCCCCCTAGCTGTGTATGTAATACTTGAATGATCCCAAAGTGAACAGGACTGGGTGTCACTTTCACTCTTGCAAATTCAACCACTAGGCCTAGTTGTATAGATCAGAGGCCTTTCCGTTCTTACATATACAATGGACAAGGAGTCTCATTTGCTGCTGACACAATTTTCCACCTTTTCCTCACTCAGGCCTTAAAAACATCAAGTGATCATGCACTGCCGATTCTATCCACTTGAAATGAAATTATCTTTACTAGAGCACTAGTGTCTTGAGAAACTCTACATGTACTCCTACTGGATGTGTATTTACAACATAAATTGGAATTTAATCATTAAATAATCAATATGGCAAATAAAATTATGCTTTCTCTGTTTATTCATGGTGATATAATCACCTATGGGAAAAGAAACATGGAACTAACGCCATTACGAAGTAAAGGTAATACCTACGGAATGACTATGATGGAAAGAAAAAGAACATGACACCTCACGAAAAGGAATCTTAGGAGCATTTAACACAAAACAGGATTACAGGAAAAATCGAAGTTGAATTCACATCACAAAATTTTTGAGCACAGTAGAAGTGTGAAACTGATACTTCCTTTTCAAAGCAAGAGAAACACCGGAATGATTTTATTGCATACTATACATGTACATATAGTTTTTTACGAGTTGATTAAGGCTTCTTTACAGTATAGTATTTCCTAACACATGAATATTGACTCTAGTGTTACACAATGCTGTCGTCTAATGGTAAAAGGCAGCATCTCCGTAATGATCAGTGGGGGTGTGGGCGATTGTAGTAACAGCTATATTCTACACTATCGTGTACTTGGTAGTACACGATACAGCTAGTAGCACAATCAACCATGTCCCCACTGATCATGTATGAAAATATTGACAGCTTTCACCATTGGAAGGCAGAGTGGACGATATGTATGTTCACATAGAGATAGGATAAATCTACTATACCACACCACAGTTAGAGTTATTCACATAAAGTACCGATACTAACCATGCTAACAAGATAATGGAATAGAATGGACCAGGGCTGGGTTGCACAAAACTCATGTTAGTGCTAACTTGGTGTTAGCGCTAACTTTATGTTAAATGACGTAAAAAGACAAGGGATTTTTGACGTCATCTAACATAAAATTAGCGCTAACACCAAGTTTGCACTATCGTGAGTTTTGTGCAGCCGGGCCAGGGACTGCAGGTTCGAAACGGCAGTCCAACATCATGAATATACGGGGGGCATTTCTGAAGAAATGTGATACAGTTTTTCACTTATTTTCATGGTAGGACTAGGAAAACTAAATCTTCAGCAGCACATTATGATAATGGCATTGTTGTCAGCAATAGAAGTGGGTCACCCAAGGTCAAAGTGTGACCTTTAGTTACCTCAACTAGGCAACCTTTTGTCGAAGATTCTGACGCTATGACCAGTAGATCAAGAAATGAATCGACTTGTAACAGGTTTCTATTGCGTTATACAGTTTCAGGACAGTTATACAGAATAAGATTACATAATATACAAGAGTTACAGTATTATATAAACAGAAATGAAATGAACAAAATGAAGACAGTTTACAGCACCAAATTATAAGGAAATGATCAATGAATTACAACAAAATAAATATTCTTGATTGATGATTATTGATGAATTCATCTGATTCATCCAAAGATAAATAGAGGTATGGTATGCCTGTGCCATTTTTTGCTTGTCGGGCTGCAGTTTAACCCAGTCACTGCCAGGACCCAGTAGGCCCTATGACTCTAATTACATTTCATGAATACATTCATGAATTTCATGATCATTTACAATGCCTTAGAGAATATTTACCTGGTACAATAAAATTCTAGCACATGATCAGTCTTATACGAACGTTCACCAAAAAGAGGAAAGCGGAATGTCAATTCACTTGAGTATTTTATGTTAAAGTTGAAATAATTTCACATTGTGGTCAAGTACTCAGATAAGGCTTGAAGCCTAATATCCTCACCACCCTCCTGAAGATAGGGTTTGACTGGTGACCATCTGGCCTCAACAGCTGGCTTGTCAACTCTTAATCTCTCTGTAAATTGCTAAAAACTATCTTTGGCTACAAAATGAGATTCCTACCTGGCGAGGACAGAAACATCAATGAATGGAACTGTATTTTTCATAAATTGTGACACTTGAACAGCAAAACTGCGTTTCTGGAAAATCTTCCCACAGGGTCAGAAGAAAATCGACACAGATTACTCCTTCAAAGAGCAAAATAATCCCATGTTCCGATCTTCACAACTTCCACCGATTACGGATCATTTACATATAACTGCAGATCTAACTTGACACAGACCTCACCAGATTCAACCTCATGTAGAGGTAAACGCTTCGTGATTGGACCCCTCTTTTCCCTTGTCTCTTGTTGGATGTCCATCAAACGGATCTCCGTTCGACCAAGGAAATCTGGAATGGAACAGAATGTCAAAACGCTGGATGAACAACTGAACGAATGAAAAAATCCTAATACATGTACCGGTATACTGGAACCTCCTTCACCAGACACCGTTGTATTTGAGGACCTCTCAATTTGGGACAACAACTATCAATCTCAAAGTTGTCCTTAATAGAGAGGTTCCACTGTGCAAACTCTCTGTTAAGACACCCTGGTACTGACAAATTCTGTCAGTAACTGAGAGGTGTTTTGATTACAGAAGCCAAAGTGAATAGAGGTGACCAATTTGGTACTGTCCCCTCTTTCCTGAAGTTCTGGATCCACCCGGCAACCTACCATTGGGAGTGAAGAGATCCCTGTCGAACACAGATATACAGAGGACATCCTGCTCGACATCTTTTATCGTAAACTGCATGGAGGAGTTCCATTTTGGGTTGAGTGTGGCATTAATCACCTTTGTCTTGTGCTCCTGTGACCCCATGCTGACCTCACAATAAGGGTCACTTTTCCCTGCAATTCATGTCAAAGACAAGACGTAAGTTCAAGTAATCTTGGTGCAAAGATGCATAAAAATCAGAGGAATCTTCACTATGTTTGAGAAACTAGGCAGATTTGCCAAGAAATATGTTGTAGCGGTTTACACGTAATGTATCAAGCTGCGGGGGTCATACAAATGCATTTCGTCAAAATCTAAATGAATCAAAACAGGGATAGTGTACCACTAAATATTCTAATTTCCAAAATCTAGCGTTTCATATGTATCGATCTGTCAGATCTTTTCTGTCTTAAGCCACATCTAACTTGCCAAAACACTTTACTAAATCTACAAGCTACAAATCTATACAATCATGTACCGTACCTATAGATGTCTTCTAATCAAATCACAAGTGACTTCAGCAAAATCTACAGGCAAAGTACCTACACTATTGCATCTATGCATTTCAACAGCTTACGACACAAATGACTGTTTGTGGAAGTTCAAAATACTCGCCTTTATAAATAAGGTCAAGCAAAGCTACCTTACTCATTGATATGAGAGACAAGGCAGCAACCTCAGGCTAAGAATTCCACTGGCCTTGCCGCCAGAGCTTCAGATCTGCTCAACAGTGCCATAGCAAAAGCATGAGGAAGAGCAGCCATTCAGAATTGAACTGCAGGAATTCTGATGTAGCAGCCCTGCGATAGGGCCAGGCCTACCAGCCTTTGCAGTACAATGCAGTGCATCAATGGCTGCCCTCATAGAAAAACTAATAAACTCATCAATTTTGTTAATAAAACTCACATTAAAAGAATAACCAGGTTAGATTTTAGACACATTTTATCAAACAATAAGTGCCAATGGTGCTAACAATCAGTGCAAGCAAATACATGTAGAAGCAATAGCGTTTCAAAGTAGCTCTCTGTTTGCATTACAACAACTTTGTTTTTTCTTCAATTCCACAATTTTCATTGAAAAATTTGAACCGATTCCTTGACCACTTTCTGCTGAAATGATCTCGACGTTTCCAATTCTCGTAGTGAATTCTGTTTGTGCAGATGTGAGCAACCCTGATGATGAAAAGTTTACTTTCGGCAACTGATCCAGCAGGGTTTGATTTAGTCAGAAATGCTCCAAGTGTCCACTGGTTAACCTCTGCCACTGCCCTGTTTTGAGAGCTAATCTTAGAGGTGTTTAATTATGAACAAGTTACGGTATGTACAAAGTTAATATCACGTGAAGGCATTAGCACAGTCTATCACTCTTGCTGCCCTGAACACCGGGCAAAACTTAGGATTAGTATTGAGGAAAAAGAATGCAAATATGTATATTTTTTGTGCTGTACAATTGAAGCAAGTTCAGGTCTAGTCCTTCCATATGGGAAAAGGGCTCAAAAATACACTTGTTAGGTAGCGAGTCGAAAGCTGACTCAAACACAGCATGTAAAGTGCCACTGTTTCAACAATTATACAGAAGGACTGAACCTTTAAGTGTCTGGAGGATCATTTCAGCAGACGCTCCATCCAGCATGCATAAATTTCAAAAGAGGTAAAACTCCTACCACTTGCATTACTGTGACACGACATCAGATCAATTCCTTCCAAAACCACCACTAGCAGACGCCCAATGGCCGGTATTTTCCTCACTGGCCGGGGAAAGGAAAGCATTAAAAGCAGTCAATTCTCAAGTCAAACAACCAAAAGATACCAACAGGGTGTAGCAGACGATATCCAGCCTGACTGAGCAAGACCTTGTGCGATGATCATCCGGTCGATACCGGCACAACAGGAGGAAACAGGAGCAGCCAGAGAAAACTTGCGCTGTCAAGTCACTCTCTATCACAAGAAGAGCAGGTCCAACCAGGGATCACACCCAGAACCTCAGAGGTGATACGGCCAAATGTCACCACAAAATAACAGTGGATGCAGCCTAAACACCTTCATGCCAAATTACATCACTCTGAAAAACGCCAGTGCTGTAGCTGGCTCACTGTGGACAATGCACAGGCTCTTGATATCAGGCTGGACATCAGGTGGCAAAACCAGACACGTGTTCCCATAACCGCGGCGGAAATTTGTACACAGTAGCTGCAAAACGAAGAAATTCTCCACCATTGTGATCAGTAAGCTGAAAACGGGCAGACACAGTGAGAACAGACAGGGAGGTGAACAAGGTCAGAAATTAACTGTTTTCACAACGAATAGTGCAAGATACAAAACTTCTTGTTGGTGAATGCACACCAATTGTGACTTAATGAACAAGAGGCCCATTGGCCTTGAACTCAGCTTTGTTTTCAAGGATGTCACACAAAATGACAGGTGGTTGAAAACATGCTTGGCATCATTCAGTGAAAGTGACATGGACACATATTTGAAGTGAAAACAGAAAAGAAAGTGAATGAAGGAGAGATAGGGTCATCTGTTGCGAAAAATCACTGACAAGCTATCATTAGCCTACAGCAATCCAAGACAAAACCATCCCAAGTCAAATTTCAAGCATCATTATGGATCGTAAGAAACTGAAGATTTTTCAAAAAAATTGTTGAAAATGACAGTCATTCTCATTCAATGTTGACAGATTGGAGCCAGGAAATGTCACATGACTTCCAAAAGTCCTCAGACTGACTTATAGTAAGGTGAATCAACAATGACTTGGGTGACTTTGTCTTGGAGACCGGTTATTCTATGGAAGGCGGACTTTGTAGTGAGTGATGAGATGTGCTATAAATACAGGTCATGAAAACCTAGGTCAAAGGTCACAATTCCCATGATGCAATGCTGACACAGACAAAGTTTTCCACTGTCTTTTTAATACAAGATCAAATCAGATCTTTGGCCGAGGCTCGAAGCCTGAGGATCCAACATTCTTGATGCAGGAACACAGGAGTACCCTTTAACATCCGGATAAGGGGCAATTTCAGGTGAAGTCCTTTAAAATGTTGTCCAAACTGGGAAGTTTAACCTACGACCTCCTGACTGTGGCTCATCAGCTCAGGACACTACACCACTGTGGCTCAAAATAAGGTAGTCATTTTGATGAGAAAATCTTGGTCTTTTTCAACATTGCATGCTGGGATATATTCATCATGCGACTTTGCGCTTACCATTATCGTCGCTAGGAATGAGATGTATACCCTCTGTGACAATAACTAACAGACGCCCCACTCCCTTGGCCTGTGCGGTCTTGGCCACTACAGCCAAACCAAGCAGAAGAAACACATCAACATGAAGTTTAAACTGAGACTTGGACAGCGAGGCTAAGGTTCCTCGTTAAGGGAGCACCTCAGGCCAAACCATCCCGAGATGTACAGTCTTTTCCAAAAGTTTCCACACACAGTTTTGCTTCATATTTCACAGAAATTTTCCACCTTGAACAAGATTCTCTATAGAAATTTGCACACATAAATATCCCACATCGTTATCAATACGAAAATGAAAGGCCAACTTAGGAAAAAGGCAGTTGGAAAACTTCTGAACAAGACTGTACAAACAGTCGGAAATGTACAACAAAGGAAGGGCATGAGAAGGGTTGAATTCCTTGAATAGAAATCTGAATGAAAAAGAAAATCTGAGGAAGTCGTAAGAAATAAAGTACACATTATTGGGAGTTAACGAATACAAAGAGTGTGACTTTCATAGTAGAAAGATCAAGCCTCGCATCCAGGGTTTGTCATCTTCCTGCCTTGAGGTTGGTGGTTGCGATGAGGCCAAAAACACAAATATACCAGTGCACCCAGCATGCCAATGAGTTTTTGTCCTTTGAAATTCACATCAAACTTTCTACGCAGGAAGAAGAGATCCCTGAATCCAAGGGTAGGCTAAGCACATTCCAACCCCTGAATATCGCAATCTCCCCACCGCCAACATATCTTACCCTTATTACTGGCTTTTTTGAGATCTGAGGCCTCACAGACGACCAAGAGTAGCCGGCCGTCAGGCACCTGATCAGATCTAACTAAAGAAAGGCAAAGCTTCTATTGTACATTGTGCAGTGTGTATTTGACCTCCATGTACGGATTTTGCCAGCAAGTTTTGATTTCAAAAGCAGTTGTTTCATAGGTATCCTGACCAATTCAGTGTTGGTCACATTAACTTCTTTTGAAACTAGGCCAATAGTAAGCATTGTACACAACAGTGCAATGTCAGATGTTGCATCAGGGGTCATCCTATTTCAATGAATTGGGCCGATCAATTGTATATCTGATGTCAAACATTCGCATTTAATCTGTCTGCGACATGAAAACGATCTACAAAACTGAGACTCAGGAGAGTCCAAAGTCTGTATTACTCGGACACCAAAGGAAATTTTCTGCCTAAATATGTTTGGCCCATAATACTGGGGGCTTCTACTTACGTGAATGTGCTCTTTCCCTTTTCTTCCTTTCAACTGCTAAGTAATTTTTAGATTCTTCATCAATTTTCTTCACCCAGCTATCCCTGAAAACAAGGACGAGCAGAAATGAAAACCCTTTTCACCTACTTTTCACCAGGCCTTGGAGGGATCATTGCGGGCAAGTTCAGGGATCAGGGGCCATATGCATAAAACTACTTAAGTATGAAAATCCCAAGGGATTCCCTCAAACCACCACTAAAGTGGAAATCTTAACTTAAGGGAGATGCAGAAAGCTACTTTGGAATAGTGAAAGCCTCAAAATCACTCTTAACTCTAAGTGTGGTCACAGTTCCCTTAACTGACTCCTTAACTTCACAGTTGTGGCCGGCACAGGTTGGAATATGCTATCCATGCTGTTTTTTAATGCATGCTACCCAAATAGGCCGGGGAAATTATGTGCTAGGCTAGGGTGGGATAACATATAACTGTGCCAAGGATTTTGATTGGACAGACCACCTATCCTCTCTCTGTCCTACCAATTTGGTAACCTCTTTTTTGTTTTCCACTGTTAATAGCCACTTTACACAGTTCCTAACATACTAAAATGTGCATTACAGCATTGCCTGCAGTCATGTTCATGTACATGCAGCCTACATTTGAGAAACCTTCCTTAAGTATAACACTCAAGAAATCTGGGAAACCCCTTGAATACTGAAATTTCATTGGCTGACACCACAATTCCTGGAAATACTTTAGTTAAGGGTTGCCCTTAGCTGAGTATGCCCTTAGTTTGTTTTATGCATACACCTTAAGTATGGCACTTGGTAAAGTGAAATCCTTAGACTTTAAGGGTAAGTTTTACACTTAACTTAAGGAAGTTTTATGCATATGGCCCCTGAACTCTTAGTAAGTTTGAGGGTTTGACTCCTGGTTGAACCACTAGGCCTATAACTGAAACAGACCAGCATCCATTCCAGGTAAGTGGTGCCCCTAGTCGCCTACTGCTACAGACAGAACATTACACCTAATGGGCCACCATACCTTTCTGTTGATGTTGGTGCCTTCAGACTGTACACTCTGTCAATATGCGAGAGGAGAAAGTGGCATCCATCGCTGGACTCAGTCTCGCTGGGGAACCGCACTGCCACCTCGTTCAGGAATATCGGCTGGGGAGAAAGAGTGGTATTAAAATTCTCACAGTCTGTTATTTGATGCCACTTAAGTTGTAGGGCAACAGCACATCAATATAGGCCGAAGGCGACACTCCCATAAAGCACATGACAGTGAAATGCTTGGATTTATATGGACTGTATATGTGAGGAAATGTATGACAATGAAGCTGAATTTCAAAGAAAAAGTTTGGCAAGATCTTTGCATGTTTTGCCCAACTCTATAGATACTTAGGGAAATATCCTCAATTGTTTTCAACTTACATTTCGATACATTCTGTATTTGACCTTGGATTGAAAGCTGAAGGTCGACGCTGTATTCCCAATCGGTACGCAAAGGAGCAAGAAATCATTGAAGAGGAATGCAACCAACTGCTTGCCACTTTTATTCTGAAAAAGATCAGAAAAATCAATACAGTGTAACCTCCCTAAGCAGACACCTTAACCAGGATACCCCTCTCCAAAGGGCACCAAACTTTAGACAGTTTGCTGATACCCACAACAAGATATTTTATTCAAAGTCGATTCACCAACCTTATAAAGTGTTCCAGAGTATATGAACTTTCTAGGCCCAAGGGTATTGGTCACCGAGTTGAAGGTGAGTTTTTCAGGGAGCCCATCGCACATGACGTGCAGCTGTATCCACTCCAGTTTATCAGAATTGTCCTTCTCTCTCACACCCTCATTGACTTGATTGCACAGCTCCTCGGCCTTTGCGAGTGCGTCGACTAAATTCTGGTGATCAGGGTGCGAGTCTGGTGTATACTCCAAAATCTGGAGAAAACGAATGAAGTGAACTGAGTGCTGCCAACCTAACACAGCTCTATAGAATAGAGCTCTTGGAATCTACCAACACCATCCTAAGGTAATCAGTGCTTCTTAAAGACCAGATAATACACGCGAATAGATGAGGCAGGGTGTAGGCCTTGATGCTTTCACTGTTCCAGTGACAGCTGACGTAAGACTCGTACGTTGCCTGTATGAGCAAAAGGACAATTGTAACCAGTCTCTGACCTCTTACCTTGGCTATCATTAGAGGATATTTACAGATCCGTTGCATAGGTTTCAGCAGGAAACTGCTCAAGGGCATTCCCTTTGTCCTTGGATCCATCACACAGCGCTGGAAAAGGGGACGGAATATTGATAACAAACAATCATCAGGTATAAACGTGCTCATGGTTCGATTTCAATGCCACGATACAGAATATATGATCCTCACTGCAGGGATGACCACACCTACATGTACGCTGTATTTTCCAAGACAGAAGTTTTTTTCCTCAAAGGACAGGTGTCCTCCTGGTAGAGGTGTACATTGAAAGGGTTCCACTTTTTTTTAACTACACTGACACCCTTACCTTGCATACTTCCTTGAAGTTAGGATTCTGATCATTCCTGTGTTGCAGGAGTGCAGCAGCTTTCAACTGACAACTACAGAAACGGATGTATGGTGTCAAATGGGGAAGCTGGAACGAAGAGATATCAGTGAAAAGTAGAGAACCCTGAGGTCAATGCTTCAATCCCAGATCATGCCAGTGGTTCCATGTAGTAGAGAGAGGGAGATCTCTTCTTAAATTGTAGGCTTCTGCAGGCTCTGGGTTCCTCCTTCATATGTGTAAATATCGCCCAGTATTGTTCGATGAGTAGCTACATGTACCGGTATGAAGCTCAGTGTTGGCTCTTGCACTCCAGAAATTTCAATGAATTGAGTTGACACACAGGCCAAATGAAGTGGTCCATCAGCCTCATCCTCAGGGGTAGTTTCTGCCTCCCAGACTTACATTCTCACACAGAATATCTCCTATCACAGTTATTGCCTGTCCTTGACCAATCATCTTCTT
>NMRB01000957.1:207724-234671 GCA_002633025.1 Notospermus geniculatus | reverse complement strand
ACGACAACCGACTCCTGCAGGGAGAACACTACGAATACGAAAAGTTGGCCAACAACATCTGCCTTAATTTTGATGAAATACCGAACTTCAGTGTCAGTGACCTGTTGATAAATGCCCTCAATCATGTCTGATTGCAGAGGGAGACAGGCCGAAAATTCACACGAAGGATAAAGAACTAGCGGGCAAAGACAAGAAAGGTAAGCCATCTTTCTGAATAAGGGAATAACGTAAGCTGTTTACCAGCTGGCACACTCACCAACTTTCCAATTGGGTGTGTGTTGAGTCAGTTGACCTGACCTGAGAAACTTAAATATTCTCTACAGATGCCCTCTTTCACTGTGACTTTGAGAAGGGATGGTGCGATATCGGGGCAGCGGGAGATACCAAGACGTGGACTTTAGACTCATCAAAGAGGCCGAGTGGCGTTGAAACAGGACCGGACGGAGATCATACCACCGGATCTGGTGTGTATCCCCATCATTAAGGGTGTTAGTAACTGCAGGCTAAACTTCGTAAGGGCCAGCAGCTTATCCTCGATCTAACAATAGACTTTCTGGGCAAGTACGATAATTTGGGAAAAGTCACTTTGATATGATTTGAGACATGCATTATTCTCCTTTTTGTGAACATCTATACCTCACATGTCGTGCCTTCGTACTTGGTCACTTTTTAACATTGCTCAGTATCATGTTACAGGCAAATACGCTGTTATTCGTAACAAAGCCGATCCTGGCACCAGTGCTGGCTTATCCTTCCCCAGTGTAAAGAATGCGAATGGAAATGGCTACTGCGTTGATCTTTGGTACAACATGTATGGTGAGAATGCTGGCATGTTGACCATCAATGATGGTGGCCGTGCCATCGAGATAACTTTCGGAGACCAAGGCGGCGATTGGATTCATGGCCAGTTCACGGTGTCTTCGAAGCAAGAGCTAAATGTGAGTTGTGATAACAAAAGTGGGTTTTCGCTGCGGTCCGGTTAGGCCTACGACATCATTTAGCGATGATGCACCTGTTGTTCGAGTAAGCTTTGACAGTGACAGGAATCCTCGGTAAATGTTGTAGGCTAACCGGACCGTCGCTAAAACCTATAGCTGGGCCATTCTGCCAAAGGTCTTGTGGTGGTAATATCGATACACTATGATGTCTTTCGAATTATCAGAACCTTTCAATTCGATATTTTGCCAACTGATACTCTTATCAACATGTTGGACAGCTTGTCACCTAAAATCCCTCTGGTGGATGAAGCTTTACATCAAATGATATTGGTTTATTCCAGCTGAATATCGAAGCGATATGGGGCCCAGACACGGAGGGGGATGTAGCGGTTGACGATGTGGCTATTTTCAAAGGTCCATGCTGATTTAACAGTTCACAGTCGCTGTGATGAATGAAGGAGTCAAGTTGCGACTGTCATTTTAGCCATGTTAGTAGCAAATAAAAGTAAACAGATACAATCGTCTTGTTTTGAATTCATCATACACCAATCAGCTGTCGAGGTTGTTGGGTCCTTTGGGTGGACATGTGACCTGTACAGCGGAGACGGGAAAGGAGACAATTATGAACTCAACGCCATTTCTTGGAAAAGTGGTTTGATTGTACATGTACCTGCGGTCAGATCATAACCTGGCGTCGATTGTATTTCCGTGTGAAGTTGACGAAGCGGCTCGATAGACCTGTTTGGGTTTTAATTAAAAGTGTGACTCGATCACATCTCGTTTTTCCGGGCGGAATCAGAGGCGTGGTCAATCTACGACACATTCCTCTCTCCGCTGTACAGGTCACATCGGGCGGAACCATAGGCCTTCTGCATTCAGTGACAGTAGGCTACATGTGTGACTCGATCTCGTTTTGCGGATCACAGAAAGCAGCCTAAGGTATCCCTTTGACTCATTTCTCTCTTCTTCGTTTTTCTATAGGCCTATGCCAACATGCACATGTGCATAATACAAGATTGGTTCTGCTAGAAGTATAGGCCTAGTTGGCTTGATGGTTTTCAAATGGAATTCTACGGATGTAATTCTTCGCACACTTGGAGCAGGAGCGAGGTGGTAGCAGACCTACATCGCAGCAAGCCCCGCGCAGCTCACGGTGCGGACCTAAATGAAAGCAGAAAGAGGCTACACTATAAATTGATGCTCCTTCACTTTTGGCGCCTATACCATGATACCGATGGTCAACTGTACACTCGATCGGGACGCGTGTAGGCCTACATGTGCCGTGAGTGATCTACTGTTCAAAATATCACTGGCATTTTCAGGCGGCTCAACCGGATTATCAGTAAGTCGAGATTCGGTTGAAATGGAGATCGTCGTCAGTGAGTTTGTGAGGTGAAGATAAGATGGAACATTGGATTTGTCGATTTCTCGGGAACTTACGAATTCGGCCTACTGTCCTGTGTACATGTAGGTGAAGAACTTGTCTGATGCAGTGCGCGTACAGGTAAGGAATACTTTATTCGCTAAGTGGATAGGGCCTACAGCAAGTCCTCACAGAAGACGTGGAAACTGGTAGGAAGCTTGAACGAGTTCACCTCAAACCTCCCCCTGCACAGTAGGCCTACTGCTGTAACTCCAGGTTAAAACGTTCTTACAATAATATGGGTAAATGTGGACAATGTGGTAGCCTATATGGTGTTCCTCCTGGGTTTGGGGGCAGGCCTAGTTCCTTCTCGAAGCCACTTCCTGCATGTTTTTCTTTCAGCAATCAAACATAGGCTGAATATATGACATATTGTATGATGAGGCCAGAAGGGAAAACTTGAAACCTCCCAAACAGTTCCATGTGATGGCCTGTTTTATTTGGCAATGTGTGGTGTATCCGTTACATAACGGAATATGAAGGCGGATTACGGTTGAAATGATGCGTGTTCAGCACACTGGTCTGTTTAGGAGAAGGATATAGCTACAAAATGACACCAATTGTGTCATGTTGTCTTTGTCGGAACAGCTCCGGAGATGGTGTGGAAATTTTTTGTCACCTGTCCAAAGTATGTCTTTACCCGAAGGTTTTCGCCCCAACCCAGTTCGCTCCGTCCTATGGTCCACGTTTCTGTCCAGAAGGCTATTGTTCCATTAGAAATCTCCCCTACCGAGTCAGAAAAGAACAGAAACCAACAATTTCTGGTTGCAGCTGTAGATGGCGCCCCAGTTGCTGACGGACGCAAGTGTTGAGAGCTGAAATACACACCAAAACCAGCTTGAGTGTTTTAGTACAGGTCATGCAGGTTGAACCGTTCCAATTTATTGTTATGACGGTCGGGTCTCAGAAGTTTCCTTTCAACAACAAGGGGAACAGAATGCATTTTCCTAACGCTACATGTAAGACGGAATAGACAAGTTGCGAAATTAGCGGCCGCCATGTTTTTTATGGACTTTTTGACATTGCTTGGGTTTTTCAATGGGATTTTACACTGTCAGAGGCGTTCAAAAAAAGAAAGGTCATACAGTAAGCCACTAGAATTACATAAAGATATTTTAGCAAGCAAGCAGCTAATAAAATACATTCGAATTATATTTGAAAAAGTTCGAAAATTCGGCCAATTCCACACAAAAAATGGCGGCCGCTATTTTCGCAACCTGTCTATTTCGTTCGGATGACAAAATCTACACTGTTGTGTATTATTTGCAAGGCGTTTATTCAAGACATTTACAAATATCTCAGATATACAAAATTCTGCCCATAGTGAAGAGGACTATGCCACTACATTCACGTCAAGACACCTAACACCATTCCTCACACTATATGTACACGAACATCTAGGCTAGGTTCATAATCCGCCAAATATGCCCTCCTCACGCCATGAAATGGGATTCGAGGCAGGGCAGAGGATGCCATAGGCCTACATTGTATAGACAGCTGTGGGGTTGTACAACCAAGTCTTACTGAACTAAATAAATATCAACAAGTGTCAGATGATTCGTTGTTTGTTTAGGGAGTCAGGACATTGCCAGTTCACAGGTGGCATCACCGTAGCTTAGCTCGATGGAAATGCTTGAAGCGCCATTCTTGCTTTGGCGATCGATTCTCCGGACTCGGGCAAGCATCTGTGGCGCGGCACCATATATATAAAGCGTTGCCGCTGACAGCGTTCATTTCCTAAAAATGTCTTCTGCTGATGTCGCTGAACCCACAGTATGCCTCAGAGAGACACATTTCCATTTTTCCTAGAGATGTCTGACAATTCAACAGCGATTGTCTTCAGGTCGACGTAAGTAATTACAGGGTTTAATGCAAATAGTGGCTTGAATAAGGAACAGCTCCGTGGAATAGATTTTTATTTGAAGAGAAGCAAAATAGACTTGCTTTGAATGCTGCTGCTGATTATAATTTACCTCAGCCTTACGAACCGTGTGATACATTGAACATTGAACACAATTTTCAGCTTTAACAGCTTACACGTCGTTCGGTTAGGGTAAAAAGTTCTTACTTCGTTCATTAATATTGTGCCAGGGAATCCAAGGTATTAACCTCTTGGTTCTCTGCAAAACCTTCAGGAGACTGATCGAACCCTAAATCGGATGACTTCCCCTACTTCCATCCCGACACACCGCGCTAATTAAAAAAAAAACCCTGCAGTATCACTCCGTGGTATTGGAGCTGCATCACTGTGGCTTCTTACTCCTGTATAATAATGATGAAACGTAGCACTGCGTGCCACTTGAAATCTCGTCAATGCCATCAAGCGAAAAGATACGTTTCCAAGCATCATTGACTGAAATAAAAAAATGCGTGCAAATCACGGAAATGTAATTAATGGAAATGTGATAGGTTCTCAGAATTGACCAATGATAGGCAGCGTCAATCTGGACAGCCTTGTTGCCCGAAATTAATCAAATCATGTTGAGCCAACTTAATTTTGGTGGCTAGCTGAGAAAGTATAGTCACTGACAGGACAGTTGCATGGTCTAATCGAAGACCACCCATTGGAGTTTTCGAACAAGATTTCTAAACGAGACTGAAACAATAAACTTCAACTCAAGAGCTGGTAGCAGGATAAGGTTCACAGAATCAAGAAGACAAGTCCTAAACCTAGCTTCCCTAACTCTCAAGCACACATTGTCTTCCATGTAACCTACGTCAACAGATCGTACAACATTAACCACATGTCCTGACCTAGCGTTCACTTTGTGCTAACCTATTGATACCAATACTCATTTGTTTACAAAATGTTTCCAAAGCATTCTTCTTGTCCTTTCCCGTCCCTCGTGGCAAAAGCAACGATTTAAATAAATTGCAAGCGCAAAAGACACTTCTTTCCAAACATGCGCTTCAGTGGCATTGTAGCCCCGTTCTGGAAATATTTCCTTCCGTCGTTCTTTCTGGCGAACCTTGCCTCCTACATGTTGCTTGTCTGAGGGCCGTATTCACGGGTCGGACTTTAGCCTAAAGTATAGCTTAAGTTCGACTTTCTCTATGCTTGAAGCATTGAGAAAAGTCAGACTTTAATGAAAGTGGGACCCGTGCATACGGCCCTTAGTCTGGGTTGTCGAGCTCTCCACATCACCCGCGTGCATACACGACAAAAATGTACACATTCCACCATCCCATTATGTTTTACCCGTCACCGGACAAGATAATCCTTCACTCAATCGTGGCATATTGGGATCAAAGCTATAGTAGTTGACATTGACCAGGCATTTGCCAACTGCAAAGCGTTATTCAGAATCTCAGAATGGTGAAACAAGTCGGAACCGCATTCAGGAATAGATTAGAATTGGAATGTCTTACAACATGTTTGACACAGACTCAAGCACGATTCTCTCCCCACGTTACTGGATCAAACATTTGATAGAGTCTCTCCTTGCCACATCCTTACTGCACACACTGTGTCTATCTTTATCGTCCAGTGCCATCAGGTCAGTCCGTAGGCTTGGACGTCTCGCATTCGGGGCTATAGCACCACAGGCATCGCTTAACCTTCTCCGGATTGTCACTCTTCGCGTCGACCCTGAGCTACTACTGCCGACGTAAGTTGGTTGGACCTTTCTGTGCAGAGATGGACTCATTTCGGTTGGAAGTTGCGCTATTCGGAATAAATTCACAAAAATGTCATTGATATTCAAGTTTTTCTTGGCGGAAACCTCTAGGAAACAACACGTTTGTTCTGACTCAAATAATAACCTGACTTCGTCGCTGTCAATCTGTCTTTCCTTGTCGGCCTTATCTACTTTATTCCCCACTATCACCATAGGCACTGGTTTACTGGCTATTTTCTTCATGCCGACGTTTGGTCCTACTTTGCTTTCCAAGATCTGTCCACGTAACCGTAGGACTTCCTCGAACGACTCTCGGCTGTCAATGCCGAAGACGAGAATAAATAGGTCTCCTGAAAAGATAAAATGGATACGTGTTGTTACAAAGGTATCAAAAGTATATCTGAAAAGAACATCCTCCTTTTTGGGCCACGGACCATTGCTGAAAAGGAAGGATGGTACTATGATCTCTTTCTGGCTTACAACAGAACATTCCTCCAATGGAGCAGACAGAGAGATTTAGCGGTTGACCAACACCTCTCAAAAAGATATATCAGACCCCCAAGATAGGATTTTAGCATCAGTATTGAGGAAAGGATTCTATCAGTTATCCTTAATACAAGATTGTTCAACCAATCATATTGTAACGATCGTCAAAGAGGCGAATCAATGCCCCTTAATATCAGGTCGACCACAAAAGGAGATCCATCAGTTGGATTACGGATTATAGATCGTAAGATACCGCTAGCTGATCAATGTCGACAGTCTATAGAAGGTAAATAAAGGATAAATCCATGTCCGAGATAGTGAGACCCACTGGCTTGGTGTGTGAGCGCCGGTGTAAGAGGTTGGAACAGATTCAACCTTAGCCTACTGAAGCATTTTGAGAGCCCTCTTAGCCGACATACTCAATATGCTCCGCTGCGTTTCCTCAGCGAGAGTTCGGAACAGCCTGTGATGACCAGAGTCATTCCAGAGGTCCCACTGCTTCCCATTGATACATCGAGAACTCCCCAAATTCCCCGAATCGACCACGATGATTATGTCGTTCAGCGAATTGACTATTCATTGTGTCTCGTCGCGATATATTACTGTCAGAGTCAACCACACGGCTAATGATGTCAGACGCTCGGTAACACCTATTCGTGTCTACAACATCATCTCATCAGACTCAATGATTACTTCCCTTTATAAAAAACATCTCTGACTGAAAGTTACAAGCTCCATGATAGCATTTTGTTTATTCTGTTTGCTGAAGTTCTAGGTTACTTGTGGAGAAAAGGCCTTCGCAGTGTGTGCTATGAAGGGCCTGGAAATGAAAGGGACAAAACCACCACAGAATGATCACACAACAGAACAGCCCAACTGCTCTATTGTTATCATTCAGCGACTTGGCTCACAATAGGGCATTCACAGTCAGTCATTCTTTGGCACATTTTTATTCCACAGTATCCTTTACCTGTTTCACTATATTTTGTCCGTTATTCCTCCACATTTACCCTCCTTAGGGTTAGAAACCATGCTTGACATGAAAGGACTTTTTGACCCCTAGCCATGAAATCTTCCAAAGTTCACACCAGCTTGAGTTGGTGGAAACCTTTTCCTAGTGAAGTCATTTCATGCTTTCTAATATCCTGGTCGTCAGAAATATTTTGGCCTCGTAAGATAACTTGTGTTGTTAATAAAGACACAGCGATCCAGGCTGTCTTTCTGAGTGTCTACCATGACTGGCCTGAGTCAACAAGGGGAGTCAAAATCAATGAGCCAATGTGTCCCCAGTCAAATGGTCCTGTCAGAGAGTGCCCTTTAAGAGCTATCCAGTGAACGTTCGGTACTTGCTTTTTGAGAGTTGAATATCAGATGATGTGATTGCTAATTCCAGGCCAGATTATGGGACAGGCAGCATGAGCGCCCTCCTTGACATGGTCCGTGTCTTCCAGTTTGCAGTCTCCCAGGGGAAGATTGCCGTCCACTGCCACGCAGGGTTAGGGCGGACTGGCGTCATTATTGGAAGTTATCTCATCTTCAACAACCGCATGTCACCTGATGAAGTCGTACATTATATCAGGACAAAAAGGTGAATTACGATTCTTCCGGGCCCTGAAGTGGTCGCCACGTCACACGATTGGTTGATGCTAATGCTTTGCCAAATAAGGATATGGCACGCCATTCGCGCCCTTCGACCTGATTGGTCAATCAACTCCAGTCATTAACAGTGATGAATGGAATAGTAGCGTAACGGTGATATATTTGGCAAAGCATCTGGCGTCACACACTCGGCCAGTCGATCGGCAATTTCCGTCAGTATTCGTGCCAAGTGACTTTCTTGCAATGGCCGACGCCGGGTCAGTATTTCGGATCGTAGATGCCGGGAAATTGGGTATTTTATCCTCCAATTTTCAAAAATTTTCCTTGCGAGGGGGGGAAACCCCCCCTCGCGCTTCCCCCTGGTCGCGCTTCGCGCTCCCTGTGCCGGCCTTTGGCCGGCTTCCGGTTTTCCCTCCAAGATCACTCTCATGCCTGCTGATGATTCATATCTCTGGTATGAAAAAGGAACAGTATCATTGGGCTGCTACCGAGGTTGATAGCAACAAGAACTGGGTTCGAATCCCAGGCATATGGGATTAATCATCCCTGGCTCTTCAGTCCATCGCATGGGACAGTAAGCCGCGGTGCCTTTCACCTTGTGTGTTTGCAAGGGCAAGTAAAAGACCCCATCCAAGTGAGGAACATGAGTACCTTGAGATGGCCTCTTCCATACTTACCAGGGCCAATAATGCAATGGGCCCCGATGGAAAAATCTACCGGTAATACAAATACCCGTACATGTACAAATTTCGATGTTGATATGGTGAATCTTTGCTATTTTCAGACCCAAATCGATCCAGACGAGGGGACAGATTGCGTGTCTGAAGCAGTTTGCGGAACATCTGACCCCATTTAGGGTTATCTTCTCTTCAGTGTGAGTCAAATAAATCATCTAGGAGCTGAGATAAGGAGGTGAATCCTCCTGTTTATTGGTTGTAACGAGTTTAGGTAACTGTGAGTGGAGCGATGAAAATGTCGCCACCTATCTGTGTCTCCAGGTTTCGTTAAAAGGTGGCAGAGTGATTCACGTCTATGTCTCTTCATTTGTGTTTCTTTTCAGCGAGGAGCGATGATTGGGGTCGAAAATTCGTGAATTCTGGAGATTGACTTCTTGCTTATTATCGTTTTCAGCGAGGAGGGATTTGATGATTTCACCCTCAACCAGTTCCTCTCAAGACAGAGAAATATACTTCATGGTTACGAGGCTAGACGATTGAAATACCTTCCTAAGGTGAGAAACAATTGCTGGCTAAAAAACATCATCTAAAACCAACCTGTTTGGACAGATCTTAATCTTGAGAGATTCAAGTCCAAGCCCCAGCCAGTCAGACCAACGCCTCTGTTACATTTACATAACTTGAAATCTGCTTGTCTATTTCAGATCATATTTGTGTGTTGTGAGCGACTTCTAGAGTTAGCACACGGTCACGAATCTTCTGCCCTACACGATGAACAATCAGATACCTTATCATTCCTAAAGACAGCTGCCCCAAAAGCATTTACCAAATTAGACAATACAGATACAGAATCCGTCGATTCCCGACAAGTAGGAGCGTTAGACAACAGTTCAGATAGCGATGAACGATTTGAGATGGATAGTTTTGTTGGGGACTATACAGCAAAGCCGACAGTCCTCCTGGTCGCTCAGGCGTTGACTGCAATGGAATACAGTGATGAGGTCAAGGACACGGTGAAGAAATACAAGGTAATGAGAAGTTGGTGCCGACCGCTTCGTCCACCTCCCACGCTAGGATGTCTTTCTGCCCCGTAGAACTTCTCCCCTGGACATGATCTCCCCCTCTAGGACATCTGCCCCCTGGNCCCCCCCCCCCGCCACCGGGCATCTCCCCTCCCCCTCCAGGACATCTGCTGTTGACCCATTGAAAGAATTCACTAATCTGTTTCAATTTCCTTTCAGTATTTATTGAATGGTGGACAAGGAATATGGACCGAGTTTGCTCAAATTACAGATCCTTTAGTGCTCTCGTTAATAATGTGGGACTGGTTGGACCATTTATCGGTGAGTAAACTGTAGTCAAGGGAGATGCTGGGATTTGTCGCCAGCCTTACCTGCAGCGGTATTTGCGTTGTCAGGACATGATGACGGCTAACCTGCCAGCGGTCCTTACTGGGCACTCACACGTGTGAATAGGCGGGGAAGAGAACTAGCTATCAGCATGATCTACCTGTACCAACATTCAACACTATGTTTAGCATCCAACCCAACTGGCTCCTAATCTCTGCCAGGGCTGGACATCAGCAGATACATGTACCTTCCCTCCCAGCAAGGGAGTCACTTCATTGCTTGATTTTCTCTCTTACAGGAGCCTGTCCTGCGGTCACAGGATCTGACGTTGCTGCTTAAACATGTAGATAACATAGAAGATGCATTTGAAATGTTAGAAAAGGTGAGTGACCCTTCCCCACAATGATATTGTGGAGGACATTGAAGTGTTCTGATGGTGAATGGCAACCTTCATTTGTGGAATTACCGACACTCCACTCTGCCGGGAGAAGCTTTCCATTGCAGAACTCCAAATTTTGGTGCCATTTGAAGGTCCAGAGGTTAATTTCTTTAAATATCTACATGTATTCCGTTTTTAATGCTTCAGGGTGGCCGACATGTGACTGAGTATCTCATACGATTTGTGGCAAAGCTTGAACCTATTCCTGATGAACTTGAAGACATCATCATGCACAGACTGATCTCCGTCCTCACCCAACAAAATGTTTACCTAGACACAGAGAAAGCCCCGCTACAAGTTACACAACATACGACAAGCCACCGAACATTAAAAGGTGATAAACTTCTGGGAATCATGAAGATATTTTACGCCAAGTTAGACGCTGCTGATCACCAGTTCCAGCTCGCTGCGATGGAAAAACGACGCAATGAGAAAAAAGAACGTCGGAACAGAACACAGGGGGAAGGTATCTCATTGGATTCTGGGATGTCAACGCAATGATCACCACAGATTTGTAGTGTTTCCTGCCGAGAGGAGGAACAGTTTAGGCCTACAGATGTTCTTCACTGACGTCATAACAGTCACATGACTGCAAAGAATCGGCCATCATATGGCTAGCGATGACGTCAAAACTATCACATCATGACATTTTGATCTCAGGATCTGTGTGTTGATGCTGTGTTCATGCCGTGACATTTGATGACCAAAATGGCGGCATCGTGTCGTCATGGAAATGTGACATCACATGAAGAACCTCCATACAAATATTGGACCAGGATATCATATTTTACCTGCAAACAGACCAGATTCATGACATCAGAATGTCTGCCTGGTTTGACATTCCATTGCAATATTTGTGGATGATGAAATCAAGCCGAACGATCCTTCACCTTTGATAACATGATAACAAAGTGATAACAATAACAGTACGTGCTTCCTGTGTGGTCCAGGAAACCCACCACATGTCCGACAGCTGTGACAAAGCCTCTAATCCTGTGTTCATTTCACCAGCTGTTGACTTGACGATATCACAAAATGAGGCTACTACACAGCTTTTCTGACCGACATCGTTAGGCAGCATTCTAGGTTGTGATTACACAATATTTTATCAAACCTGTGATAATTTAATGACACCATCTCGTGTTTTTAATGGCATGGTAGCCATTCTGTTTTAGATTTTACCAGTAGCTACCCGGTCATGTTAATCCGTTGATTAGTTTAGTTTTTGAAATAATCCGTCCAGAGACAGATGCAAAACATTCCTTTAACACGAACTTTCACATGTAGGTATTGTTAATACAAATACATGTACAATAAATAAATACAATGTAAATCAAACTAGTTACCTGCCTACAGAGTGATGAAAATGGTCTGGGGTCAGTGATGAAGCATTGGCATTTAACCCTGATAATTCAGGGATAAGGTCAACAAGGATGTCAAGATGAAGAGGAATTTTGACCACGCAGGAGACTGGAGAGAGGAACACAAACACATTACACATGACTGACTGAGCTTGAATCCAGTTTATTCCATAATTCATACAGCTGGTGTTACATCAGCCATATTTGGCACATTCGTTACGTTAGTTCGTGATTGTTACATGAAACAGAATCTGACTATTTCATCTGATTCAGCTAGTTCTCTACGAGATAACATCCCAGGCCTCCTCTACACACTAGTGTAGACCTGAGGCTTAGACACAGGAACCACCCCTCAGTACAAGTGTCCAGAAAGTGGCAAGCAGCCATCCTGGAACCCCACGTATGTTGGCTACTTCAGAAGGCTACACCACTGCGAGTGTCGTCAGAGGGCGCAGCAATGTCACAAACCTTGCGAGTGGAGATGCTAGCTGCTTGCCACTGGATACCAGACTGGTCATTAAAATCAGGCCAGTCTGGACACTTGTAGTGAGGCATGGGAAAGAGTCCTACCAAGAGACAATGATATACACACCAGTGAAAGTCTACTGAGGAAGACATGGACATTTCAATACACAATGCAGGCATTGTATGGATTTGTAGTCAATACATGGTGCTGACTTTGTACAGACTTGTAGTCAACGCACAATGCAAACACAGTAGACTTGTAGTCAATGCATAGTGCAGACACTGTACAGACTTGTATTGGCAAGTGACATCTTGGAAGCACCACAAGAACTACTTACCGTTATGTGATAAATACAATTTGAAAGACATAGCAACCAAGCCAATCCAGTTGTCAATTGAAATTTTAAAATTTCTATCATTTCAAACATTTATGTACATATGGAATCAAAATATACACATATCTGGCAAAGTATACACAGCTTTTTATAAGAATATACACTTTTTACTATTATACATGAAAACAAATCCTCTACATGGAAGTCTAATACCGGGTATTAACTATTTAGGAGAAACTGAACAGCAGCGATGACAATTAGATAGATCAGGTAAGGCCTATAACGTCGATTTGACTGAGGACGTGGATTGTATGTCTACATCAGCCTTCAGATTGAGGGCTTGAAGTACAACTGAAAGCATTTGTCAATGAATAGCACAAGTTTACGGTCAGACCATAGTTTCTTTGGGCAATTTGACCACAAGTTTAAACCACATTTGGAAGACATTGCAAAACTCCAATGACCTTGTCGAGAAAAAGAATGAAGTGACTCTATAGGAGAGAATGTGTTTACGACCCGATGGAATGTTTTACAAGACGTATTCCTCTAAACTCTATTACACCTCATATTCACTGTCAATGAGTGCGAGGTGTGTGTGCGACTTTCCTCTTGGAACACTTGACTTCGTTCTGTTCAAAATAGATTTCAAAGTTGGCTCCACATAACCGAGCAATGGCCGCCGTGATGGTTCACCTTCCCAACATTCTTGCATTAGTGCCCAGCAGTCATCATCAAACTGGGCTAATTTCTCCGGCCGAACACCTACAAAAGAGATGTTACATTAAAACTTCTCGTGGTTCTACACCAATTTCTACCGAGAATTACGAGAAATCGACCCATCTCTCTGCAGGATTCCCTGTCTACCATTACAATGCTGAAATGGTGAGGTATGAATACTTGAAACGTTCGTTAGACAACAAGAATGTTTGAGGTATTGAAAGACGAGGAATCTGACACCACAACACCATCACAGGCTCTGCAGGAGGAAACCAGAGGTCCGGGAGGAAAATTTAGGAGACCATTCCACCATTTCTGTAGACAACGGAGGTTTGTGCTGGAGCCATGAGCACGCCGTGCACCTATGACAAAGCTACACACACAAACAGAGGATTGAGCTGGGAGGATCTGCCATACATGTAGGTGTTTGTCTGTCAATGCTCGACCTCGATTGGTAGAGTATTCTGAACTCCATAACACAGGCATTCATTAAATACACCCCTATTGAAGTTCACACCTCTAAAGTTCCATATAAACTCCAAAGAAGTTTTATTCCTATTGTGTCAGGGAGTTGCTTTTTGGTCTAGTGGTCCGAGCTGTCCGCGGCTTAGCTTTGCCCAATATTTTCTTGATCTTGGGCTCGACATATCCAAGGTGAGGTCGTCGGTTAGGCTCCCCCTGCCAACACTGCTGCATTAATCTCCAACAATCATCGTCAAAATGGGGCAACTTCTCTGGCCGTACCCCTACAACATAACGGCAAGAATGTCAACTTAGATGCGAGGTCTAGCATGCGCTGGAGCTACTCCACCTACATCACAAGCAAGATAGGGAGATATTCCAAGATGGCTGCCAGGCGGCCATGTTTTCAATCCTGAAAGGTGCATGCAGAACAAAATAAACTGGGCTGGGTTGCACAAAACTCATGTTAGCGCTAACATCATGTAGCACTAACATCATGTTAAATGACGTAAAATGACAATGGATTTTGACGTCATTTAACATAAAAGTTAGCGCTAACACCATGTTAGCGCTAACATGAGTTTTGTGCAACCGGCCCCTGGAGTCTTAAAGGAATTTGCAGCTTGTTCACAGTGTAGATTATAAAACCCAAACTCCACAATTGGGTCCATTTTCTCCATGTGCATGCACACTCCACAGAGGGATGGGACAACCACCAAGCACACATCATGCAGGAAGGGCTAACGTGTGGAACACAGCTAACCAACGGGTAATTCGGGGCAAAGATTTAACAGTAAAGAATGAAAATGGTCCTCCTGACGTCACACAGAAAAGATACCAAATTACAGAGCAAAGCAATGCGTGGTTATGTTTGTTTTCTGCTACGAAACTCTCTAAAAGGGTTGCTCTTCACGAAATTAGTCTCATCAGAAACTTTTCTGGAGAATTCAGGGAACTGTCATCCAAGATGAAGGACAGATCTAAGTCGGGAGTTGAACCAAGGCCTCTTGAATAAGCACCTACATCCACTACTGCACCATCCAAGCTACCCATGTATTCACCATTTGAATTCATTTGAATCCACCTGTCCCCATTTGAATCCACCTGTCCCCATTTGAATCCACCTGTCCCCATTTGAATTCACTTGAATCCACCTGTCCCCATTTGAATTCATGGGTAGCTGAATGTTTTGGCTGCTTTAGGTTGACTCACCTCTTTTGACCGAGGTCCACAACATATCTTTACTCGTACACTGTTCAAATGCATACGGGAGGCGGACATGGCCGGCACAGATGTACCAGAACAAAATACCAAATGCATAAACGTCAACGCTGTTGTCATAGCGCCCAGTAAACAACTCAGGTGCCATGTGGATCGGCGTTCCCACAATGCTTCCACTCATCATCGCCTCCGGTTTACAGAATCCAAGGTCAGTTATTTTTCCTCGGTTTCTTTTGTCGAGCTGCAAGTTGGAAGAGAACTCAAGTCAGTCACTGAACCACAGATATCCACCGCAATGATGATCCTGCAGAACTATTGCTACTAAGAGGCGTTGGGAATTATTACTGAGGCCGACCTTGCACATCAACCTATCAGCTGGCACCAGAGTTGATAATCAAAGCCTGACAATCCAAGCGTTGAGACCTACCAGCACATTTTTTAGCTTTATGTCTCTGTGAACGAGACCTTGGCTGTGTAGGAACCGGATTCCCTCCACGACATCGATGGCAACTTGTAACCTGGAGAAAAAGTACTACCGTAGTCAAATAGGAAGACAATGTGGAGCACAGAGCATCATGGGAATATGACCTCTGAAGGTTTCTACAAAGGAGACAACAACTTGTCCCCAGAACAATGGTTGAGGTACTCGTGAGTTGGGATACTTTTTAGGTACGCCCAAAGATTCGAGGGCAGAATTTATGGGAGGTTGTTTAGTTTACACTTGAGGCTTTAGGTTCTATTCTAAATATACTCAGTTAAGATGGCATTTTTTAGGAAATATGATGTCTCCTGACAAACGATGGCAGAGGCTACGATACTTTACCTGGACTCATGTAACATGTGACACATAATGCCATGAAGTGATAAAGAAAATATCACCACACCAACCAAAAGATTTTGTGGACATGAAGGAGGAACCAACACAATACCATTCTGATGACAGCCTTGGTCTTTCTCCGAGCGTAACGAACAAAGTATGAACTAATTTAGCTACCAATCAACCAATTAACAAACAGCTTGGGTGTTTAGGATTCAAGTTTGAGAGACCCATTTGAGTCACCTCCTAGAGGATAGTTACATGTTGGTAGTTGTGTTGAGCGTGCGCGAAATGCAAAGCAAGATACATGGACGAAGATGGTCAATATACAGGTATCAGTGGACAAAGACGAGAATACAGTACTGGACTTGGCTTCACTGTGTTGGTTTCTCCTAAATTGATAACAATAACCAAAATCAAAATCACTCAACTCCGAGGGAAAGAAAAGGAAGCAAGCAAATTAGAATGAAATGAACTCATTCAGTACCACTCATAGGCTCATGATCTTCTCACCTCTCAGAACAAGTTCCAGAACTGGTCAGTTTACTTTTGTTGGGGAACAAGCAACGAGAGTTGAGAAAACTTATTCTGAGAGGTGTTCTGTAACAAGGTTCTTGTTTAGGAAATTCCAAATTAAAAGGAAGATGGTTGAGGACTGTTCATTTGATGAGAAAGAGGAATCCAGCCAACGCACTTCAGTTTTCAGGTATAAAACTAGTGGTATCGGTGTCGGTAATGAACGAGTAAGAAAGACATACCGGGTAATAAAAACTTGAACATTAACAAAACTGGACCACTGAGGGTTAACATCAACTGTCTCAGAGCTTTTCCCAAACACAGCTGCCCAATGTGACCCCATCACACTAGCCACATGCCACAGTGCAAGTGCAAGTGCAAACCATAACCTACCAATACCATAGTCTAGGCCCACCTGGTTCCGTGACCACTGCCAGATTTCAGAGGCAGGTAGGCCTACAATTCTTGTCGCAGGCCCTTAAAAGTTTACTCCTGACAGTAGTCAGGTAATCAAGTAAATCCATGGCCATACAGAGTCCCATGTACCCAGTGAAAATGATATTTAAAGCATGACTACTGCGGGGAGAGACAGAAAGAAAACACCAGAGAACAAACCCAAGCCGTTAATAAGGGGGCGCCACAGAGCAGCTAGTGGGTAATCATAGAGGAACCAAGGACGAACTTTGGTGATTGAATGTTTGGCACAAACACTCGATTCCTTTATGACATTATAGCAAAGAGAATCCTAATATCAACGTGACATCATTACCTATTCGGCCAGTCGAGACCGGTCCGTATAGCAGACTCCAGGTCACGCTGGAGCAAATCAGAAACGAGCAGCACTTCTGGCGTGTAGCCATCACCATAATCATAATTTATAAGTGCTGCGTGCATTGAGATAATTCGGTCATGTGGTGGAAGTGACCTGTGGAGAGATATCACACGGTTAGAGGATGAGAAAGTGGAATCACGCCACAATCCTTGTCCTGCTGTCTTGACACCTGGAAGATCTGTCCGAGCTGAAACATAATTTGTCATTAGTTGAGGACAGAGAGTTCCACGACCGACGAGACAACTTGGCATCAACAGACAATACGTCAAACAAACAATGATGAGATGACTATGGGGACATTTCCATCCCAGGATTGGTTCCCATGTTCTGCAGAGCAGATGGGCTTAGGAATTTCAAATTGAGTTACCCAGGTGTCTCAAAATGTATGTGATTTTTGTGGAGACAGCAGCCTGGGTTCATGGTCAGCCAAGCGAAGTCTGCCGTCGATTCCAACTCAGCAAGTCCTTCGTGGAACTCAAGGTCACAGCCCAGTCAGTCAGATCATTGAGATCTGATTGACAAGTGGATCAGGGAAGGTGGGAGAGTCATCAACCAGGGACCAGCTTACCTACTCGGCCAATCTAGGCCGGTTTTAATAGCTGAGTACAGGTCTCGCTGTAGTCGAGGCATGATGAGTAGAACAGCCGGCGAGGTCCCGCCAGCGTACGAATAATCGATGACTGAACCAAAGATGGTCACTAGTCGTTCATGTTCTGCTACATTCCTAGGTAGAAAATATGAAATGTTGACGGCAAAATCCCAAAACAATCAGACAAACTTGGCTGGAAACTGCACTTCATTCCAACAAACAGATCTGCCTCATCCTACATGAAGGTAAAGTTATTCGAAGACAAGTTCTTTGATGACAACTTTTACTACAATCTGACCACAGAAATTTTACCACAGAAATATACCCAGTAATATTCCTTAACTTTGCCACAAAGCGTCAGTCAACTACCGGTAGTAAGAAAAGAGTACCGGTAACTTACTTTGTGTAGTAAAATTCTAGCGCTAGATCATTCCAATGTTTGTCGTCAGGTGGCACCACTGACTTGATTGCACACGGCGAATACCCGGCCCAGTTATCACAGGAGTAAACGACGCCATATTGTCCACGGCCGATTTCTCGACCCATCTGAGGCATTCCTAGAGAAAAGAGGGACATTCTGCTGTGAATTATACCTCGGCAAGTGAAAGTGAGGGACAAGAATAACCACGACACAGAACTGACGGACCGGACAGCAAAGCTCCGAGTCCCGGTGCCAAGAGAGATATTAAACAGGATATGAAACCTCGCCGACTTACCATACATGATCATATCCCTTAATGATATACTCTCCAAAGCCATCCTGGCCACGCGTGGAGCGTGGATTTTCCGCACCCGTAGTCTTTGTTCTTCCGTCTTTTCTAACCGTCCCGAGTGCCGCATATCCAACCCTCGTAGCGCCGAGGAAAAGGCCTCATGGGAGTTCTTTAATCTATCTTTGATCTGGGAACATATACTTTTGGCTAACCTGAAGTAAGAGATCGTGTTTGTAGGAGTCTATAGCTCTATTCCAACCAAAGACCTCTGGACCACAAATTAAGGATCGTCACAACTACATCCCCAGAGTTCCACTCCCAAACTTACTTGGATTCACTCAGACTGTCGACCATGTCTGACGCCACAGACTTCTTCCACTCGGCATCAATCTTTGGAGGTGGACTCCACGGCATTGATTGAACGAGCTGGAGAAACGGAAACAAACAGAACATGAGAGAGTTTGGCACCACCAGCAGTGATGGACACTCAATCAAAAACCACCTGAATACGGGTACCTCTTTGACAATTCAACTGGCAGGGTTTCCGCCAGAAAAAAAAGAGGGTACGGACAAAAAAAATTTTGAAAAAAAAATTTCAAAAAAAAATTTTTTTGAATTTTTTTTATTTTTAAAAAGGTTTTAAACGATGTTTGGTGCCATTTTAGGCGTAAAATCCCCGCGCCGGTGATATCACTTCATGGAAAAACAGTTACCCAACGTTTTTGAGGGTACGGATCCGTACCCTGGAAAAATTTAAGGGTACGGAATTTTACCCATTTTACCCTCTGGCGGAAACCCCGACTGGGGGAAAGAAGGTGCTCCAAATCTTGTCAAATTGCCCAAACTGTAAAGTCAAGATGGAAATGAAGCTCCACATTGCCAAAAACATGAGCCACTTCTCACCTGTTTCATTTTTTCCAACAATAACTTGACTAGTGATGAACTTGTTCGGACAGTGATTTCAACCTGATACGCAGCATTCAAGATTTGCTTCAAGGCTTCTGTCGTACTCTGATAGTCCTCGCGACTGACCGAGTTCATGCTCGCCTCGGGGTCCACCTTCTCAAGGCTTTCTAAGCACCGCGTCAACGTCCCTGAACAGGAGAAAGGACAAAGTTTAAATTGATGTTTGACACTCCTTAGAACCTGGTAACGAGGTTCTGGTTGAGCATAAACTGAATGCCAACAACCAGAAACTGAAATCAAGTGTCATGAATCTGTCCAGGCAGGAGGCCCTGGCGATGATGGCGAGGTGATTCACGGTGAGACAGCTATCTCAGGTGTCCTTAACTGAGGTGTCCTCCTGACAGAGGTATACGATCAGGTTTAAAACAGCTAAATGATGCTGCAGCTGACGGGAGTTTGGTGTCCTTGTTAGAGACACCGTGTCCTCTCTATAGGAGTGGTGAAACTGAAGACAATTCGGTTCCGCTGGAGCATTTGGCGAGCGTCCACACCAAGTCATGGACAGCGTCCCCACCAGATAATGGACGAGGACATCCTTACCTGTATAACTATCCCTGAGTACATCCACAGACCCTGTCAACTTGCCAGCGATGGCACTATTTAACCTCCCTAATATCAACTCCTTGATCTGACCAGTACAGACCTTCAGGTCCCTCGCTGATGTTAGGATACAGTCCTCAGGTAGATCAACACCTGTGAGAAATGGGTGGTAGTTAGAAGTGCAATGGCAAGTAGAGCTAGTAACAACTTGGCCCGTAGTGATTCCGATCATGTGCCGAGCATCCTCCAACAGCAGCGGTTTTACCTCACTCCTCTTCGACCACTACCTGTGTGTCTATGAAGAGGAGTGAGACCAAAGCCCTGCTATCGGAGAATGATGCACCCATGACACATTGGGTATTAGAGCCCGAATGCCTGGGAGTACAACTCTTTGATGAGGATGCCTTGGCCATCGGACCGGCTATCTTCACCCAGCCTAGCTGTCTTCACAAACAGCACATCCAGACAATATGAGCCACCAACGATGTACTCTAGACATCATACATGTACCTATGAATTCATAGTCCGCGGCCATCTGTAGGAGGTCTTCCCTGGCGTTTGTGATTGTATCCAGAATGAGGGCCTTGATTTCATCCTGTTTCTCGACCGCAATATCCATCAATGAGAGGTAGAGCTCATTTTCTTTTTCCCGTGCAAACTCCAAACGTTTTGGCGTGATCATCATGTCCCTGGCCATATCAAATGCCGTCAGGATGAAGTTCTGTAAACACTTTGTGTGAACTTTGTTCAACAGCGTTGAAGCTCGGATTAAATATGACTGCAGAACGTGCCGGACAAAGAGTAATAAAGTGCTAGAAAAGTTATCAATACGTTCAACTAGTTCACTTTCTATTTCTATACTGTCAGTCAACATCCGTGACCGTGGAATGGGGTCCTTAGGAACCATATTTAGGAAGCCAACATCACATAATTGCTGGAATAAGTTTATAGACATGAGTCTATCCTGTGAAAAGACATGCCGTTCTGGGCTGTACGTGCTAGACCTGCGTCTAGTCAACCCAGGCGTACCATGTTGTGCAGATTCTGTGAGATCGGGTGAAGGCACTTGAACGAAATACACTGGCGTTTTGGGCATCAAGGACCGCACTTCTTTCAAGTCTTCAACATCCTGAAAACAATGAGAAAGTTAGCAGGGTTTCCACCAGGATTTTTTTCCAGGGTACGACCTGGGGGGAGGGGAGAAAAAAACTTTTTTTGAAAAAAACATTTTTCAAATTTTTTTTCTTCTGATAATAATGGCCTCCAGAGTCATTTTTTACACTCCAAAATGCAAAATCAGTCTTCCTTCTGCATGAACGTTGCATTTGAAATGTAACAAATTTAAGAAAAACATTACTGAAGTGATTTTTTTCAGGGTATTATATCGTACCCTCAAATTTCTTTAGGGTACTATATTTGTACCCAAAGTACCCTCTGGCAGGGACCCTGGTTAGATACATTGTATACCAGTACTTCATGTCACTACCTAGCAATTGGCTTCTTCAGGGCCTTACTCAACTCTCTTCGACTTGGAGATGGTGGAGTTTGGCTTCAGAATGCCAGGTTGGAATACTTCTGGTAACAGTGACTTTCTTATAGGAAAAGATCACTGAAAAAGCTACGATTTGGATGAGGGTTTGTGAATGTTGTGGCTTCGTTACCTCCCAACGGCATCCCAGAGTTCACTCTAGTCTAACAATCAATCATTCAGGTCCTCAAACCTTCATAAAGGCACCTGTTTACGACAACAAATCAAGTGGAAAACACAATTCAACTTTCTCTCACAGTCGACATTTGATATGCCATTGGTAACGGTTGATACATTCCATACTGGTTAGTCGTATGGTCATAAGCCAAGGACCGCTCAACAGTTCCACTACAGTTTGCTTTTGACTTGATGCACATGTGTCAAAAAGTCCACGATGACTCTAATAAGAGCCAAGCTATGCTCTACAAAAACAAACATATGTTGAATCAAAACTCAATGGACCATTCAACAAGCTCTTGAGGTCTGCAGGCCATCTGAATTGATCTAGACGTCAAACAAGCTGCCGGCATGCCGCCTCGCTGGCACCAGGAGAGAATTATTGAGAGTAATTCCATATTTTTATTCATTGTTTGAAACAATATGACCTGATATGACTGATACAGTTCTCTTTAAAAATCATAGGCTGTGTGTGGAATATATAACAGCCACACCGGAACCATCCTGAGTCTCGGGTCATTTCACTTGCCTAGTACCTCCTCCATTATGACAGAAGAGGTGCTACAGGTAGGGGATGAGTCTGAATGACCCTGTTGGAGAGGATGCACCAGCCTGAGTACCTGTAATGTCCAGTTGTCAGACAATCTAACCTGTAAACCAGGTCTGACTGGGTATCCAACCCACTACCTCTCAGGTGACAGACACTTATATTATTACCGGTATCTCACAATATGACACATTAAGATGCCTTCTCTATCCAAATTCCAATGCCATCACCAAAACAACTTTCCACTCAACATTACACAATGACATGTAGGTCAAAGACAAGTACATGTATCATTCAAATGTCAGTCATATCATAATACCACCAGTTATTTGACCCACATCCTCTCTTCTCTCTCCTGCTGGGACTTCACACCAGAACTCAAAATGTATTTTTCTGCATTACAAACTGGTGTTATCACCAATGGACATCAACAGACTTGAACAGGACTGAGGCACAATGCAAAAAACATGTGACCATTCTTGCTTACGTGTAGCCAATGGCGGTGCATTCTTTGCACGGATACAATATGATTACAATCAGCATCTCTCGACCGAGAACCCATGGAATACGCTCCATTCATGAAATCAACAACATTCTATTGATTTTTCCACATCCTTCGTTTGATTCATAACTCTGTGTATCATGATCCTGATCAATCGAGCGGCAGGCGCGGCATACACGTATACATTGTCAACAGCTGATGTGAAATTAAAACATTCAGCCACAATGAAATAGACAGCTCAACAAGACAAGTGGCCACTATTGGTGGTGATAAATTTCCCCACAAATGGGAAATTTTCACGTTTCATCAAAGTCTGAATCACGTATATTGATTATTTGAAGACTACAAGCTGACAGCGAGTTAATGTCGGCCTATTCTCGTCTACACCCATGAGAGCACTGCAGCGGTTGCTGGGCCTACACACGTGCTCAATCGGAATGGAGAACCAATCAACATGAATATCACTGGGTGAGGAGGATGAATGGCGAGGCCACAAACATTCACCAAGTGGAACAGAGGAAGGATGGAGATTACTGATTTGGCCAAGAAAAAGTTGACAGCACAAGTGGGTCTTGATTCTTAGCTAAACATGAACAACGTATGTCAGACCTCAACACGAACACCATGATTTGATCACAAAATATCTTGTCACCAGATCTTACCTTTGCGCTAAGCTTATCATTTCCTATGGCATAAATAAGAATTGGTAGCACATCTTCCGTACACTTCTTTAGTACCTGCTCCACGGTTCCTTCCAAACCGGCGTTCCACGCTGACATGACCACCTCAGCACCATCTTTTAACAACGGGTGGTTCAGGGTCACTTCAAGAATTGCAACACCGTGGGCAGAATCTTTCTTCTCTTCATCCTTTAGTTCTAAATCCTGTCGAGGTATAGTCCGCCATTGCTGGCTATACGCGGCTAAATTGTCCACGAGCTCGTACGAGCCGGGTAAGCATAGACTAATGTTTAATTTTGCACCGTGTTTCAACCGTACCATCCGCCAAGTGATATGATCCAAGTCCTGATCGCTATCACTGATTGGGAGGAGAGGTTGATTAAAGAGTTCATTAACGATAAATGCCTTGGCGTAGACTGTCTGTCCGAGGACGATGATGCACGGAGGATGCTCAGTGATGCTCTCGATCTCATCTTGCTCAGCTTGTGTAACCTCCGCAGATACAAGTTGAACTGAAATGTGGAACCCGAGAGATATGTTACAATGAACAATTTGAAATTGGACTTGGGGTCCATTTTATCCAATTGACTGTGGAATGTTGTGATTATGATAAAGCCAGTGCGTTGAACACAGCTGATTGAACATGTCATTAGTCACCAGTAATACAATGCAATTTAAAAATGACCTTTTCCAATATGACCAGAGGTCATGAGTTATGCTTTGTTTTGACGCCAGCTCATTTGATATGACAATGATAACCTAATTTACTTAACCTTGGTCAGATTTAATGCAGAAAACATGAGCTTAATGGCAATACAAATAGCTGCCATCAAATGAATAAAAGGATTAGGCCGAGACAAATCTTTCAATAACAATCAGAACTGGATCCATGAAATATAAATCAATGTCGTGACAAAGAATCACGTGCAGAACTTCAACTTGGGAAATGCCACCTGCACTACACGGAGGCCAAAGCCAGGCTTTTATAGTTCCTACATGTAGGCCTAATAAAGGTTCAACTTGAAGATCACATAGACAGATACATGTAGACTAGTACTTGACCATCAGTAAAAACAGTGCTAGAAAGTCATGTAAGTCGTCTCCAAATTTTGCAAATTTTCTACCCCAACCGGGTTTTCCTCAGGTACTTTCTAGTCGAGATCCCAAAAGAAAAACAGTGCAATAGCCTACGTATTTAACGGGACTGTCCGTAGGACTGAACTTTTAAGTTAACACGTTAATAGGCCTTAGGCCTAAGTTAAGTACCTAGGCCGACCGATAGTCATAGCCGGTAGGCCTATAGGCCTAGTCAGTATAATTAGGCCTATATTAATTCCTCCAAGGTTTTGGCTAGCCGAGTCGCCGTCGGAGGGTGTTGGCTACTACTGTATCTTGTAGGCCTAGTGTGAAGTGTAGGCCTGAGATTCCCCCTCATCCTTCTCGCCTCTGCATGCTCTGCTGCTCTATCTAGGCCTATAGACAAGTTGCGAAATTAGCGGCCGCCATGTTTAAATGGACTTTTTGACATTGCTTGGGTTTTTCAATGGGATTTTACACTGTCAGAGGCGTTCAAAAAAAGAAAGGTCATACAGTAAGCCACTAGAATCACATAAAGATATTTTAGCAAGCAAGCAGCTAATAAAATACATTCGAATTATATTTGAAAAAGTTCGAAAATTCGGCCAATTCCACCCAAAAAATGGCGGCCGCTATTTTCGCAACCTGTCTATAGGCATACGCTACAGTCATGACACATTGACAGACAGTCTATGTGACAGCCTGATTTGATTTGGCCTAGGCCTAGTTAGTGCATCATAGGCCTAAATGTTTAGGCAGCTGCAAATTTATATGATTCATTCATGATGATGCAGGCAGGCCTGCTGTCATCATGGCTTACAGTGTGTACTGTACACTGACTGTAGTGTAAGACTGTACATCAGGCCTAGCGCTGGCGTACATACAAAATCATCCGAGACCGAGTCTCAAGTTGACAGAAACCCGTTTTGCCCCATGATTTTCATCCTCATGCGATGTGAATACGGCACATTTACCTCCGTCCAAATTGCCACATCTGTTTATATCCTGAAATGTGCTTCTAGTTTCCCGCATAACATGTCTCAGCTGCTTCGTGTGCCTGCAAAACTTGCTGATCTCATACGGCAAGTTCGTCGCCATTTTTGCGACTGACGTTCTCTGCGGACAACTTCCTGGTTAGTGTGACGGCGAACGGATAGATGGCGATGGGGTCCTGGTTAGTGTAGCGACCAAACGATAGATGGCGGTGGAGTGGATCCTAGTCTCGCGTCACCAGCCTCTCTCTCTTACAGGAGAGAGTCTGGTAGCAAAGGCCAAAACTTTCGTTACCGCCAGGTGGCGAGTGTCCAGCTCAGAGCATCCGAATCTGATTGGCCAACGGCTGATTAAACATGGCTGCGCCCATGAAACGCATGATGAACGAATGAGTCTGAGGGAAAATTTACCTTTTTATTAGCACGGAAGGAACGACTATCCATGGTCATCGATTGCTGGAATAAGCCGATTGTACAATAGGACTTACATTTTGTGCCATGGATTAGGTCACTTCCGACCAGGGAGTCGAACTCGAAGTTCAGCCAGACGGTAAATCGATCCTGATACAATACAATTCCACTTTATTTCATCAGCGATCCACCTCAAACGGCCATGCTCGATCGCTGTCTACACATCACTCGGTGAAAACCACGATAAAACGTGTTAAAAAGGTAACATTTCCTCGGACTATTTCGTTCCTTGTTCGTTCATCATGCGTTTCACGGGCGCAGCCATGTTCAATCAGCCGTTGGCCAATCAGATTCGGATGCTCTGAGCTGGACACTCGCCACCTGGCGGTAACAAAAGTTTTGGCCTTTGCTACCAGACTCTCTCCTGTAAGAGAGAGAGGCTGGTGACGCGAGACTAAGTGGATCCAGGCCCTCCGCGTGTCGTGTGAGGAAATTCCGCGCGCGCGGGAATTCTGACCGAGACGGCGGCGGATCTCGGTGAAATAGATGAAATGTCCCGAGTTCTAAGCACGCGACAGGCGTCAGCGAGTGTTGTTTTCATTGGAACTAATTTCTCACCTTTGTATGGGCGTCGGATTGTCCGTCATCGCTGCGTCGCTCGAGTGAGGCATAAGGGGCGCTCCCGCAAAGTCGGTGTTACATTTGATGCGGGCTGTAGGAACTACTTCAGCGGGATGTGCAAAATGGTTGCCTTCGGTGAAAATGTAGCGTCCGCATCGTTCGGTTAATATTATGTTGGAGAAAATGGTTGATGCAGCGAGTTGTGGAAACGAATCCACTCGCCGCCGGGGAGAAAATGGCAAAATTCTTGTTTATGTAAATTTCTAGTCATCGCATCAAAATTATGAACACAAAATGGCGTTTTGTGTCCGATCTCAAGATAAAAAGCCAGTCTTTACTGCCCCCGTTTA
>NMRB01000957.1:175120-205941 GCA_002633025.1 Notospermus geniculatus | reverse complement strand
AAGAAAAACAGTGCAATAGCCTACGTATTTAACGGGACTGTCCGTGGGACTGAACTTTTAAGTTAACACGTTAATAGGCCTAATAGTACCTAGGCCGACCGATAGTCATACATGTAGCCGGTAGTCAGTATAGGCCTAATTCCTCCAAGGTATAGGCTAGTCGCCGTCGCAGGGTGTTGGCTACTGTATCTTGTAGGCCTAGTGTGAAGTGTAGGCCTGAGATTCCCCCTCATCCTTCTCGCCTCTGCTCTGCTCTAGGCCTACAGTCATGACACATGTCATTGACAGTCTACTGTGACAGCCTGACTTGATTTGGCCTAGGCCTACCTATCCTAGGCCTAGTGCATCATAGGCTAGGCCTAAATGTTTAGGCAGCTGCAAATTTATATGATTCATTCATGATGATGCAGGCAGGCCTGCTGTCATCATGGCTGTACAGTGTGTACTGTACACTGACTGTAGTGTAGGCCTAGTGCATGTAGTGTAAGACTGTACATCAGGCCTAGCGTTGGCGTACAAAATCATAACACACTCAACACTGAATCACCGACACTCGTCACTGCGACAGTGAATGGAGAGAAACCCGTTTTGAGCCATGATTTTCATCCTCATGCGATGTGAATACGGCACATTTACCTCCGTCCAAATTGCCACATCTGTTTATATCCTGAAATGTGCTTCTAGTTTCCCGCATAACATGTCTCAGCTGCTTCGTGTGCCTGCAAAACTTGCTGATCTCATACGGCAAGTTCGTCGCCATTTTTGCGACTGACGTTCTCTGCGGACAACTTCCTGGTTAGTGTGACGGCGAACGGATAGATGGCGCTGGGGTCCTCGTTAGTGTAGCGACCAAACGAGAGATGGCGGTGGAGAGGATCCAGGCCCTCCGCGCGTCGTGTGAGGAAATTCCGCGCGCGCGGGAATTCTGACCGACACGGCGGCGGATCTTGGTGAAATAGATGTTCCGAGTTCTAAGCGCGACAGGTGTTTGCGAGTGTTGTTTTCATTAGAACTAATTTCACACCTTTAATGGGCATCGGATTGTCCGTCATTGATGAAATAGGTCTTTTCTGATGTCACCCGCTGCGTCGCTCGAGTGAAACCGACAGCATGAGTTCAGGGGCGCTCCCGCAAAGGCGGTGTTACATTTGATCCGGGCTGTAGGAACTACTTCAGCGGGATGTGCAAAATGGTTGCCTTCGGTGAAAATGTAGCGTGGCCGCATCGTTCCGTTGGAGAAATGGTTGATGCAGCGAGACGTGGAAACGATTCCACTCGCCGCCGGGGAAAAAATGGCCAAATTCTTGTTTATGTAAATTTCTAGTCATCGCATCAAAACTATGAACACAAAATGGCGTTTTAGTCCGATTTCAAGATAAAAAGCCGGTTTTCACTCGCTGGCCCCGTTTATGATCACTGCCCCCGCCCCCAACAAAAGATTGACGGATTAAGCCGCAACCTGACAAAGGGGAGGCACTGGTAAACATATCTCTCTGTTTTTGAGTGTCCGCCCCACAATAAAGCGGGCACTGTCAGACGGGAGACATCTCAATCATTACACCGGGTCGCTGCACTAGAATGAACGTTTCAGCATCCCACTTCAAATCATTCGCTGCCCATGCTTGGGGCGGATAGAAACACTCATGCGTACCTACTACATCCTGGTAAGTGATAGGCAAAGATACGGAGTATCAATCAATCAACAATAGAGGGGGAGTTAAACGTCTGCTTAAAGGCCCAGTTCGTCTTTAGATGTGAATTTCAATAAAACATGGCATCGGCCCTACACCAGGAACTTACACGGTCACGACATTACAATTCTAAACTCTGTTTTCCGGTTCAACCGCAAGAAGATCTATCGGACTTGGACCATATGAGAGTTAAGGGCTCGCCTGCGGTCAATAATCAACTCGTCCTGCGATCAACTTCAATTTCCTAGATGTGGAAAACTCAAATCAAAATTATCATGATGCGGCACGCCGACAGAGAATGTCTAGCGCTAGTGGTGACATCTACCGGTAGCAAAGCTTAGGTTCCAAAGCTGAGTGTATTGAATATCGTGGAAGAGAGTCGAAGAATTCCGATTCCTTAAAAAGATGCCTTCAGGGAGAGTGTTAAGAGTTTGAACCATTGACTTTTTTGCATGGGTATCCACTGAACGACGAGACACGCGTAAATCCGTGACCAAAATAACCACCCATAACACAACGGGAAGTAGACAATCGCATTAGTATTGTAAACGCATTATACTTGTATAAGGGAACAAAACACAATTTTCTTCAATTTCTTTCGTTTGGGGGCAGTGCCTTATAAGATTAAGAGATCCTGGCTGTGCAGCTATTGTATCTCGGAGACGAGAGGTCTGAGACGTGCTCAGTGGCCAAGGAAAGGCTGACACCGAATCCTTCCGAGTCAAGCGGATCGCAGTCTGTGAAAGAGCGACTGGGTTGTGATGGAGGGAGCATGGTGATGGTGCCTTTTCGTCTTCAGATCATTGGCCTTGGTTCTGCTTGCATGAAGTGGCCTGGGCTCTGCTTGCAGAGTGGTTAGGTTGGTTTGCTGGCCAAGTCGATTGCTATACCTGGTGATCATGGTGATTTTGTTCTCTGATTGCCGTACCGTGGGTCAGGAGATGGGTGGAAGTTAATTACATCTCAGGCGCAATTCACCCGCATGACTCCGTGCTTGCCGTGGTTTACCCTCGCAGTCCAGTCGGGGTAGGGGCGTTATCTGTCCCCCCCCCCCACACACACACGGCACACAGGTTCTCATGGGGTGAAGGCCAAACGAGGGATAACACCATGTGCCTCCTGAGGTGCTCCGCCCATGGAAACTTTGGAAAGACATTCCAAAAGTCTGAGACGGAGTTTGTCCTAATCTCGCCCGGAACCGCAGCCGTCTGAGCCCACAAAGACTCGTGGGCAGGGGTCTGCCGATAAAGGGTTCAAAGTGTCCAAGTGCTCACTCAAGGGCCCTTAATACCGTAAATAGTTTACTTTTATGACACCTGTGAAGTAGGTTTTTGTTTGTACACAACTTCTAAATCATTTAATCTACGAAAGGCGAGCTTTAATGAAACACGACGGTTCTTCTGTTTGTCCCACAAAAGACTATTCAGGGAACAATATTCGCTTTTCCTTCATGTAATTGATATTTATTGTCAAGTAGGCAAATTACCAACTTATTTTCAATCACACCCGGAGGGCAAAATAGTTCACATTGCGGATCTTGTACGTCATGGTCTGATTTGGTACATCCTTGGAGGAATAATTCCTCCAAGGTACATCCTTGGAGGAATAATTCCTCCAAGGTACATCCCATGGTAAGAGAGGACAACGAAGACCTCACACACGAAAAGTTAGAGACGACAGGGGAGGCAGAATAGCCTTACAAATAGAGAAGTCATCAGCAGTTTGTGTCCTCCTTGACCACCATCAAAAAGAAACTTCATTTCTGTCAGATATCTTACTGGACAAAAAGCTTATGAAAAGGGAAAGTCTTTTCTGTCAGATACCGTATCTTACAAACAGCTCAGTCATGAAAAGGAAGTTCATTTTTGCCAGATCTCTTACTGAATAGACACCTCATGAAAAGGAAACTCGTTTCTGTCCGATCTACGGGACAAGAAGCGATCAGCAAATATACAATATATGGAAAGAAAGAATTACTGCAATTCAGTGTTGAAATTCCTGACAGTAATGTACGTGTACGTCAGTTACAACCAGTTGGCCCCTAACTACTGTATATTTTTCATTAACATGTCTTTATACATACACCTATGTGTGATTCAATCTTGACGAGAAATCGTTGGTTTTTCTCGTATTATTTCCGGGTTAGCCATGAAATACCTTCATTGATATCAACGCCTGACTGCTGATGTCTTCAAGTTGAACACTTCTTTCGGTCGAATCACTTGCCGTATCAACTCTCCTAGTTTATCCACTTCAGATTTCTAGTAAAGATAGGAAAGCAATGATAGGCTAATCAGACACCGTCAGTTCTCCACGCTGGGAAATCTTCACCTTAAAATGAAACATATGAAAGTGACGTTCGGCTGTTGAGGAGGTGGGACTGAGAATTTCGACAGCCGACCACACAATAGCAGTCAAACGAGTTTGAAAACTCGGAGAAGAAGAGCATTACCTTCAGCTCACTTCACCCATTCTTTAGTAATCACGGCTCTGCCGCCAGCGACAGCCAATCACGAGCCGTGTGTTAGCCTTATTTGGAAGGCCTCTGCGCGTAAAATATAAGTTGTCCAGGCGGGCTAAGCTGAGTATAAATGCGGATCAGTTGTGGTTATCACATCACATGGATACTCATTGATCATGGCAGGATATAATCTAACACTCAATCTCATCTTCTTCCTCCTCTTCCTCTGTCAATATCACGTCTATTGCACATGGTGGTAGGTCAAATTTTACAATTCCTTCTTGTTTTTAACAACTTTGCTAGCTTGCCCTTCAGCGATGTGGCAAATTGGATCCAAGTGGGCTTTTCGTTTGTACCCGTTTTGACAATGTCTTAGATTTCTCGGGCAAGCTTTGCCAAGAGCCAAAACAGAGGCAGACGCAAGCTGGTGGTCGCACAATGACGATGCCGAGCGCTAGTCATTGCTTGAGGGCCCGATTCAGATGATAACTGGCCGCTGCATGTGCGTCCATCAATATCACTTAGTCTGCAGCCATGAGGAGGGAATGTCGTCTTGTCATTTTTGTTTTTATGTAAGTACCATTTTGTCCAGCTTCCAACGGCTTTGATTTCGTTCGCGGGAATCATTCTGTGACATTCTGAGGATTAGATTCAGTTCAGGGATAACATCCTGTTGGCAGACAACTGCTGACAGTTGTTTTGGGGAAAGGAAGGAGCCAGCGAGTTAAGTATCTCTTGTTTTCAATGGTATTTCACAGCGTATCAACAAGTTCGTTCTGATAACAAGGTAGGTGGAGAGATTGACGTTTGTTGAGCGATCTAGTGTTTGATGGCTAGCGTTGATTGACGGACATCGATACGATGATGGAAGGCTGAGCTTTGTAAATCTTTCTGCCAACATGATCAGACTCATCCTGGGTATCATCACGCTGTATTCCCCAATAACATCCCTCCAATGTTAGGCCTACTTGTCATGTTGTGCTTGGTCTTATGTCGTCTATCTCGCTCACTGAAGCAAGGATGTCAACATCACCGATACATCATAAGGAGGATTATCGTTGTAGATGTAAAGACCACAATGTTTTACCCGTTTATAGTTTTACCACCATGGGGAACAACACATCTAGACGAACTATTGGTATTGCTTCAAGCAATCGCTAAATTATCTAGTCAGATTCAGATATGTGGACCTTGGTCCTGATGGACCCGACATGCCCGAGATTTTATGTTCCTGTGACTCAACGTCAACAGAATGTTGAACGTCTGCTTCAAGTCCTAGTCACATTTTAAGTCACTTTATGATTGTGTAGGCTACATGTTGTCATACTTGGCCATTTTCTCAAACCTCCTTTACCAACTTTCTGCCTGTTTTGATAAGAAAATGAAACAGGCCGTTATAATGGTATAAAACAAGGTCTACAATCAACAGGCCAATTCTACGCCCCTGTAGAAATGACTACAAGTCATGTACAACTGTAGTAGGAAAACTAACCATTTCGGCCCTTTTGAAAAATGTTTGCCGAGAAAATATCGTATGTAATATCCACGAAAGCATGCGGCCGCTGTCAAAACCGAAACGAGGCAATGACAACTCTGCGAATTGCACTAGTGGCCGGCTTCAGGGATTTGTTCAAGTCATGATATCTGCTACCTAAGTTTCGATTATCTTCTGAACATCCGTTGTGTTTGTCGTCAAATCATGTGGCAGGCAGAAAGATCTTTTTTTGCACGAAATGATCTTTCGATTTCGCGGAAAGTTATTTAGCAGGATGATGATGTTTTACATCCGAGTCAGACCAGAAAGGTAGGCCCCTAAGGCCAACAAAGATTGAAGATGTCCTTTCCGCGTCTCGTTGTTGCTGATCATGTGATGTACTGACCCGTTCGGTAAAAATCTCCTGCAACAGCCTGGTGCTGTAGCCATGAACCATAACTGTGCAACCATCATAAAATGGTGTGTTCCTGCAGCCAGGGGGTGAATTCGTGAACAGGTCTGTCACGGGTCAGAGTGACAAGGTCTCTGTTAATCCCCCTTGTACATGTCATTTGGGAAAGGTCACGGGTAATCCGTAAAATTTACAACAGCCTGGGGGTGGGATTAACAAATATTGTCTTCTTGCTCCAAAGGTGGGTTCGTGAACTGGCATTATTTTCGTGGGTACTGGGAGTGTGGAGGGAGGGGTGTCGCATCAACGTCTAGGCCTGCGCTGATTGGGGCCTACTTTGCCGCTCCAAGTGACGATCTCGGGTCAGCAGCATACGTTTTCGCCAAAGCGATAGCATCTAATTCCACGAGTACCCACCTCAGGGTTATTTTTTATCATGGGTGCTTTCTCCAACAGATACATAATACTGAGAGCAGTGCGTCTCTGTCCAGTCAGACATTAGTCATTTAACCATCCCAGGACCGCAACGTGCCTGGCAACGATAAGCCAATGAGCTGTCACCAAAATGATTGATGCGGGATCATCACTCGGCTGCAGAGATTGTCACATTTGGATGAATCTGGAATCGAGCTAATTGAGTCGATCGGCAATACTCGGAGCATCGAATCATCCCAAGTTGGTCTAATCTAGTCGTGCATCTTGTACAGGAATGCACACATATTCAGCCATATTGAGACAGAATGGCTTGTCCATGTTTTGGACCACGTGCAATTGGCTGCAATTCACTTTACCATTCTCTACATTATACGTTAAAGATTCCCGTCATTTTAGGGTGGATCCTTGATTTCCATCCGATATGAGGGCTGTGTTTTAGGGAAATAGCCTGGGACCTTGGTCATCTTGGTGTGGCTCATCCTGGCTGATCACTTGAGGGTGACAAACGCTTGAACGAATGTTCAATCAGGCTGGCCGGCGTTTGATGACCGTCTCGGTCAACTGAGAAGGGATGGAAATCACATACATATCTTCATCACTTCTCTTACCATGCTTAACACGGCTAGAGAAGTTCTGATCCAAGGGATGGAAGTCAGCGACAAAAAAATCCATGCAAGGGCGTAGGCCTAAAAGGTTCGGTAGTATTCTGTTGACATCTGATTCTTGTCCTCTGCCCGGTTGCACAATCAATTTTACCACCGACGTTGGCGTTTCTCAATACTGGTGTTAACTCTTCAGTTAAGGTCTTAACTCTTCAGTTAAGGTCATTACGAAAGCCAGCGTTTGGGGTTAACGCCAGCGTTATAGTGCAAACGCTGATTGTGCAACGAGGCCCTCAGCTTTACAAAGTGGATGTTCTTCATTCCACATGTTCTGAAGGGAGTTTCGAACCAGTCATTCAACAAACTGTAGGAGGGTGTCAGGAAAACCAACCCCAGACTTGTTGAAGCAGTAGCATCCATCAGTCGGCCAGAGTGATTGATCTGTACGATTGATAGATTCCCCGACTGATACCCCTGATGATTGATGACTTGACGCCTGCACAGACAATAGAGTGGGATGCCCAGCGAAACAATCAATCATCAGATACGTGCACATCCGGGTTTTTTCTTGCACTTCCGGGGTGTTCTCTTACTTACGAGTTTTTTTCAGGAGTCAACAGAAGTCTTGGTATAATTGTTGAAAAACAACACTTGATTGACCTGCGAACTGCCTGAGAACGTGCTCGACAACAGTCCGTTTTTTTTCGTTGGCTAACCTTGGCCTTTTTATCTTTCAGGTTTATAAGCCAGTTACCGATTCATTCGCTCAGCACGGGATTTATTTGTGACAACATCCCAGGACTTGTCGGTAAACAGCGCAGACTCTGCCGGAAGTACCCTGACGTCATGAGGAGCATCAGTGATGGCGCTCGTCTCGGGGTCAAGGAATGTCAGCATCAGTTTAATAAGAGTCGGTGGAACTGTAGCACATCAGATAGAGACTCAACTGTATTTGGCAAACTCATGCTAAAAGGTAAGCGAAAGCCAAGTCCATTAAAAACATTGTTGTCGTCATGAAGTCACATTGTTGTCGTCATGACGACATATGGGAAATCCAAGATGGCGACCTCCTCGACTGCTATCAGCGATTCCCGTCATCTAAGTTCATGTTCTGTGTGTTCTACAAGAATTGCTCTTGTAATGTTTACTGAAATCCACCAAGAGGTAGCCTATCTCAGAATAGACACCCAGGCGCGACCAGATGGTTACTACTGGTGTGAAGATACGCCATCAAATGTGAGGGTGGATGCTGCATTTTCGTCGGGGTGGCAATTGTCATTTCAACGGAAGTGGGCAGGAAAAGCCTCAAGGTTCCATAAGATGCATTCCACATTTTATAAAGAACAACATGGCGGTCTCGTTTGCTTGAATGGCCGCTTAGGGTAATAACAATAAGCCGAGTTGTGACGTCAATTGGTTGCCTTGTTTGCATTGTATGAAAATTATAGCTTCTATCTTCATGAACAGAAAACACTTTCTCTCCGCCAGTTAAGGTGACCTATCTTGAGAATCCTTTTTGGGGTGTCGGTAGGGAGCGCATTCCAAACTGCCCTCACACCAATAAGTTACAGGACCGCATGCTATGACGCTTGCGATGGAAAGGAACTCGTCTTTTTGCATGTGGCCTTGAGGCGGGGAAGCCTGTAACATGGTTGCTGAGGGAAGCTGAAGGGGGAAGCTTGTAACGTCGTCTCTCTCTGACTCTGGACCTGGTGTAGTGTAGGCCTACTGTACAGACACAAGTAAACATCTCTCGAACACAATTTTAGGACGCATGGTTATTGTGCAACTAACCCTACGGGACATTCTTTGATTGTTCGTAAAATATGTCTATAAATTATTTCGATCTTGTAATACTTATGATGGTCAACAGCCCGGGGGAGGTTCACAGAACAAGACAGTAAGCTTTACTCATCAAGAATGAGTCGTGTTTTCTTGGGCGGAAAAAAACGCTTCTCAGTTGCATTTAGCAACAATATGGGTGGATTCCTTGAATTATTTCAATATTATTTTGAGGCCTACGCCACACAGGGTAATGGCTCAGGCTGAGAACATATATTTGTTATATACATGACGCATAGCATCTCTTGCTAGTGGCATTGTGGTGTATGATCTTGAGTATGCACCCCCNTTGTCCCAACAACCCTTGCATGCACTTGCCCGTTTTGAAGAACAAAAAGGGCTCTAACCGAAGTCAAAACCCTGAGATTCTTTGGCCGAGAACTTGCCCGAGCTAGTGTGCGAATGATGGGGAACCAAACCTTGCAGCATTTCCCGCCCCCGTCCTCCCGCATCACCCAAACGGCGGGATGTCCCGACCCCAGGGTTTAGAAACGCCGCATGCAGCGGCAGACCAACGTTCGAACATGAGGAACAATTCCCCAGAATCTCCGAGGCGAAATGACCCGAACCACATCCGTAACAATTCGAGTCTTGTTAACGTCCCCTTAGTCGTTAGACACACATTTAAGGGACGCAAATTATATGGCTTTGGGGTTAGTCTTTAAAATAGGACGGCCCAGTGCGACCAGGCTTCCAAGGTACCCAACCCAAATGACATGGAGGTCAAATGTTTGAATTGGGACCGATGGTCCTGTTGGCTAGGGAGCGTGACTGCTGTAGGGGGACCAACCCAACGCGTCCCATACACCTGGAAAGCGAGTGGATTGGCAGTCAGCATAAAGATGCATTTCGCTGCGTTGGAAGAATGCTATGTTGTGAGGGATTGGTCCAAATTTAGCCGGCGTATCAGAGGAGAGAGTCCTAGGGATGCAAGTCCGGGACACAATAATCCGCTGTTGTATGTCTATTCGAATGGTCATGGTCTCTATAGCCAGAGATAAACCGGTACCCGAATTTCTCGTTGAGCAATAAAACCGGACTTAGATTCCAGGGGGCTTAGATCCCTGTCACACCAGATTGGCGTCGGCCTACTGATGATGGCACGCAACCATTATTTGAGCACAAAGTTTGGCTGAACTGCTGAAAGGAACTGACGCTCATAATCTTATGGTCAGCTGTGGAAGAAGGTAGCAGCGATCAAAATCTTCAACCGGTCTCTCACTGCGTCAAGTTATGAGGCAGAGGAACCGTCGAAACGAAACATGAACGTGTTGTCAACATAAGAACCATGGGAACCATCTCTCGGCTCCTAGGTTTACCACCGCCAGGGAGCGAACCATGCCTCCAGCCACGTGACCTCCAGACTGGTTACATAGCCTCTGTGCACCTCCCTTCGGCACGACAATGCCCTTGATCCAGTCTCGGAGATACCCGCTCTGGGGTGCTATATGAAACGAACACGACCCTCGTAAACGACCAAGAGCTAATGAGGTTGTTTGCCTGTAGTCGACTTGAATAAGGAGCCCCGTAGCTCTAACCACAATGTCACTGGAAGAGCCGGGGCGGAAACTTTGATGAGAACTCGAGAGCCCGATTCTACCGACTTAGCTCAAGGAAAGTGGATATATTTGTCCATAACTTACCCTTAGAACATATTCTACAGGCAATTGGCTTAAATAGCCCGAAACAACGGCCATATGTCCAGAGAGCAAAGAGGAGGCTAATTGGCGTAACTCCAGGCTTTTTGTCGGAATCTTTGTCCCTGGTGGACGAGTTTGGACGAGTCCCCTATAGCGCACACGACATCCAACTCTTCTTTCTTATCCTGTCCATCTCTTCAGGTCATTTTCGTTTCTCTCCTTTCTAACCCGTGGCGCGTGGCTAGTGGCGGCGCGTTTGGCCCTCACACCTGCTCCAGGACACCACCCCGAGCATGTCGAGGTCTTATCATGTTCTGGATGAGTCTTATCCTTTGTCAGCTAACTTTTAAACTTCCCATGCCCTTGGTAATCGTCCGTGTTTGACCATCCCCTTGTCGTGAGCATGCCTACCTCAATCAAAAGCCTGAGTACTTGGACTACTTTATTTAAACATAAGACGTGCTGGTCACTTGTCTAGAAATCGCCCTAGAACTTTGTGCCTTTGCATCTTCAGGTCATTGGCAATCTTGACCGAAGGAATGACGCAACATTTTGATAGGCCGCGTGTGGCTGTGAGGCTGTTTATTCGTCACGGTTGGGCGATGGTTGCGGGTTCTTCGGGAACAGATCTACCTCTTGGTACCATTGGTTTGGAACCAATGGCTGGACGTTCATCCAACGGCTCTTTAGCGAGGATGACGTGAAAAAAAAGCAGATGCCTGTACTTGCGTGATCCGGGCCGGTCGGTTTAGATATCTTTACCATTCGAAGGGACAGATCTGACCAAGGCAGGTTTAGACTGTGCTCTGTCAACAACAAATCTGAAATAACTAACAGCAAATCGTCCAGTGTTGGTGTCATTAGCACCTACAACTACTCTATCGAGCCGGAGACTTTCGGGCAACGATCCCGAATCGCGCCTTGGCTCTAATTGCTTTGAAGGCATCTTGTTGGTGACTGCCATTGTCAGTCGGTGTCTAATCTCTTGGAAGAATGTTGATGACAAGTCACTGTCCATTGACAAGTTTAACGTCTTCAGCTGAAAATGACCAAGAAAAATGTTTATGCTAAAACCGTTTCTAGTTATTGTTAAAGAGGGGCGTTCATTTGTAGAATTGTCTCCCTAAACATCGCGGCCGTAAAATCCCATTGTCGGAGCCTTTGTCGGTAAAAACATTTGTCAAACAGCGGAACTTTTAGTGAGAATGTTCTCGGTCCGTGTCAGCTGCGGTGGTAACGTTAGTTTAGTTCTGCCGGTGCATTGATCAAAGACCCGTGCGGGGAGACCGACGGGAAAGGATCGGCGGTAGGCCCCACCCCCACGGTGGAGTCACCTTTGTTTACAACGAACCCTGCATGTGACATCTTGAGAAAGGGACCAAGACAGCCTGTTCACAGCCGAAAACTGTTCTCCACACAGCGTAAATTGAGAAGGAAAATGTTGATCTAACAGCGGGTAAATTGTTACATTACTTTCCCCCTTGACTTCACTGGTATGGCGCTCAGCGACACGGACCTAATTCTGTCAAGCGAGATCTATTTGAAGCCCAAAAGAATGAGAACCAAGTGGTGATGCCATGAGTTTAAGTGCTCGTTTTAGTTAATTTTACGGTAGTTGATCTTGTCGGGAAGATTTAACACGGGGAGGGGCGGCCAAGGAGGCTAATATTGTTAATCACNTTCATCACATTTGACGGGCCATTTCACTGGCATTTCTTCAGTTTGTGGACTATGATTAGAAAGTCTCACCCTGGCACCCTCCAAGAGCATCACGGGCCCCGGAAGCTCGCCTTTTTCCTCAAACCACCGTGAGGGAAGCAGGGAATAAATTTAGCAGATGCGATCAGATTACAAAATTGCTAGATCTCAACTGCAAACAATCGTTCCCACGCGTGTGACAATGGCTTATGTTTTTGTTCATTGTGTCTGGGTCTTGAGAACATGTGCTGACGGATTGTAAGCTGATGATATAAACATGACCCCTCGTGGATATCTTTGGGCGACATTCTCTCATTTCACAGATGATCACCACTCAACTGGAAGACATACACCAACTAGAGCAATTCACCAACCGTTTAACCCTAAATTTGGCCGCAGAAACGCGCGCTCTTTGAATACCACATCAGCGTTCGTTGTTGGTGGCATAACTTCCGGTATCTGACTGTTCTAAAAGAAACAAGGGAGATGGCCAGTGACTCTTCCACTATCTCGGCCGGGTCGAGTTCTTACTAGGCCTACTCCCCTCAAACCCAAAAAAGGGCGGAGAGTCTCATACGGCTGCGCCAGTAGATTGGCCTCAGCGCTTCGCGTGGTCGTCAGCAACGAACATCTGATAAATCTTTATCCATTGTCTTCTACAAATGAACTTCATGTTTGTCCTTTTCTAACGTTAGCAATGTTCATTTTCTACTTGCAGGAAGCCGTGAAGCCGCCTTCGTTTACTCAGTATCATCGGCCGGGGTGGTACACTCCACGACCAGGGCATGCAGTAAAGGGGAGCTACAGAACTGCGCCTGCGACCCTCGAAAAAGGGGCAAAAGCAGGGACCGTCGGGGCGAGTTTGAATGGGGAGGATGCAGTGATAACGTCAGATATGGTTGTGAATTTTCACGGATGTTTGTGGACGCGAGAGAAAAAAGAGTTCGAGACGCAAGGGCCTTGATGAATTTACATAACAATAGAGCTGGACGACGGGTAAGTGACTTGCGTTTGATCATGTCGCCATTATTGACCGACTTACAACCATGACGTCACAGTGCGAGAAAGATCTTATTGGCCAATACCTCCACCAGAGGGCAGCACTGTTGCTTGTGATCGGGTGTGGGTGGATAATTTGGAAGATTTAGACCACAATCTTTGCTGCTTCTCGTCGAAATTAGGCCACTGGACCATAATCTTGCGCATCAGTGATGAACTGACACCTGCGCTCTAATCTCTTCTAAAGCTTATCAGAAGATTTTGCCTTCATCTGGTGTTAAAATGTACCAAACAACGCAGTTAACCTGAACATTTTGACCTGGTGTTCACAACAACAGACTTTTGTGTCATCACAAGAGAATTACAAGTTTCCCCTCCCCCGGTACAAAGTTAGTGAGGCCACCCCTGGGCGAGGAAACCGTCTTTGTCCGCTGAATCATTTCAAATTACTCGACGGATCTTCGTCACAAAAGCTGTGCGGAGTTTCCACAAGTGATGGTCAGGACTCGTCCGCCATAATGAGATCTTGGCGACCATAATTACATAGTAAATATCAGGGTAAATATCTGACTGTTGTGGATCAAAGCCAGATTTATATCAATGATTAACAAGGCACCGGGATTATAGTCAAACGGTGGGGTTGTCAGACTGGCGCAGTGGAGTCATTTGGTGCCTGTCACGTCTCAGGTTGTAAGTTCGATAACTGGTGTGATGTTCAGAGGGGGTTACTGTTGACAGTGCGCAGGCTGTGAGAGGAATGGCCGACGACATCACCGCCATGTGTCCACAAATCGGATGAAAGCACGGCTTAGTTCTGCCTCGCTTTCACGGTAGAATTGCCTTAATGGGTAGAGTGACTACAAAATCTTTAAGCGCAAATATCCGCGGGCAAATTTGAAAATTATGATCGTGTTTGATTGACGGGTCGGCTGTTGGAGATGTTTTCTCTCGCCCGGAGCGGATTTCTGAGGAGTAGCTTGAGCCAGATAAGAAATCCGTACAGCACACACGGTGATTGGCGGGTGGGGGTTGTGGGCAGATGGCACCTGCCGTCACGCCGCCTATGTCTAAAGAAAATCTCTCACCAACACAACAGCTATAGTCTCGCGCAGTTAGCCGTTTTGTTCCGCAGTACTGCTACACAAACGGATCCCCAGATTCGAAACTGCACCGGCTGGGTGACCGAGACTATAACAGCTACAGTTCGTTTGGCATTGTTTTCATCTTAGGGAACATCTCACCAACTTAGCAAATTGACTGATTTACTGCTTTTTTCTTTATAGGCTGTTCAGAAATTCATGAAACTCCAATGTAAATGCCACGGCGTAAGCGGATCCTGTGCAATCAGAACATGTTGGTTGGCGATGATGGAATTCCGGCGAGTTGGACAATACCTAAAAACAAAATATAACGGAGCAACCCAAGTGATGATGAACCAGGACGGGACGGGCCTGATCGTTGCCAATAAAAATCACAAACGGCCCACGAGATCAGATCTGGTTTACTTCGAGTCGTCGCCAGATTATTGTTTACGAGATCAAAAAACAGGTAAGCCAACTTCATCTCAGCCCAACCCAAGAAAAAAGTCAACATGCAGAGTTCATTTCCCTGTAGGCCTAGAGATGAGTTTCGCTAGCAGCCATCTTGCCAAAATTAGGTCATCACCATGGTGATTCCCCCATGGGGATGGGAGAACCAATCATCTGTCACGCTGGAAGAAAATTGCCATGGTGATGACCTAATTTTGCCAAGATGGCTGGTAGCAAACCCAAGGCGTCTCTGAACCCCAAACCCAGATATGTCAAAACGATGTAGCCATCCAACAGCATTGAAATATTTGGAGATGTATCTAATTCTCATCTCGTTCTTATCTTTCCAGGGGCGTTAGGTACCGCCGGCCGGCGATGTAACAAGACATCGTTAGGTACAGACGGGTGTGACATCATGTGCTGTGGACGAGGTTACGACACATCCACCGTCAAACAAATAACTCAATGCGAATGTAAATTTGTCTGGTGTTGTCAAGTAAAGTGTAAGGAATGTAGTAAGTTGGTGGACATTCATACTTGTAAGGGTTCAACCCCGACGGTGGCGCCCTCACCGGAAAAATACGAAAATAAACCAAAGCGGAAACGGAGATCAATCAAACGGGCTCTGACGTAGAGGAAAGGAATAATAACACAGTGGACTTGACTCTCGTTTGACAAGAGATATGCCTACTTCTTGGTGCATTTCCTGGATTTAATGCCGCCATTCGGTTGGACAGACTCGGTGCAACATGAACCGGAAATGACGCAATGTGAGGAGGAATGCGCCTGAGCACAACACAACGTCGGACCTGATTGGTCAAATCACAGGAAGCGATCGTGAAATCGAGGCACGATGGCCACGTATACGAAACTGAGGACAGTATGACATGCACGAGGACGGATGACGTCACAATGACCGACATTCGCCAGCTTGTGGTACTTATGTAGCGATCATGGTGCCTCTAGGATTTTGTCATTTTGGAAATATTGTAAAAATAATCTTGACTATTTAAGTTGTCCGTTGAACTGTAAATATGTGTCTATGAAATGTGAACGTGGACTGTTCCAGGGAGGAGTGCATTTATATCTTTGTGACAACATACTGCAATCAACGTTGTCTCGAAATCCGCGCGTATTTAGTATAATTTTATTTCGTTGTACATATACAGTTGTAAACCAAAACAAAACGGCGCGGAACACATTGGCAACTGTCAGGCAATGGGGTTTGCGTTTGGGGTGGGATTGGGGTTTGAATTGGACTGGGGAGCGAGGGCTGAGGTTTGAGTTGGGGTGGGGCTGAGCATGGTGGGCATGGGGTTTGCGTTGGGGTGGGTGTGGCTGTAGCTGTGGTTGTGGGGCCAGATGGGATTTGAGTTGGGATAGGATGACGGTGACGGGTGACTTCAAATAATCAAGTTGTGATTTTTCCTCTCGTTTAATACACATAGCGCCATAGAGACGACTATTCTGGCGTTATCAGTCTGAACCCTGCCGACAGGGACCGAGTGCATCTTGATAAACAACCTCAAAACGACAACAACAGACGACCACAACAACAAATTTAGCTGCCTGAACAAACGAATCGGACACTGTATACTTTGAGTACATGGGAGGGAAGCTGTCATTTCTGGGCACCTCATGTGGTTTTGCCGAGATTGACTTGTTTTTGTTCTAATTCGTCATAACCCGTCTCGCGCTGATTGATTGAACGGTCCCAGGGGTATCTGTGACGTCAGAACTGTCTGTCACATTCGCCGTAGTCTCGCGCAGCCAGCCGTTTTATTCCGCAGTGTTCCAACAAATAATTCTGCGATTCCTCAGATTCGCGAAGCGGCTGGGTGACCAAGACTCATTCGGCAATTCTAGATTCACCAAACTTCATACATGTACTCGTTTGTCCGCAATGTCGGGACTCAGGACTGCAGGCGGCCGGAAAAACCTGCGAGAGCGGAGTTGGGACCAAGCAATTCTCAACAAGCATGTGTTCGCTGTGTAGTACATCGCCATCCAAACGTTTGTACAGCGTAATCAACTCCGAACAAAAGCCAGGACTTGAAATCAGACATGGGTGTTCGCCGAGTAATCCTCGGGTTGAAGCATAAAGAAATGTTTGATTCCTTTATGGTTGAAGTCATTGTTTTCTTCATGATCCGCCTTTTTGGTAAAGACAACTCGTGTTTGACAGCCAAACCCNATTGGCTGAGGGGAAAGGTCAGTGTTAGGGTCAGCACTACATCACTAATAGAGGACACTACCCATGATTTCGCCCTCGACAGCCCTCCGAACGTGTCATGTTCAAATGATACCACCCTCAGTTATAAAGGGTGGATTTGTCTATAGATGTATAATAATTCGTGTATGTTGGTCATAGCTATTAATATTATTGAATATTTTGTACAAAACTATTAAACATAATATCATGTTTGTGAAATATCTCTTCAGTGTTTGTTATTAAGAATTATAGTGGTTGATGGACGACACCAATCTCCAACACAGAGGTCAGACGGTTTCACCTGAGCAACCGAAAACGTGGAAAAGCGTACCTCTGGGCTGGCGAGATTGGGACGACACCAGACGAGAAAATGAGAAGCTGGCCAACCCACATCCTGAGGTAATCAGCGGGTCTTAGCCCGTCACCCCACACAAACAGAAATGTAAAGAGCTAGCACCAAGAACCAAACTAGAACCCTCAAAGGTGACAGGCACCAAGTCCGTCGCAGGGACAGTAAGCCATGGTGCTTTGTTCCTATGCAATGACAAGTAAAAGATCCCATCCAAGTGAGGAACATGAGTAGCTCGAGATGGCCGCTTCCATACTTACCAGGGCCAATAATGCTTTAGCTTCGGCCCTGATGAAAAAATCTGATACAATGCACAAGGGCTTTTGCCCTGATGGAAACATACAAATACAAATACAGGCACCAATACTCTGACATCCCAAGACAAGTCCACAAATTCACAAAGTCGTGACAAGTATTTCTTGAATAAAGTTGTAACTTTATTGACTCCACAAAGCACCAGTCTTAACGATCTGTTAGTGGTCAAATCTGAAAAATTGATTGAAAATATATTCTGCTCCTCTCAGAGACCTTCAAGTCCATTGAAAGCCAGGCCCTGGATCTCCATACAAGGGCCTCTGTGAACATAGCACATGAAGCACAGCTCAAAACACCACTCTCTCTTTCTCCAAGATTACACACACAGATTCTTATTCACCAGGAATAACCTCAGTAATGCAGTAATATCCAAAAACATGTCACAATGTTGATTCTTGAATAAACACATTTTACAACAACAAATAAACACAAGGAAGCCTTTTGTGAGAACCACTTCAAAAGGTTAGGGAAATGAAATTACAGATTGAGGTGGCTCCTCTGCCAGTACTCCAATCTGAAGCCTGAATTCCCCTCTTCCAGAAGGGAGTTCAGAGCCTTCTCTCTGGAGACGGCCTTTGCCTGGGTGACCTCCATCCAGGAGCCCCCTTTAGGAGACCTCTGCCTGGGTGACCTCCATCCAGGAGCCCCCTTTAGGAGACCTCTGCCTGGGTGACCTCCAACCAGTGGCCTCCTTTCAAAAGACCTCTGTCTGGAGGACATCCATCCAGGAGCCTCCTTTCAGGAGACCTCTGCCTGGAGGACCTCTATCCAGCACCAACCTCCTTTCAGGAGACCTCTGCCTGAAGGACCTCCATACAGGAGCATCCATTCTGAGGGACACCTGAACAGTACTTCTTGGTATACATGTATAAGAAATTCTCGACCTTTGACCAAATTGGTCGCGTAAGCCAGCAGGAGCTAATGCAAGTGCAGCATCAGAAAAATAGTAACGCGTCAAGAAAAAGCACACTTTTTCATCACATGATGTGATTGAACAAAAAAAGTCTCTGCGTTGGGAGCTATAGGTGATCAAATCTGAGAAATGGATGGAAAAGTTTGAAAATAACCATTAAAAATATGATATAATCCCAGGGTAGTGCACACAATGGGCCAGTGATGCTGATTTGTCCATCCGTTCTATTCCCATCTCATTTGGTTCATTAAACATGTACATCAACACACACAATCATACCAGTAATGCGAACCAAGTTAGCATGAAAGATCCCGGGCGTTTTTCTGGTAGGCGTACAATAGAAATGTGGGCAGTTGACCAATGTACTCTTTCTTTCTAATGGATTAGATCCGTACACGAAACTGCAGGATCTGAGATGGCTTATTGAGAACGTAAGACTATCGGAACATCCGTCAGGATAGCACCGAATACAATGCACTATGGAGAGCTCAGGGACGAGACAGGGTTCGTGCTCGGAATTCCCTCTCTGTCTCTCCAACATCCTGAGATGTCAGAGTGTATGCTTCCAGGAAAATCCAGCAGAACCGCTGTGAGACGAGGCCAACACCCCCGGTGTTGGAGCCAACCCCCTTCTCATGTTTTAGCCAAATGACATATCAGTTGGCAAAATTTACAGTCCTTATGCACTCACTATCAACTGATATAAACTGTTTGCCACCTAAACTCGGATACCATGTGGTAACATGCCGTAACCTTGTATACCATGTGATAACATGCTCTAACCTTGAATACTATGTGATAACATGCCATAACCTTGTGTACCATGTGCTAACATGCTCTAACCTAGATACCATGTGATAACATGCTGTAACCTTGAATACCAAGTGATAACATACTGTAACCTTGTATATCATGTCACACAGAAGTTACATCCTTTCTGGCTCAGATGGCGAAGAACAAAACAACTCAACGAAGCCTAAGTCGCAATCGGCCATGTTTAGCCAGGGGAAATCTCAGAAGAGAGTCACCTTGATTCAATTGTTGCCAGCGCCAATAAAAAAGGAAGCCAGATGAGTCAACATATAATATCGTATTAGTGACCGGCGCTGGTCACTCGATTTTCTTTCGCTGAATTAAATAATGGAATGGTATCATCCAACTTGGTGAAAAAAGACCAGGTATTATCCTGGTGTACAGTCAGCTTGTTTTTCTGTTCCTATTCCAGGTAATGCGTCAAGTTTTCTCGTTATATCATTCGGCATGACTTTTTTACGACATGCTTTTTTACGACGAGAGATTTCTACCACTCGATGAGCTGTCCTGGTCATCACTAAATCATCCAGGAGACAAACTTAAATGCATATTTGGTGCACACTAGTGCAATGAAGTGACCAGCTCCTAGACTACATGTACATCCAGGGAACACCCTGGTGTTCAGACTCATCACCATACTCTGACTGTAGAAAACTAGCTATGTGACTGACGACAACCGATGGAAGCTTGCCATGCTAGACTAGGTGTTTCTGTTAGCAAATGAATAATCCTCTATAAAGACACCTTCCTATTACAGACAAAAAGCTGTTTTGTTTACCGGTACATTGCTGACGACAGCAGGTGTCCTTGATTGAGAGAAGTAATACCTTTCATAAAGTGCTTTGTTTATTTCACCTCAACATGTTGGCAAAAACAAGAAATGAACAACACAACAGTTAACTTGAGCTCACAATTTGAAATTGGCGGGATCCGCGATGATCACTAGAGGACCTCAGATACGAGAGAGTTGATGGATAAGATTGGATGGTAGAATGGCCTCAAGTTTTTCTATGATGTAACTTAGTGGCATGTACATCCAACTCAGCACCTGGAACAGAAAGAAAAGGTCCAATGATTAACATCAGATTCATTCATGCTACTCGTATTGTTTATATTTTAAGTCCCTCCCTCCCACATCTTCATTAGATTTCACTCCTGCTTCAAATGACAGCTGGCATATTTTGAAACTTTTTATTATCGAATGTGAAAATTTGTGTGCGGCTGATTCGCGAGCAGACACCCCCATTAAATAGCTCAATTCTAGTTCAAGAATCGCCCGAGGTATCCATTTAACTGGATGAAACTTCAACAATTGAACACTAATCATTCGTATAATGGTACACAACACTCTTCTGCTTAAATGATCTCGTTGGCGACCATCTTGAAGCATGGATGTGTCCGTCATCCCATATCTGTCTTTAATTACCCTCCTGAGCGAGTTGAACTCGCGTTAAATAGCCTCCCTGCCTGTCGACATGAATGATGGGATAACGTTTGGTTTGGAAATAGTACAAGTGGCCTTGGGCGCCAAATGTGGGCCTTTTGGTGACAATTTGTAACGTTTCTCGACTCGGTTGTTGCTGTATATTGGATGATGCTGTTTGGCCTGAAGGTACCATTTCTTTACGACATGTCCGAAGGCACGTCAGACTCTCAGAGTGGGTCATGGGAACTCTAATGAGAAATTCCTCCCCAATCACTGACACTGAAAATCTTGGTTGCTGCACTTCGATTTTGGTTGTGGTGACTTAGCTAGGAATCGTATTGGCCCAAATTTCTTCGAAATAATCTGACAGAGGGCCAGGCTCACATGGCTGACAAATCTCAATGTGGTAGGGGTGTTTTTAAAGTCGACTGATCTGGCTTTATGACAAGAGCAGCATTGGGTCAGTCAACTTTAAAAACACCCACGTCGCATGAATTAAGTGCACCTAGCCTTACCCGATAAGATTGACATTAGGTGTACTTACAGTTTTAGCAATGGCCCCCATAGGTTCAGGGTACTGATGAGTAAGAAGGGCCAGGAGGGCGGTAAAGGAGCACAGACCAGCAGTGAAGAGAATGAAAAATGGAAGTTCCTTCTTGGGGTAGACAGACACATCATGAAACGCTGAAAGAGATAATAGATCATTGAACCCCTTGCAGCTTATTTATGGCACAGTTTAACCAGTCGGCCATGGACGATTTCCTTTATGGCCTAGAGGTTGGGGCGTTGGCCTCCAAGCTGGACTAGAAGTTAAGCAATGTAGATCATAGTCAGTGCTCAGATGGTGAACGATGTGCGTATGACACAATAATTAAAACGTGGTGATATTGTGAAGATAATTCTATCTCCAGGTATCCAGCCCCCCCCCCAACCTCATCAGTATACACCTAATGCCTCACCAAATTTTCATACATCACCCCTCAGCTATGAGTACAATAGCCCGAAGAGGATGGCCGGTTATCAGTACAATAGCCTGAGGCGCCTGGCCTGAGGGGGCAGATAATTGAAACCCCTGTTTAGGGCATCTATTGTGTAGCCTGAGGGATAGCTTAAAGACGACCAGTATTGTTAACGCCACAGGTTCACAGTTCCTGGAGTCAATTGATATAAGTGGGGCTTACAGGCCATTTTAATGCTGCCCTGTGGTGTCCCATCAAAAGGAGATATCGTGATATGCCTATCTTGGATAAACAGTAATTTAGGTGTTCAAGAATTTTGGGAGGATTTTCTTTTGGTGACTGAAGCAATGATCAGTCCCGTGCAGTATGAGATTTCATATGATTACTACTGTTGTCACATATACCCAGTAAGATAATGGCCTTTGCCTTCCCGACGTGGCAACCCAATTAGCTCCACCTGGTAGAAGGCAACGGACCTAACTCAACAGACCTTAAGCCAACAACGAGGCCATCTTTTGGGCAATAAATGAACTGAGATATACAGGAAACAGAAACTCTTCGAAACGCCCAAATGAGAGAACTCCAAGCCCACAGTTCAAAGACCAAGGCAAAGTTCAAGTAATCTTTATTTTACATCTATATACATTCAACAGGTAACATAAGCTTGTACAGGTGTTTCGACGGAAGAGACAGGGCAGCCAGGGTGATGACATTCTGGGCCTATTGGAACCTGTCTTATACATGTTGCTCTGATCAGTTCCTTGTGAAGTTACAAAGATAACGAGGAAAGACAACTTACTGGGAAGGAGTTCTCTGTCAGCATTCTCTGTACTTGTTGGATAGGGATAAAAAAGATGGCCTTTCTCAAGTGGATATGGAATCATTCGGAATGCTGAAGTCAAGAGAGGGAAGCACTTAGACACTGGCATGATTTCAAAGAAGCAGTGTTAAACATGCTCCTCCTTTTGCTAGATCAGGTCACATTTGAGAGCAAGCCTGTCCCCACCTAGTGAATTAGGATACATTATCATTTACACCCCCTGATTGATGAAGGCAGTAACCACACAGTCATGCATACTTACTACCTTCCCATGTACAGTGTAAGAGATTGAGGGCCCCGTCGACCTTCTTCCAGTGTTGGAGGTGAAAGAAACTATAGGCAAGGGCTTCACTGTCTCCTCGCTTCAGGATGTGTTCAGGGGGAAGGATGAGGGACTTCATTTCTAACAGATACTGAAAAGGGATTCATCACGATTATTTACATTTTTGTTGTGAGAATGGCAGATATAGACTGATCACACGACATGATGACCTCACCTCCACGCTCTCTATAAGTCATGGAGTGGGTGGCTCTACTAATCTTACCTTTGGAACATGAGGGTTAAACTCGACTGCCCTGTGGATGGCCTCCACGGCATTCATCTCAGCTGTACTCAACCCTCGTTTAGAGGCAATGTCTGGAGAGAATCTGAAAACACGACAGGTTTGAATCAATCATTCGTTGAGAGAGAGAGGAGTATATGGAGTTCCTATAGAACAATAGCAACAGGACATTTCTCCTCGGGACTTCATCTCCTGATGCACTACATGACTAGAAAGAAAGAGGTGATAACTTACTTGTCAGCTACAGCTCTAGCTTTGAGTAAGGCAGCAGTGTAGCATATCGTGGCTGACTTAGGAAGGCTGATGTCTGAAACAGAATAAGATACATGAGGTACGGAGGGACGGGGAGTCAGACTTCTAAAGCTGCCAGCACATAATACAAATTGATGCCTGTGAGATCATTTCACTGACATGCCTAAACTATCACGTCATGACATTCTGGCGTCAGGATCTGTGTGTTGATGCTGTGTTGACACAGCCACAACAGTCTTAGAACTGTGAGTAAAGACTATCTATGGTCAGCTTACCATCATATTTGGAAAGGACTGCCTGAACGTCAGCGTAGGCCTGCAGGTCGAGGAGACAATCTATAAGATTTTCATGAATGTTGAACAAATTGAGCATCGGGAACTCTTTCATCAACTGAAAGGGAGAAATAGATGGTTTGACTTTACTAAAAGTGGATTTTTTCAAAGTCATTTAATGGCAGAAACAATGGGGACCTTAGCAACGACAGAGGGCAGCACAGAGAAACCAGGTCCTGTATTATGGACACCTTTGTGTGAGAAATTGATCAGGACCTGAATGTCACTTTCATTGCGATAGGTTTGATCACTAGTGACACCTATTGAGGCAGTGGGCAATGATCCCCATTCAGGCAGATGAAAGGCTGTGAAATAAGATGGACGTTGATATGCTAAATTAACACTAGATGGCAGCATCATGCAGACCATCCTTCCCTCAGCCAGGCATATGTCTTGATCTATGGTATCACTCACCTCCCTCATCATTTTGACAGCTTCTCTGGTCTTTCCTAACTTCTTGGCACACATAGCCAGCCGACGTTTGATATAAACTATCACGTTTGTGTCCCTCCCTGATAAGAAAAGAGAAACACGAGTATGAATGGACTCACTGTGACTGGAGCTCAGAGCCTCATTTCAGAGTTACCTACATCAAGAGCAAACCAGGCCTGCTAAAACCAGCACTGTCAAAGAGAGAGTCACCCCCTTTATCACATGAAGAGTGGGTTGGCGCAGGGATTGAACCTGGGTCCTCAGATGTGACAGGTGCAGATGTTCCTGAAGACCAACGAATATGACCAGGGTCACATAAACGACACATATAAGGGTCTAACTCATGTTCTCTTTCAGTGCACAGTTCATCTTATACCAGCGAAGTGGCATTTGTAGGAGGGATTACCCCCTCCCCATGGTGTCAGACCAGAGTTATCAACTCACTGTGGGCTGATTCCTGTTGTGTACTATGATGCTGAGTCAGCTGTGATTTCTTATACAACACCTCGGCTGCTTTATACGCCTGCTTTAACATCTTCTCTGCCTGCAGAAAAAACATATTATGAGAGGTAAAACTGAGGTGACACCTACTGTCTCTGTACTGTATTGAAGACTTACGCGAGTCTTGAGGCGGTACCTACTGCATTGCACTGTACAGAAGACTACATGTATGTGAGTGTTTTGAGGTGGCACCTACTTCTCTCTACTGTACTGAAGACCCACATGTAGACTTCTGAGGCGGTACTTACATCTAATATTGTTGTACACTCCTCTTCAGCAAGAAGGATCATGGCTGGAGCACAGCTGAAATATGGAGCAGCAAAGTTGTGCGAAGGGGAAGGAAAAGATGAACACAATTCTTGCCCAGAGAAGGACGTTACCCTAGCATTCAGGGCCCATATTCATAAAACCTTGCTAGCTTAGTTGGCTGCTAGTTGTGTACATCGGCCTGTACAAACTTGGCACTTTAGCAGGCAACTAAGCCTAGCAAGGTTTTATGAATATGGGCCCAGGCATCTACAATCCTTACACTGGTAAAATGATGTCAACGCTTGTTTTACAGATTTTTCAAAGAATGTACATTTTATGGTTTACATTGTTGCTAAAGGCACTGCCACAACATGAGAGTTTCCTCACACCAATTGGCCCTCATGGGCAAATCACCATTGTTATTTCCTTACAGCTTACGCTGCGTCCAATGACACAAGTGGCTGCCCATAGTTTTCTATGGTTGAGTTGCAAAAACAGAGTCAACTTGTGCGAAAAAACTCTAGCCCGGAGCAGCGCATTTAGAAAGCGAACCAAGAAATAGCTGCATAGGGACTACACACTGTCAAGCAATGGAAATAAATAACAACCAAAGTAGATCGCCAAGATTAGGCTGCGTATGGACACCGTTACCATGGGGACCAAGCAGACGATCTAGAATTTCCCAAACGTCATCAGAGGCAGGAAGTCAGTCTCTGATGACGCTAATTGAACCACAGATGTGCCCACATCAAAGATACAATTAAATAAATGGACCGACTTCTGGGAGAGACAAATAAAGGTCAACAAGGATAGCTTAGCCATCCTAAGTCGTGTTGTTTGTGTGACCTGAGTGGGATACAACACTTTATAACTTCAAAATGGTGATATAAAGAGTGTGAAACAGTGCCATGTCTTGCTCCATGACAACTGCCTGCTCCAGCAGAAGTAGCAGCACGTCCAACAATAGAGACAACACACTTGAACCCATCACAGAGTCGTTTCACCCAAATTAACCACTAAATACTTACTCAGGATTTTTTTCTAACGCTTCATGAGCTGCTTTTATCCTGGCTTGTGGATTTCTTTCTCGCCAAGCTGTCTGCATGACTGAAATCAAAACGGGTCGGTTACTTGATGAAAACCTCATCAAATCATGTCCGCACCATGAGAGGGGAGGACCCAGGACCCATATTCATAAAACTACTTAAGTCTAAGTGTCTGTGACACTTATCCTTTGTTCAACACAAAAGATAAGTATCACACTTTGACTTAAGTATGTTTATGAATATGGACCCTGGGGTTTAACAATAAGTGACCTCCAAGTACCAGTGGTCTTGTGACAATAATGAGTGATGTAATGTAAGACAGGAGGAAACAGGTACTCCCAAAGGGGTTTGAGCCCCAAACCTCAGAAGTGAGAGGCACTCACGATGGCACTACACCAGTCTCACATAATCTGAGAGTTGCTGTTAACCCAATCTCTTACTCGACAAGTACCCCATTGGGGTTTGAGCCCCAAACCTCAGAAGTGTGAGGCACTCACGTTGCCACTACACCAGACTGACATAATCTGAGAGTTGGTGTTAACCCGATCTCTTACTCAACTGATATAAGAGCTCTTCTTGGTCCCTGCTGACAACCTACCAGTGGGAAAATCAATACGCGTGTAGAATGATAGAAGGAGAATTGCGTTCTTGAATAACGATGTGTCTGGTGTATCGTCTGCAGTGAGAGCTGTAACCAGAATCTTGTGTCTACCACGGTGATGGTTGCATTAACACATGCAACTCTATGTCCTTCCTTTACCACTGACGATTGAGGGGCAATGCAGGAGTCCACGATGAGATACTTACTTTCATATTCTGGTTTCCCAGCATCTGTATCACAGGTGAAGAACGTTTGATGGTCCTGTGCAGAGAGATTCATATCATAGTACGTCAACGGCTCCTTTCCTGTGGCCCACGAAAACCGCTGATATTCTGCCCCACGGAATAAGTTTAGTGGATTGCGCCACACTTTGCACTCTGCAAATGAAAGATAAAATCTGAGTGGTACATAGAGGGCGCTAGAAAAGCTTTCACAGGATATTGAGAAATAACTAAAATTTGCCAAGGGTAATGCATAAAGAAGGTACTATCAGTCTGAGGGGTATCAACCTTACATCCTAACTCAGGGAGGATGCAAGCCAAAGAAAAAGAAGGACAAGAATGTGTTAGATGATGAAGTTGGTTGGCCTGCACTTTTGCCTGAACATGCACACTGATTCGCATTCCAATGTCTTACCTGGTACGGACTGTTGTTGTTGTGGGTTACTGTTATTAGTGCCTGTGTTTTCTGCCGGGGCCTCTCCTCCTCCTAACAGCGGTGATATATGATTCAATGAGACTTGTTCAATAAATGACGTGCCATACTTTTTGAAGTACCACCATTCAAATATCTGAAACAAGAAAAAGATTAGGACAAGGAACGATAATAGAAGATCACAACAAATATTGCTCTAGGCGGCAAGTTCAAGACCGACCCTGGGAGAAAAATCTTCAAAGAACAAATGGAGACTTACCAAAATTAATCCTGATATCAGCGAAGACGTCCCAGTCAAGGCAACGTAAAATTTTGGTGTGAGGGTGTTCAGGAACATGGTGGCTGGAAAGAGATAAGGAAAAATTGTAACTTTGCAACATCATTACTGAGCTTGCCAGATGGTCGCATCACCAGAAATTCTCTCTCTTATTCACTAACATCATCCCTGTCTCTTCAGTCCATCCAATGGGACAGTAAGTCCTGGTGCCTTGTACCGTGTGCCTTTGCAAGGGCAAGTAAATGACCCATCCAAGTGAGGAACATGAGTAGCTTGAGATGGCCGTTTCCGTGGGACAGTATAAGCCGCGGTGCCTTGTACCTTGTACCTTTGCGAGGGCAAGTAAAAGACCCATCCAAGTGAGGAACATGAGCAGCTTGAGATGGCCTCTCCCGTACCTACCAGGGCCAATTCTGCTATGGCTTCAGCCCCGACAGAAAAAACTGATGCAATACGAATACTCACTATCATAGTCATAAAACCACATCAGGAGAGAGAAAAACATTTTGCCAGCGCAAACGACGAATAAAGACTGCAGTAGATCTACAATGTATACTCTTATTACTGCTGATAAATACATCTCACACCTTCCTGCTAAACAGGTTACATAACAAGTGTCACTGTCACCTTTTATTAAAGGCGCAATCTAGATTATCAGTAATGTTGGTTGACGTGTTTTTAAAATACACATCTCACTGTCTCCAGCCGGAGGCCACATTCTACGTGACCCTCCCTTTGAGTGTCTCCACATTGCCCTCTCTAGTAGGCCTACCGGTACTTCGTTCACAGTGAGGGTGAGAGGGACAGAACTTCAAATGTTCTGGACAGAAAGGGACTTGTACACATCAACTTTAAGTGATATTCTATCCCAGCCATGCTGTGGATATAAGATATAACACATGGTTACACAACCATCATCGTATGTCGTAACGTTTCTTCCCGGGTGACAAAATGGCAGACTAAAGCTTACGAACACAAAATCCATATTGTATTCTCCATTATCCGAACCCGTCTCAGATTCCCTGAGGGCTAGACCGCTGCCTGGCAACCCATTGTCTGTTCATGTTGATACAAGCCACGTTCTTCTCTCTGTTTTGTATTATCTTCAACCTCCGTCAAACGATGGAGACAAATCGGGATTAGAGTCTGTGAGCTCTAGTTGCCCATCTCTCTCCTTTAAGTTGACACACACTTATCATTTATCATAGGGAGGTTTTGTTACAAAACCCATCCATGTATTGAGCTGAGACCCGAGTCCCCAACACAGTATTATTACATGGATTGTCACATTCAAGACTTGACTCAAGATCAGATGAGTTTGTAACATAATCGTCATAAACCTTGATAGCCTAGTGGTTATCCGTGTCCGCTTGGCAAGCAGCAGGTCCTGGGTTCAAATCCCAGGCCATATGCGATAATCATCCCTGGCTCTTCATTTCCGCCACATGGGACAGAACAGTAAGCCGTGGTGCCTTGTTCCTTGTAACTTCGCAAAGTAAGAGAGATCCCACCCAAGTGAAGAACATGAGCAGCTTGAGACGGCCTCTTTCGCAGTTGCCAGGGCCAATAATGCTATGGCTTCGGTCGTGACAGAAAAATCAAAAATACAAGATGAAACCAATGTTCCTGGAGAAAATTTGTCCAGTCAACTCCACCATGACACACATTGATGTCACATTTCACCACAGACAGGTGGCTGGTCATGGTCACTGGTTCTGAATAACCAACGTGACATTTTGTGTGGGAAATTGATCAGGACCTGTCACTTTCATTACAATAGTTTTGACAACAATATGCATGCACATATGGTATGAAGCAATGAGCTATGCTCCCCATTTTGACCATTCCAAGGGCATGAAGGGTTTGGGACAAGTTTGTGTGAAACATTCAGTTAGAGCTGTTGATTTTAGAAACATGGACAACTTCCCTCGCGTGAGACTGAGAGGATGGGTGAAGTTGACTCTATCTTATCAACAACACCTGGTGACTTCACACGTCATTGTGGACAACTCTCTTATCTATTTTTGGTACAATCTAAAACGAATGACTCTTCATACATTCATGACATTTGGACAGTATTTAACTTTATTTTACACAGTTCAGTTCAGTTCAATTCAGTTCAGAAATTGTAGTAGAAATCTGGTTCACTCCAATCTCGGTCTGTCAATGAGTAGACTCATTGGGAGGGAACACGGTGGTATTTAGTGCGACCATGAGTTTGATTCCTGGCAGGTATGGTATCGGTATGTTGTCAAACTGATCTGCCATCTCTGTTGACCTAGTGATATCCAAAATCAGCCTTGTGCTCCCCAGAATGGTTTCTGAGTCATGAGGTTGTGAAGCGCTTTGAGACAGCATTACATTACATCATATGTGCTTATCACTTGGCAGAGCCAGAGGGAATACTGGCAAACCAAATACATGTAAATTCCCTACCAAAGAAATATGACAGCAGAGTCTGGCTGAGTGATGTGACCATGAAAATCATTCAGTGAACCAACACCACTGAGATAACGAACGCCACTTCAAAGCCATCAAAATCTATAAAAACACCAAGGAAAACTGGCGGTCGTCTTAACATGTCATGTCTGTGGTCTGCAGGCAGAACATATGGTAGGTTACAGCATACATGTCATGTACACGGAGGGGATTTAAATACATACATGGAGGACACACTAAGATGATACAAAACGACATCAAGCAGGAGATACTTACTGAATATCAGATTCAACATTTTGTTGTTTTACGTTCGAAGAGTGGATAAGTTTGAGACGTCAACCAATGGAAGAGCAATGATGATTATCGTTCGTCACGATTCTTGTATAATAATTATGCACCAATAGTGGCGCCTCCGCAAACCGTCATGATTTGCTGATGTAACAAGGGAAAGAAAATCCAATAAGAAAACACTAATCTGACCAAAATGACACACGTTTTGTGAATAAAGAAAAAAATCCTCAGTTTTTCATTCCCACTGCAGAAATGCATCTAACAGTCGAGCCACTATTATAATGATGTCTGTCCTGGCAGACATCATCGAGTGATACACGCAGAATCTCAATCCTGTTTCTCCCTGCAGCAGGAGACGCGACGACCACGGCACAGCATCCACGGCATGCACAAACACATGCAATTTAGTGACTAATCAGTCGACCAGTGAGAGCGTCAATATCCCAGGCTGATGAACGATGTTCACGTCGTACAGCGCTGTTTCTACTGGCACATTAATTATGAACGACGCTGACAAACCGAGGAGTATTGATCCAAATGAGGAGAAACCAGCACAATCCTCACGCAGAATCCAGCTTTACCCGTCGGCACTCA
>NMRB01000957.1:155482-172606 GCA_002633025.1 Notospermus geniculatus | reverse complement strand
TGACTCTTTGTACATTTGGACATTTCACACAGTTCAGTTCAATTCAGTTCATAAATTGTAGTAGAAATCTGCTTCACTCCTATCTCTGTCTGTCAATGAGTAGACTCATTGGGAGGGAACACGGTGGTATTTAGTGCGACCATGAGTTTGATTCCTGGCAGGTATGGTATCGGTATGTTGTCAAACTGATCTGCCATCTCTGTTGACCTAGTGATATCCAAAATCAGCCTTGTTCTCCCCAGAATGGTTTCTGAGTCCTGAGGTTGTGAAGCGCTTTGAGACAGCATTACATTACATCATATGTGCTTATCACTTGGCAGAGCCAGAGGGAATACTGGCAAACCAAATACATGTAAATTCCCTACCAAAGAAATATGACAGGAGAGTCTGGCTGAGTGATGTGACCATGAAAATCATTCAGTGAACCAACACCACTGAGATAACGAACACCACTTCAAAGCCATCAAAATCTATAAAAACACCAAGGAAAACTGGCAGCCGTCTTAACATGTCATGTCTGTGGTCTGCAGGCAGAACATATGGTAGGTTACAGCATACATGTCATGTACATGGAGGGGATTTAAATACATATACATGGAGGACACACTAAGATGATACAAAACGACATCAAGCAGGAGATACTTACTGAATATCAGATTCAACATTTTGTTGTTTTAGGTTCGAAGAATGGATAATTTTGAGACGTCAATGGAAGAGCAATGAAGATTATCGTTCGTCACGATTCTTGTATAATAATTATGCACCAATAGTGGCGCCTCCGCAAACCGTCATGATTTGCTGATGTAATAAGGGAAAGAAAATCCAATAAGAAAACACTAATCTGACCAAAATGACACACGTTTTGTGAAGAAAGAAAAAATCCTCAGTTTTTCATTCCCATTGCAGAAATGCATCTAACAGTCGAGCCACTATTATAATGATGTCTGTCCTGGCAGACATCATCGAGTGATACACGCAGAATCTCAATCCTGTTTCTCCCTGCAGCAGGAGACGCGACGACCACGGCACAGCATCCACGGCATGCACAAACACATGCAATTTAGTGACTAATCAGTCGACCAGTGAGAGCGTCAATATCCCAGGCTGATGAACGATGTTCACGTCGTACAGCGCTGTTTCTACTGGCACATTAATTATGAACGACGCTGACAAACCGAGGAGTATTGATCCAAATGAGGAGAAACCAGCACAATCCTCACGCAGAATCCAGCTTTACCCGTCGGCACTCAGAGACAATCTGCACCCCTTCACATTCCATCATCAAACATATGAACAAACCTTATCGCAGGTTGACCACAGTGGTACATATTGCAAATTGGCATTAGCCTACATAATAATCAGATCTGATTTGGTTTTGTTGGCATGTTCGTCCTGTCATTGCAAGCTCATTTGTTTTTGGCAAACTCACTTGTCGGGAGCAGGGTGTCACATTGGTAGAGTGTTGCACTCCTGACAAAGAGACCGTGGGTTTGATTCCCTGTCAAGCTGCCACTTTTGTGGAAAATCAAAGTATTATGTTCATGCTCATTTCTTCAAAGTCATTAGATTACATCATCATTTGTGTAAGCCTAGTCCTACTAGAAAGAGAAGTCACTCTTGAGTGAGCACCATACTCTGTATGTGAAGATTTAGTGTGAATCAAGTCACTCCTTGAGCAGATTTCTGTGGTCAAATGGCCCAAGCACTGTGGTGCACGGGTGGCATGATCATTTTCCAAAATTTTGTCCTCTCATCTGGTCTGAGAGGATCGAGGGACTGAGGCAAGGGTGGAATGAACTGCTCCTTACGTTGCCCAGAAAACTGTCTGGGGAGACTGGGGCAATGGCAATGTAATGTGAAGAACACTGTTGCTGGGCGAAGCAAGCTTTTAGCCACCAATAACCTTATGTCACCAAGGTTCATGGATCATGTAGCGGATGTCATCTCCCAGTCCGGTAGCATCATGATTGACATGAACATCAGATGACATGTTTTTCACTGCTTACATGTAAATAAACCCATCACCCAAACCACTGCTACCAATCATTACTCTATACCAATCACAGTGGCAGTGATGTGAGTACCAGGTTGAATCAAACACTCTCAATGACACTCAAACATTGAAACCTGGCACGTCAAACACAACGAGCATTTAAAAATACAGACATAGAGAACAAGATAAACCAAGAAACATGACATTACTATGGCAACCAAGACATTCAGAATTCATGCAAGTGGACCATTTGTCGTGCTAAAACAATGACATGTGTAGGATCATAAACCAATCGAGGAATGAACGATATGATGATCGTCAAGAGACAGACGGCTCATATTCATGGTTTATTGAGCGAGATGAGAGATCATTTTCTTCTGTCTTGTCAGATGTTACCATACAGCACCATTCTGGTACTTCATAATCATATTCATGGTTTTGCCAAATGGAGCTAGCTCTCTCTCATTATGCTTTCGGATGTCTTTCCCAAAACATGGTTTAGCAAAGCTACACGAAATGACAGCTGATACGATGCACGACAGTCATGGATTACCATGTTATGGATCACCATGTCTATTTACACGCAGCAGGGGGAGATGTCTGACAGCATCAAAACGCCCATCCTCGCACCCAGGTTCCTCAGACTTCCCTTGTTTCTCATCAAGGAAGGGCATGGCCGTAAATGACCTGAGATTCTCAATGCAAAATGCCTCCTGGCTGACAAAGGAATGACATGTGATAATCATAATCCACAACTCTTCTGGTCCTCACCAGTCAAGCCAGAGTTACCATACATTGCCCACAACCAAGGTTAAGAACACAATGGCAGTTGAAGTGATCACAGTAGAGACATCTGCCAACAACAGAATGAACTAAAATATTCTCTCCAGAAATTCAACCAGATCATGAGATTAATATATAAGAGCAGTCAGCCACGCTTATTGACAAAAGATGGCAGCTAAGTTCTAGCAGACCAATACAAACATTTTCTTGATTGGTGCTCAATCAAGCATGAATGGGTCCACCAGACACTGAATTGGATCATAGTGACAACTGCTGGTNAATTGGGGGGGGGGGGGTCTGCACAAGAAAAATCCATCATGACCCTCCGCATGCCATGGTACTTTGCTGATTTTGGCAAATTCTAACAGGTGGAACAGGAAGATTAAAGAAATAATGTTTTCTTTGCAGCTTCGCAGATTGATGGTTGGATATCGCCATGTCAAAATCACGCAGATAAATCCCCTCCCCTCACTGCATGAAACCCTGTAGCCTATAATGTGACATCAACACCTAAAATGACGTCACTGCAGTCACAACGGCTCGCAGCGCTACCATCTGTCAGGATAAAAAGTTGTCGCCCTTCTCACTGCAACTTGAACAACAAAAAAATGCTAATCAATGGACGATGCAAAGGTCGCCAGCCCAGGCTCAGTCTTCACGGGTTTTGTTTGGCATGTATTGTGAAGTAGGAATTCGATCTGAGGCCCCATCCCTGGCTAGGCCTAGATAGGCTAGGCCTGATTCTGTATAAAGGGCCAGCTGCTACGCCTTGCTCAAATCACAAGCCAGTGTCAGTGTGACCCACGGCCACGCACGGCAGGCACCGGTACCCACCTACCATCCCTCCCTCTCCTGCTCTCCTGTCAGTGTCCCTCCTACGATACGACCAGGCTAGGCCTAGCTACCGCTAGGTCCCTGCAGCTAGCTGCATCATCATGCAAAACATTAAGATTAACAAGGATGAGGCGGCTTCTGGTCTGTTCATTACATTATCTTTCTTTATTATCTGGATCTTGTTTGGATGAGGATACTGAAACAACACCATAGCCTACGACTAGCAGCTAGGCCTAGGGCTGGCATGCAGTGAACTGGTGAATGTGACACGTGTGTGTAGGCCTACACAGCACATGACAGGCTAATGCACACGACTGAGCAGTGTAAATTTGTTGACAGATGAACCGGCTCAAAACGTTCGCTGAAATCAGTTTTGTGAGGCGAGAAAACTCACCGTATGTGATGTTCTCTCCGAGTTTAAGTGGTCCTCTCAACATATACAAGACGAACGATACCAGTAAGAACCAAACCACCCATAAATAGGTCCACGACCAAGCAATCCAAGACTTCATTTTCTCAAATCCTCTGCTCAAAATCCCGGCCATCTTGGATCGTTGTGGTCGTCGGTATGAGAAACGGATCACTTCGATGGTGACCGGGGATGTTTTGTCTCTGCGCCGTGAACGCCAGACGGTGATTGGGTCATATGAATAAAGACTAGCAAATGCTTCTACTTCAGATTTGTACAGCATTGCCTTGTGCATTTGTATTGTAAAATTAAAGTAAAAGCGTCTCAGAGTCTGAGGCCGTCAACACCGGGGTTGGGGAGAGGCGGTGACTCTCTCAGAGGCCATGAACGCTTGGGCAGGCGGTGATTGCCTCCGAGGCCGTGAACACAGACTGCACTGATTGCCTCCGATCCGAGGCCGTGAACGCGGGAGGTGGCGATCTCCTCTGAGGATGTGAATGCCGGGAGGTGAAATAAGTGAAGCAAGTCGGTAAAGAGTAGAATAGTCATGATAATGTAATTTCAAACCTTCTATACCAAGTCAGAGATCGAATGTTTTACCATGTTTACAAATTCAAATTTTTTTCAAATTTAACATGATCCAGAAAGAGATTATGTGTATATATTTACAGAGATTTTAAATGTCTGCGACAATTTTTTTTGCGTCAAACCCAAGTCATGTGCACCATGATTTAGCACCGGAACACGACTAAAGAGGCAAAGACCTGTGAGGGCCAAAAACCTGAACTGATGATGATATAATATGATATCCTTGTTTCACTAAAAATGCAAACACAAGATGCAGTCAACATTCGACTGAACGAACAACTTGGAGCAAAGGATAAGATCGACTGAACACAGCTGGGCCTAGTAAGAGAGATAGGAGTAGGCCAGTCCACAACTCAACCATGGTCCTAACACCATCAGCTCACCAAGTGTGACTCACAAACACAACTTGACTGGGAGCCTTTAAACAACTTGTTGCTATGGAAACGAAGTTTATTTTGTCATTAACAATGACTGCAACCTCATCTCAAAATTCTTATCAGCCTGTTTATGAGAATGAACACTGCGTTGAAGTACCAACATACTGTCTGAGGCCGACTGGTCAACATCAATACCATCATCTGATTTGTCACCAACATTTTGAAAACTTCCCGCCCAAGTTGCATCCACATCGATAGGTACATCATTCACCTCTGTTAATGCACCCTCAAGATATTTCTCAAACCGATCAAGTTTTTCTTTTTCAATGGCGAGTTGAGATTTCAGCTCATGAGATGTCTGATCTGCTTCAAGTTGGACTTGACTTGTATTAGCCAAGTCAAGAATAGTCGACGTATTTGGGGAAACTGCATCCACTGCTGTCCGTTTTGTCAAACTATCATTCCGAGTTTCATCGAGCTTTCTCTTGGCAGCTCTGACGATGGAGTCTTTTGTGGTAGTGGTTCCTGAAAGAGATGACAAGAAGTTAAACCTCGGGCCATATCCGTTATGTAGACAAGGAAGCTTGAATGAACCTAACGTACCTATCTCAACTTCAGCTGATAAAGCCTCGGACCAAAGACTTGGTTGACTGTAGCTCTTCAGGGACGACGGGAGGTAGTAGACCATGATCTCTGATGGATCATCATCCTGCATTTTAGAAAGAAGAAATCAATATCAGACAAAGTTGACTTTTCAGATCCCGTAATGTACCGGTACTGGTCTGACATCAAGGATGGTATACATGTAGATTCTACTCACATATTCTGCCATTCCATCAATCCAGTCAAGGTTTGCTATCTTATACGATATACACGCTGATATGATCTCCGTCCATGGCATGTTGATGTAGCTTGGTTTGCAGTCTTCCAGGCGTTCTGCCAGGTAACACGTGTCTTCAAACTGCTCCCGACTTTTCCTTATAGCCCAACCGATCCTGGAAAATGAAGCAGAAAGGAGCGAGTAGTGAAGTTTGTCCAATTTCAGTACAGAGTGGTATTAAAAGCAAATCGGCCAAAGAAGTCTGATTTGTTGGCTCCTACCTTGAGTAAAGGTTAGTTGTATCAGAACCCTTGTGAATAAGTGCCTCGACGTACGCCCAAACATCTCGGCACGCCTTGCTCCACGATTCAGCTTCTCTGTCATGGTAAATGAATGAAGGTAGTGAAATGGAGAACAGAAGCTCCTCCAAGAAGTCAAGCTGGTCCCTGGAGTTCCACTCCTGGGGTGGAAGGTCTGAAAGAAGGACGGTCAGATGAGAGCAGCAAGGGGCTGGTTCAGTAGGAAATATCAGAGACTGGAAACAGCAGGTCAGAGAAAACCAGCAGACATATTTCAGTAAAACTTTGGTAGACCAATGTGAGGTAACACCCACCTGGGTTTGTGCAAGAAAACTCCAATGCTGGCCACGATATTTTGGCAAGACCAAGGTTCCCAGCGACGTTGGCCAGATGACTGACAGCAGCTTGATAGAGTCCAATCAGAATGTTTGGTGATTGATGGGGTAAACCTTTCTTTTTCCTGGCAGCGAGGTTTTCATAGACAGGGGTATAGAACTCTTTGAAGAGGAACTCATCAATGTAGTTTCTCAGAGCTGTTCTTTCCAAGTTCGGTGGATGGGGACATGATTCCGCAGCCCATTGAAGACCCTGGCCAAGCTGTAATTGAATTCATGAGAGACTTGAGGTCGAGTTCTCAGCAACACATGGCTTTTCCTGACAAAATTAGTAGAGCTTGTTTTGTAATTCTGATGTTTTGTGACCGAAGTAGACCTGTTTTGCGATTCTGATGTCATATGAGTGCTGGTAAACCTACCCATCCAACTTTTCACCAGGCCTAAAGATGTTAGCGTAGGGAACACAAAACATGTTCACCATTCTTACCAATTTTGTAGCTTCAAATCTCTCGACATCCTGTATGCTAATGAGATTCAGATGTCCCTGTCCCATCGCCATGAAGGAGTCTTGCTCAGTTTCGTCAAGATCACCATCAATCACGATGAGTAAGGGTACAGATGGAAACTTGCTGAGGAGATACTGCAAACTCTGCTGGTTTTCCTGGAAGAAAGATGTTAACAATGCTTCACCTTATCAGTCACGATGCCCTTGTTCTCAAGGCCCTTTTCGCCTCACAGGACCTGTACTTCAAGATGGGTGCTACTGGTTATAGAAATGCAAAATTCGCCAGCTCAGCACCACAACACTAGGAAGAGGCACGGTAATCCAGGTGAATCTGGATCATTAAGTTAGGGTATGATTCAAACTCCAACCTTCTGAGCAACAATCAGAGACCTATAACACTACACAACTGTAACCCCAGGACATCATCAAACATTCAGAACTAAGTTTGTCCTACCTGGTGTGTCTGACAGGATGAGAGGAATCCAATGGCGACAGACGTCCCTACAACATGATCCTTCTCCAACTGTTTCATGGTCGTTGCTGACACACACACATGTAACGATGTTTCAAACGGTCCAGATGGGTCGACGAGGGACGATGAATACAAACTGAGGAGGTCAAACCCATCCTGTGAGAGAGATCAGAAGAATAAATTTAAAGCAAAACACAAGAGAAACACAGAGGTTGTTGAATGCCAGACCCTCTAAGTCTTACAGCTTGCGCAGTGGCTCATGGCTGACATGACTTTTGACCGGCGGTCCACAATGCTGACGTGGTCGACAAAGTATGCCACATGTAGACCACGTCATGGCTGAAGTCACACACACTCCACTTGTGCTGATGACAAAGTGTACCACGTGGGGCGACGACATCATCTGACGACGACTTGTCGAGATGGCAGATTTTTCTGCGATATCGTCACCTGCACAAGCTCTATTGGTACATGTATGAATCACTTGACATTAAGACATTGCTAGTGATTTTCAAGGAGCTTCATTTATCTTGTCCCAGCCTGAAAACTCAGTGTGGACCTTAGAGAACTTACCACTCTTCCCTTGCGGTAGTTTCTGGCGTTCGTGGCCGTCCCTCTCTGCAGCTTATGTTTGACCCAATCACATGATATGGACTTCTGACCATCTGGTTGTACGACTAGGACCTTCCAATAAAGACTGTGCTCTGGAGAAGATGAAGTGAATGCTAACTTCACTGACAAATTTCACAGACTGACTTACTTATCTTCATCTAAACATACTCTATAAAGCTCAGCAGCAGACCAGCCGATATCTCAAACGACCTAATCACCAGCGATCTTCTCACCAGCCACCGCAGACTGGTGATATCGGCTTTGGTATTGTTTGGAACTACGTGATCAGCCCTAGTGAGAAAATTCCACGCATCGCTGTCCAGCGCACACCTGGCGTCAACAACCAATTTTGCTCAGTGGCGAGCAGATCGCTTGTGATATCGCCAAGTGTGCTGCTGGCGTTAGATCATTTCCATCAACGAACATTGGGACATCTCACATTAGAATCAATCTTGGATTATTTCAGTCTTCTGTTCCACTCACCCGATATCATCAACTCCCTCCGACTGACCCCGTCAAGTAATCTCTCAACCAGTCGCTCGCCGACCAAACTCGGCAGATCCAGTGGTTTCCATGCCCGATCATGCTGCAGCTGCGCCAATAAATGCCTCAGATCTATATGACTCATGTTGACTTTCTGCCTCAAACTTATCATCTGTGGTACATCGATGGAAACACGCCCCACCTTACCAACATAAAACGCATCATCTGATATTTCCCCTGTTGGTCGGCATGGCAATATACTATTAACTTGTTCATCCAAACAATTCTGGGATGGTGCGCTTGGAAATTTTTGCATCGCCATTTTCAGACGTATCCGTTTTATATATCGTTTCCACCAGATTTTGAAGAAATGGTTGACACGGAAGAGCTCAACAGTACATTTTATGTCACTGAGTTCTTGCTTTCTGACTTCTAAATCATGGACTTCCTCTGCTATTCCTTCGACCAAGAAGTTACAAACATCTTCCATGATCTCATCACCAACCACAACTGTCATTCTCTGCTGACTTTCTTTTTGAAGTTGTGACTGGACGAGACTGAAAATATTGAAAGTGAAACTGAAAGTGTCGTCGAGACAGAAATGTGGATGAAAACACACTGTACTTTAATTTAACAATGGGCAGAAAGCCACTCTTTTCAGTGGAATCAGAGCAGAATGCTATTTGACAATTTAAGTGCAAGTGGGACTGCTGAGTCATTGTAACAACACCAATACCTGTATTCCTCTCTGGCCACCTTCAGCACCATTTCCTTCACAACCTCCCCTTCGACATCTTGGACAACCTGCTGACAAGCCTCCAGGATCAAAGCCTGTCGTCTCTCCTCCTCCTCTTTTCTTCTACGTTCTTCCTCCAGTAGTCGCTGTCTCCTTTCTTCCTCCTCTTTTTCCTTCAATGCTTCCTCTATCATCTGTTGGCTGATCTCTCTATCATGTAGAAACAGAAAACACCTTGTAAACATTGCCCAAGAGTTCTTACTATAAATGCCACTTCTACACTAAATGTGGCCCGCTCTAGCAAAAGTACGCACTTGTTCAACCGAGGAAAGGCTAAACACCCTTACAACACAAAACCAAAATGTATGTCTCTGCAGGTTGACAACAGTAGTGGACAGCAGTGATAATCGTTGAGTAAACTGATGACCAATGATGATCACTTGCGACAAATGCCTGCTTTTGCTGGAGCGGGTTCATATATTCTAGAATGTCTAATATTCCCATACCTTGCTAATTCCCAACATGTCTCATCAGCCACCTGTTTACAGGTGGTGCCAATCTCCACTTCATGCATCATATCTTTACTGGTCTGCAGTGCTACTTCATCGATCACTTCTAGGAAGAGTTCCTTCGCAAGTTCTTTAATAACCTAAAACAAAGCACAGACCTGTATCACACTCTAGCATTCATGTTTTTCTGTGCAATACAGGAAAATTTTAGTATCCACATTAAATACACTCAGTGAACATGTTCTTACGTCACTTGAGATCCTCCGAGGTGAATCCCTTGCCTCATCAGAAGTCCTCTCAGCTGTGCTAACTCCTGCAACTTCTCCTGGTTGATAAACGACAGCCTGATCTTCCGCCTCTGGAATGAAAACAAGACATCATGCAAGTTCTTCCGCCATGAAGACACCAGTCCTGACAGTTTTGTCCAGAGCCATACATCAAACTTGATAATAGATTCAGATGTTGGTTGGATACTTTAGTAAGGGAAGGCTCACCTTGGCTGACCTGGACAGGCACATCTGGGATATATCCACTGTTACCGTCGAAGCTGCTTGATGGAGTTATGATACTGTTAGGAGGCAGTGGACCACCGTGGACAATCTGAGAAGGGAAAAATCTCTTTTGAAGAACACAGGAGGAAGAGGGAGGCCTTGAAATAAGTTGACCCTAGAGTGGGAGGCCTTTGTGAAGTATGCTGATAGAGCCAAACTCCAGGTGTGGGAGGCTGGCCTTGAAATAGGGTGGTAGGTGGCTAGACCTAGAGTGGGAGGCCTTTTTTAAGTATGCTGATAGAGTTCAACTCCAGGAGTGGGAGGAGGCCCTGACATTTGATGATGGAGTGATATCCAAGGTGTCGGTGGCCTGTGTTGACGACCTCTTCACGAATCAAAGCCTACCTCTCCAACTGAAACGTCCAGCTTCGACTCAATCAGTTTCTCTGCTCGGCGTAACGTCACAATCGCATCAGGTGTGATGTAATCGGACTTGTTCAACATAACGGTTCTATCGACGACATCAAGGCCATGATCTTCGCAAAAATCTCTCGCGTCTTCCTCATCCTCAAAGGCTAACTGTCGAATGAGGTCGTCCACAGGGTACTGGGAATGAAAACAAGTGACGGTGAAGAATTCTGATGAACATGAAGATGACCCTCGAACATATGACTGAATTAGGAGTCCCGTTATCAGAAGCACTACTTGAGGTTGACAGCTCGTCCGAGAACTGAGTCACCACACACCTGAAGCAGACATCTGCCCAAACAGCAGAATGAATCTGTCAACGTGACTCAGGACTTGGTAGGCCTAGCTGATATTTCTGAAATCTCCTTGTGTAGAAACCTCACCTGAGTTCTCTTATGTAAAGCCTTCAACATGATCCTCAGTGCCTTCCTCCTCACTTGGTTAAAGTAGCGATGCATGATGCACGCCTGCAGAAATGTCGCCTTCTTCACCAGCTTGAAATATCGGATGTAGTTGTTGCTGTCGATAGCATGATACGTTTCCAAGGCAAACTTGACAGCAGGTGACGCTCGGATGTCGTCAGGAAGCTGTTGGACCTGCCTACAAAAACAAGAAGGTTATTCCTTTATGGCTCGATCCAGGGGTTGAGGGGTCCGGTCCTGCCTACGGGTGTGTGAGCTGGATTGATGGGGATGTGATCCCCGACGAGATTTCGTTAGCCAATCGATCCTGATGACTTTTTTGAAAGATGAACAGATACCTACCTCAGCGTATCCCCCTCATTTAGGTTCATGAGAATCATGTAGCTTCTAAATTCTGCCTCATTTGGGCAACGAATATTTGTCTTTCTCTCCAAGTCATAATACAACTCTTTCAATGTCTGTAGACATTTGGTCAAGTTCTCCGTGTTGATTTTTGCATCAAACACCATCATGTCTTGTTCGACGAGACGCTCGGCGCAATAAATATGGAATCGAACGCATTTCTCGACGAGGTCGACGGCGGTGAGGTCGCACAGGTGCTGCTGGGTAATGTCCTGGAGAGAAAGAGAGATTGTTATAAACTCGACACCAGTATGGATGAAGACACCTTCAGCTCAATGACTAATGTAACTCTCCACACACTTGATAGATCAGCCGAGACTAAGATGTGGATGATGATGATCCCCTTTAACAAGCAGAGGAGCCTCGATAGCCTAGTGGTTATCATGCTTAACAAGTGGCAGGTCCCGGGTTCGAATCCACCTGGGTTATATGAGATAAATCATCCCTGTCTCTTCACGTCCGTCGCATGGGACAGTAAGCCGTGGTGCCTTGTATCTTGTGCCTTTGCAAGGGCAAGTAAAAGACATCATGAGGGAACATGAGTAGCTTGAGATATCTTCTCTGTACTTACCAGGGCCAATAATGCTATGGCTTTGGCCCTGATGGAAAAAATCTAAGACAAACAAGCAAGTGACACAATGCCCATGAATGATTTGACTTACCTTTCTGATTCCCCTTGTTCTATTCCAGACAAAGTCATACCATTCTGCCCAGTTTGTGCTTCCCAAGTCCATGATGTTGTTCACAAGGTAATCCATTGTCTTGGCAAGGACAGGAGGTGGACGTAGCTCATGTGGGAGAGGTTCTTCCTGAAAAATAACAAAGAGATTTCATTCTTTATAATCTACGCTATGGAGTGTGTGGTTCAGATGAATCAAAGCAACTGATGTGGTTGACAGTATCGAAGTTCTATTGCCATGATGGGGTAGTAGAAATGACAGCTCACCTGATCAGCGGAAGACCTGCTGTATTCCTTCACTGCCTTCGTGTGGTCCACTTTGGGATTCTGACCTCTCTGAAAACACAAGTACAGGACAGTTCATCTTCCAAATTCACGTGATTAGGATGTTGATGAGGCAAGATGGTCATATTGAACTCACTGACTGAAGATTATGAGGTCTCCAACTTACAATATTTGTTCCAGATACCATCTCAAAGATGCTGAGTCGGCGCTGGTCCTCCCTCAAGTAGCGCTCCTTCTCGGGGCACATGTCTGGACACGTCCCGATGACGGCCTGTGCGGCCTCCAGGCGAGACACCCTCTGAACACCTACAATTTGAGAAAGAAATCACTATCTTTATCTGCAGGTCTATGGCCCCTAGTTCAGCACACTTCAAGCTCTCAGCACAATCACTGTACGCACTGAAAATCAGGTGCAGGACATGGAGAACTCAACCCCACACCGGTACTCCCCCCCCAGATGAATTCATGAATTCAGATGAACTGGAGACTTAGCCCGCAAGATACTGGGTATCCCCCCCCCAGATGAATTCAGCTCTCCTGAATCAAAGACACTCACGTTGTCTGATCTGCTTGTCTCTTTCCTCTAATATGTTGATCCTCTCAGCAACATTGTGGACAGCTCCACTCTGGAATCGACCAGCTCCTGCCAAACAAAGACAAAGTATTCATCTACAAAACATTCGACAAAAGGTTGGGTGGAAACATTTTACAGGAATTGTCACGTTGAGCATTTGTAAGTGTGTGATTCTTACGACATGCCGTCATTGGTTCTAGATAAGTGAGTTCAGGTTTTACAGTATATCGTAACAATCAGAACCCCCGACCTGAAACCACCATCACATTTGTCTGAACACAGATTATATCACAATGACAGCAGAATGTACTTGTTTTACTTGTTATATACCACCCTCTCTTACCTCTGAGAGGACTTGCCTGCCTCTCCAGTGGCAAAGTCCTGATTGAACTTGCTAATCCACTATCTGGACGAACTTTGACTGGGCTTCGACTACTCATAACTGTCTCAATCGGTCTCGGGCGGTCATGGTCCTCATGTTCTTCTGGTCGCTGAACCAACCGCACGTTCTCCATGACGATACTGTGATCTGATGTTCCTCGGAGGGCTCCCAATTCATCATGTATTTCTGGGAACAGATTTCTTGATGGGCCTTGATTGGATACCACTTCTGGAGTGAAACAGTTCAACATAATTGGTCATATGTAACTGTTAGTCATGTCTATGAATGTATCATCTTCCTCCAGACCAAAGCTTAAGACATATTTCTAAGCCAATGATGAGAAAGTTGGTGACTTTTAGCGCCACCTTACAACATGTTGAATCCGAGTTGAAAGTTTAGAGGAAGGACATGGCAGCCAATCAGAGAAGAGTTCAACTTCGACACATACTCGGAAGGCTCTATTCCAACAATGTTGGCAAGAATGAAATAAAGGACACTTACTTCCAAAGAGGGTCTGAACAGGCGGCTTTTCCTTCTCTTCTTTCCCTGCTCCCCCTGGTGAGTACTGGCTGAAGTAGATTGAGACATTTGGGATACCAACTCGGAATCTCTTGCCCTTCTTTCTGGCATTGAGGGCTTCCTCCTGTGAAAGGAATAAAAGAAATACACGGTTATAAATCATTTAATTGGGAGCCCTGCTGTTTCAAAAACACACCAAGAGGATGAGTTTGACCAGACTTTCAGAGACGAAAGGTACTGAACTTACATGAGTATTGAAATGAATTGTTGCCCTGGCTTTGGCAGGATTCGGGTAAACTCTCTTCACATGTCCAAACTTGGAGAAGTGTCGCAGTAAGAATGTGCGATTGTTGAATTCATTGGGAACATCCTGACAAACGATGGCAGTTTTTGTACTGAATTCATCCGAGACTGAAAGATAAACAAGAATCAATCTAAAAACATGCCACAGCAAGTGAGAATGGAATATTCTTTTATTTTCATTCAAATCTATTTAGCCAAGGCACAGAATGAGTTCACAATTTATAGTTTGATACGCACCATCTCTGGATTTGCTCCGAGCAATACTGATACTTTTCTTCACACTTCGTCTGGCAGCATCAGACAGCATACTACTCTGTTTAATTTGACCTGAGATGCTGGGCCGCACCCTTCTGGTGCCCCCCTCATCCTCACTCGCTTCCTTTGAAAGACGTTTACCAAACAACATCTTGGGTTGTCTTCCTGTCTCCTCCATTTTGGCCTCGGGAACTGCCTTCCCGAAAAGTCCCCTTGCTGGCCTATGGAGGGTCTCGGATTGTCGCCGGGAGAGTGGTGGTCGTTCTATACGACGTTCACGCTTCCTATCTGCTTCAGGACTCGTGCTAGTTTTACCAAACAGGCTCCGCTTGTCCACCTGTACCACCTGATGTCCACCAAATACATTCCTTTTCTCCTGTCTCTCTGATCCCTCACCTCCCTCACTAGCAGGATGAGATGATCGTCCGAACAACACAACTCCTCTTTCTGATTCTTTCTCAACGAAAGTCCCAGCAGATTGTTTCCCAAACAGCCCAGCGGCAGGTTTCTGTGAAAACTTTGTCCCTTGTTCAGACCTGGGTGTCTCTCTTTCTGGGCTAACTGATGATTTGCCAAACAAACCAGGTTTCAAGCCCCGACTCCCTGATTGATCTTTATCCCTATCATCTACACTATCTGATGTTCTCCCATATAAGCCAGGTCTTGCACCAAAGAGAGAACCTTCTTTTACACTATCGGAGGCAGGCTTTCCAAAGAGAGAGCCTTCTTTTACACTATCGGAGGCAGGCTTTCCAAAGAGAGAACCTTCTTTTGCACTATCAGAGGCAGGCTTCCCAAAGAGGGAACCTTCTTTTACACTGTCAGAGGTAGCCTTCCAAAAGAGAGAGCCTTCTTTTTCTTTTGCACTATCGGAGGCAGGCTTCCCAAAGAGAGAGCCTTCTTTTGCACTATCAGAGGTAGCCTTCCCAAAGAGAGAGCCTTCTTTTGCACTATCAGAGGCAGGCTTCCCAAAGAGAGATCCTTCTTTTACACTATCGGAGGCAGGCTTTCCAAACAGAGAACCTTCTTTTACACTATCGGAGGCACCAAAACCACCAAAAGCAGATGTCTGTGGCAACACAGGTTGTGAGCTCAGTGCACTGGCACCAAACACAGGAGAAGTTCCACCAAAAATGGGGACTGAGGATGTGGCTGCACTCAGTACAGAAGTTTGCATGACAGATGCAACCTTGCCTCCAAACAGAGCACTAGGACTTGTAGATGTAGGTTCGGCAAATGTCTTGCTACCAAATACTGAATCACCAGAGTCGCCAGAGGCACTTCCACCAAAAATACCAGCAGAGGTTGAGCCCATTGATACAGAGCTTGTTGATCCTCCGAACACATTTCCTGGTTTAAGTCCTTGAAACTGTGTTGCCTGTGCGATGGTCATGGAGCTCTGCTCAGAGCTCACTGGTGAAGAACCAGCTGCTGTGAAATAACCGAAAGGTGAACTCGTCATTTCTAGTGCTGGCTGGGGTCGATTAGGCTTTCCAAAGAGAGATCCTTCTTTTACATTATCGGAGGCACCAAAACCACCAAAAGCAGATGTTTGTGGCAACACAGGTTGTGAGCTCAGTGCACTGGCACCAAACACAGGAGAAGTTCCACCAAAAATGGGGACTGAGGATGTGGCTGCACTCAATACAGAAGTCGCAACCTTGCCTCCAAACAGAGCACTAGGACTTGTAGATGTAGGTTCGGCAAATGTCTTGCTACCAAATACTGAACCACCAGACTCGCCAGAGGCACTTCCACCAAAAATACCAGCAGAGGTTGAGCCCATTGATATAGAGCTTGTTGATCCTCCGAACACATTTCCTGGTTTAAGTCCTTGAAACTGTGTTGCCTGTGCGATGGTCACGGAGCTCTGCTCAGAGCTCACTGGTGAAGAACCAGCTGCTGTGAAATAACCGAAAGGTGAACTCGTCATTTCTAGTGCTGGCTGGGGTCGATCGATGGTTGTCTCCTCCTGCTCTATTGAGGACTATCAATCAAGTGCTGAAGCCAAAATGATGAAATTAATTAATGGGAGGGATTTCGAATGTTATGAGAGATATTCACTCCAAAAAAGTCTAGGCTTAATTGCACGTTATGTCTAGCGCCCCCCCCCTTGCCCAGGGCCCGCCTACCTACCACTACCAGCATGACCAGGACAAACCATGCCATGCCTACCACCACAGCAGTCCAGGTCCAGCCAAGAGGTGGACTCAGCCTACCGACCATACATTATTATAGGTGTAGGCCTAGTGTGTGTGCCTCTTCGACTCTAGGCTACATGTAGGCTAGGCCTAGCTATTATAGGCGCTATCTATTAGGCCCTACCGGGTATCAATCCTAGGTCGTAGGACGAGGTGTGAGGTGTGCCGTTATCTTGATCTTGATTTGGGCTTGATTTGGTACTGCGTCAGTCCGCGTATTTTAGACACAGGCCAAGGCGAAAGTTGAATTGAATCAGTGACAGACACCAAATGGATGGTGGAAGTAGGGTAAAGTCAAAGTGCCCTAATCTCGACCACCCCCGTTAATCACAGTGCTCCTGTACCGCCGTGCATGCACCAGCAGAGCTGAAGTAAGATGCATAGCAAA
>NMRB01000957.1:90488-142608 GCA_002633025.1 Notospermus geniculatus | reverse complement strand
CCGTCATTGAGTGGCTACTGGAGGCGTGAAATATCCTATACGCATGCGCATGACTCATCGATTTGCATCGCCGTCTATCGCCGGGTGCTTAGAACTAGAAATAAACACGGGGATTTCGCGGTTACACTACATAAAATCCCCGTGTCTAAATAGCCCCGGCGTTGCCCCTTCGAGCTCGCTGGGGCTAATAAGCACGGGGATTTCAGACACGGGTCTATTTAGACTCGGCGATTTATAGGTGTAACCGCAAAATCCCCGGGGAAAGCACGGGGATTTATGTAGTGTAACCACAGCTACTGTTTACGTCTTGGCGACAGCCCGCGATGGTGTCGGAATGTACATGTATTTGCCATTTTCAGCCTGCAGAGAATATTGGGTTGGAGCAGTGACGACGTCCTTTGTACCATGTAATGCTGACAGGTGGTACTGGGAGAAAGCAGGCACCATGATTAAACGTTGATTATGGAGAATAGAGGATGAACCAACCTGCAAATCAGGGTCCATATTCATAAACATACTTAAAGGGAGACATGCGAAAAATATTGCCCGGCGGGCACAAGTTGTCTGAGTTGTAGCGCTATCTGTTAATACACGGTGACACTACGCTATATCACAGGCCCCTGTAGAGCTATCAGTGAGTTTCGAACACTTTTCTGACCAAACGTATCTAAAAAACACAACACGTATCTAAAAACACACCACGAGCTCATAAATTAGTGAGCGCGGGGTGTGTTTTTTACAAATTAGTGATTTTTGGTTAGATACGTGTTCTAAGCTCACTAATAGCTCTACAGGGGCCTGTGATATAGCGTAGTGTCACCGTGTATTAACAGACGGCGCTACAACTCAGACAATTTGTGCCCGCCGGGCAATATTTTTCGCATGTCTCCCTTTAAGTCAAAGTATGATACTTATCTTTTGTGTTGAACAAAGGATAAGTGCCAAACTTAGACTTAAGTAGTTTTGTGAATATGGGCCCAGGTGATTTTTGTGCACGCGTACATGTGCATTATCACTCGAGCAATAACATGAATAAGTCTCTTGATCTACGAGACCGCGGATGTCACAAGGAACACTCTGTTCTATGCCAGTATTGGCCCCCACGTTGATAGCGATCGGTGAAAAGCCACGTGCGACAGTTAGCACAAAACTTTAAAGGGACTCTAGAGGGAACTCACGGATACCACGGATATTCGTCAGTTCAATATCTCAATCATAGGTGGCAGGTCGCAATAATAGTTTATCAATTTGTTGATAGATGGCGCGAGTATGAAAGTATCAGTACGCATGCGCAGGTACAAGGCAGAATCGCGGGAAATTCTATAAATAGCTCTGGGGAACACATGATCACGTCAGACATGGAATTCCGAGCGTTAAAAATAGACACAAGTTAATGAGGGGCTCAGAAAAGGTCAATCCCAGCCAATCTCTTAACATTACATAATATCAATTTATTGCGAAGTGTGCTAGTGCTGGCGATTTAGCGATGTTTATAATAAGGAATTAAACCTTGTCATTGCATGGTTGAATGGCGGGTTGAATGGAAAGGTTGATGTAATTCGACCGTTGTGGTGTTTTTTATGTGGCTGAACGGAGGGTATTCATGTCTACCATGTATACTGAGCATAACGTGTGTGATGTTGAATCCCCTTTTTACACCACGAAATTTGTACGGCGTTCGGTCTGCATGGACTGGGCATGGTTCGGTGCAAACGATGCCGTTGTGTTGCTCAAATTCCCGCCAATGAACACCCCTCCGAAACCGATGTCCCAAATTCAGCCCTTCAAGAAAACAAAAAGTCCATGAAACAAAGCTTTATCATCAAGTTTTCCCCGAGAACTCGGTTAATGAAGTGTACAGTGCAGTGCTTTCTGATTCGACGGGCGCTACACATCTACTTGAGTATCCGTAAGTTGACTGGTTCCCTATCCTTTCACTGTGCTTTAGTCATAGGGATGGGAGATGAAACCAGTCAAATTGAGGACTTTAGGATCCGTGAGTTAACTAGTTCCCTACCCTTCCATCGTGCTTGACTGGTGTCGTCTTCCTTCCTTATGGCTAGTACAGAATGAGAATACACCAGCCAACTAATGGATCCACAAGTCCACTGACAGCTTTGTACAACCCAGGCCGGAGGTATTCCAACCAAGTAGTTCTCCCCGGGAGTTCTCTCACTACTGTTTCGTTTCTTCCGTCTTCTCTTCTCCTTCCTTCTCTTCATTCGTCCCATAGTCTTTCTTCTCCTCAGCTACCTCCTTCTTCTCATCCTCCTCATCCTTCGGTCCGGTGCACAGCCAAGTCATGATCTTCTTGGGTATCTTAGCCAAGGCGAAGAGCGCCTCCGTGATGGCCATCAGGCAGGGAGCACAACACGGACAGCAGCATTTAACTGCAGCATAGACAAGAGTTCATCATGATACTGTCTGACGTGACTGGCCTGGGACAAGGCGTATTCATGATTTTGACGGTCCCCGCCATCTTGGATTTCTTGCAAACTGCAGATGCGCAGTTATATCTGGTGGGCAAGTTCGTATCTCCCGACCAATCATATGAGTTGTTTGCCTACCAGATTAGTGCGCACGCACAAAATCTTGGTGGGAACCAATATGGCGAAACGATGAATACACAGGACCTGTGATCCTCACAAAGTGTATAAACGCGCACGTGGATGTTCTTACAACAAGAAACATCGCAGGAACAAATAAACGTTTGTAATATAGAAAACAAGAGGTGAACTTACATGGAGCTAGGACGAGCCAGACAACACAGGCGACGATCCCCAACACGAGAAATATTGGAAGGAGAAGAATGAAAGCAATGGCCGACCAGAAACCAACGCACAGCCGACCACATGTCGTTTGCCGCCATGTTGTCTTCTCTGGTTCAGCAGGTTTGGAGGAGTCAGGTTTGGAGGCGTCAGTTGCTGGAAGAGACGGTGTAGTCGATCACAGCGGCGTGTTAGGATGCTCTAGATCAGTTTAGCTTGCAGACCTTTTTATTTTGCCAAAATTAGGTCATCACCATGGGAATTCTATTCCTGAGTGAGAGATGATTGGTTCTCCCATCCCCCAGTGGGGAAATCTCCATGGTGATGACCTAATTTTGGTAAGATGGCTGCTAGCGAAACTCATCTAAAAGACGTGTACCTATATAACGCGCGGAGTGAGTCATGTGGTGGTGCTGATTCTTTGTAAGAATGTTACCAAACAGCGTACTAAGTTCTTATCAGAACACCTAGGCCTACTTTGAGGATAACAGCGCCCCCTACCTGTTGTTTCCGGATCCCCCTTTTCAGCATCCTTTTCAGTTTCAGTGCCCATGTCTCATGCCATCCACCTGCCAACGAAATAAGCAGTCAGGTCACAAAGAAAGACACTTGCTAGGACGGCACGATACCCGTTTCAAGATCACTTTAGGTGCTGTATAGGATGTCTCTATAGATATGAACTGAGTTGAAAGCTTGGGTTGATATTGGTCAAGATACTTTATGATCACAATACACCAGGGGGATTTCTTTTTGTTGATACATACTGGCACTTGATTCTTCCGACTTACCTCCTTAAAGGTTTAGAAATCAAACGATAAACGTAAACGTTAACGACAACGTTATTTTTGTACCGAAAATGCAATATAAAATTTGGTTAACGTGTAGTATGAAAAATAACGTTGTCGTAAAGTTTACGTTTATCGTTTGATTTCTAAACCTCCTTATTATGGCAGGAGTTCGGGGCGTGCATCCTATTGAAAACGGTAAACTGCGGGCACAGATTGGCCACATTGATTATGGCATGAAAGATTTGTTTTGAAATAAAAATCGTTTAGACGCGCAATAATTATGTGCACCAACAGGTTGTTCTGTTGACAGCTTGTCCTCCCTCGGTTTTCCATTAAAAACATAGGCTGATTACTATCATAGGCACATCACCACAAGTCCATCTCCATGGACATAGGTCTTGAGCACCTACAGTATCTTCTTTTGTATTGGTCCACGAGAAATTTGCTGCCATCTTTTTGACAATAAGCGCGGCTGACTGCTCCTATTTTCCCAATCTGACGTCCACTTGCGCTTCTCCTTGTGTCCGAGGAGTGCCATTTAATGCCGTTGTGACCGAAAGTGTTAAAAACAAGCACACCATCTGTCATGGAGATGAATGGCACCTTCCTCCTGGCGGGATGTCAACATAAGAATATTACTATTCTCGGTGAGCCCATGAACCTGTGTCATCTGCCTACTGTCTGTTCGTCGTCTTCAGTACGACAAACCGTGTGAACCATCAGCTTTTGCAACCTGGCTGGTCTCGGTCACCCAGCCGCTGTTGGGAAGCTGGGGCGGGAGCTGGGGAATCGTCAATGGAGCAACACAACAAGATCAATAAACTATTTTCAACCTTCAGTCGGCCTAACGTTATCCACAACCAAACATTGAGTACCGGTAGGCCTACCACCGACCCCTGAAGTTAGTTTCGTGAACCCTGTCGCCGCGAGGTTTGTTTGCTATTTCTTTCACCCCACTGATGTAGGCCTCCCACATGTAGTTCATTCACCACATCGGGTACGTAGGCCTATTATATAAAAAAATCACTGACTATCGGACATGTGCATATTAACAATACATTAGAATGAATATCATTGAATTCCAGCTCCACCGTAAAGTGGTTGTTGAGAAAACCTGCCAATATATGATATAGAGGGAAGACTTCATAATATACTGATAGTCCCATATGGGACTAGACCCATATGGGACTGCACATTTTGCTGCCCATCTCTGCTGTAGGCTGAGGAATCTGCAGAACTACCGCCACTGGGAGGGGCTGTGAGCGGTTTTACGACGTCTCGTCCGTGTTGCACTGCGTCAAGGACGTTGTGACGCGACGTCATTGCATTGCGTTGCTCTGTTTTTGACGTCTTCGGTACAACCGCTCACAGCGCCGCCCTGGCGGGATAAAAAGTTAGGGTTCCTCATTCCCTCAGCATGCGTGAGTGAGCGAGCGTGGGACGCCTGGAAGACGACAGGCCCGAGTCCCCAGCTTCATACTCTCAAATTATCAATGAGTGGTGATTACACAGAACGGACACGCCGGTTAAAAATGGCTTCACCGTCATGTGAAGCCTTTCTGAACCGGCGTGTCCGTATATCATGTAGCTCTCCGTAATCGCAGGCTTATGATCATGCCATATTGTTAGTTCACAGTGGAACATACATGATTGTCGACTATCGCTCCATTCACGATAACCACAATGTAAAGGCTTTGTTGCGTTTGCAACTGCAGGTGTTTGAAAGAAATCAATACTAGAAACCATATTTGAATGGAAGTTCATCACCCAAATCTCAGGCGGGGCGCTCGTACCAGGCGACGACAACAGACGTCCCTCCCCTCCCCACCCCACCGGTATCGTATCAATTGCACACCGTTGCTGTGTCTTCTATACAACGACTCAATGCTGCCGTCAACTATCGGTCTCAAATATTGAGACCGAGAATAACGCTGTCGTTAACGTTTTCGTTTATCGTTTGATTTCTAAACCGCCTCCCTATTGTGTCATATCTTCCCTCGAATGGTAAAGGACGGTATCACCACAAAGAACAGCGGGGGCATGTTTGACTGACGTAAGAGCTATACTTCACACAACAACGTACTTGGTAGAAAACGATAGAGCTGTCACTTTAATGGACCGTGTTCCCACAGATAAGGTAATGGTGATACCGACTTTTTTCGCTGGAAGGCAGATCATTCAATGAGATATAATGGGGAACCCGCCCTGCGGTTTATCCCGACAGGTCGGCGCTGCGAGCGGTTGTACCGAAACGACGTCATTGACGTCATTTTAGCTGTTGACGTTGCGTCATGCATGTCATGAAAAAATTCCTGTACATTTTTCTACAGGAAAATGACACAAAAGACGTTGCTTTTGTCGCCATCGTATCTGTTCATTTTTAAGAAAAAAAGGAACTGAGGAATGAGATTAAAGGAAAATTTCATCTGCTAACACCATGGTGTAAGTTTTACTGCCGGGCGACCAACACAAATGGTTTATTTTCACGCCAGAAATAAATGGAAATAACGTTAGAAAAAAGAGACTTCGGTACAACCGCTCGCAGCGCCACGTCGTAACGTTAGTGTGCGGGTTCCCCATTGTAAGAGTGCTCAGCTGATAACGCCTCTAGGTGTACATGTTCCTTCCCACCGCTGATAGACCTAGGCCTACATGTTATCTTGTTTCCCATTCGTTTCCTGGACCCGACTCGATATTCAATCAGATGATCATTTTGTAAACATGGATGTGTATTTAGTCGGCGTAATCAAACATGTTCTTTTTTAACATGATGTCGGCCATGTTTTACATGGACTCTGCCTGGTTCATCGACTCATTCTTACCATAATGTTCTCCGGCAGGTCGGCCGCCAAAAACAAGTTTCACCTGCCTTCGATTCGAATGATAGGTACTTGACTGACAGAAATTGCAGCAAAGATACTTCCTTCCACCAACAGGTTTAAATAAAGTTCTCAATTAGAGCAATCCAGCGACGCCTGACCAGGCGATCGCCGCAAAGATAGTTTGCTGACGGAGGGTATTCTCCGAAAAATGATGGTATCGGCGTCTGCCGGTGTATAGATTACGGCAGATACAGTCAATAGAGAGTTTTTGCAAAGCCTCCGAAACGCCAATGGGCGTTCAATGCCACGAAAAGAGCTCCGTGCAAAAGGAGAGACGTTCGCATGGCGTTTCGGGGATCGGGGGGGGGGGGGGNGGGGACTCCATATTTCTTCTAGTGCAACAAAGTGGTAAGTTTTGTTGGATGTACATGTAGAATTGGGAGAAAGGAGCTGTGGTAGGAGTCCCCATCCCTGATGGAACAAGAATACAGAACTTTGACGGCACTGAAATCAACAGACTCACCTTGCTGTCCTAACAATGATATCCAATGTACCCCCTGGCGAAAGATTTGTGGAATAGAGGGATGTAGACCCAGACAGACTAGGCCTATCAAAGCCTATGAGGTATATAGGCAGAGTGACGGCAAGGCTTTATGGAACTATACAAATCAATAAAACAAACGGCTGAACAAGTGCATCTGCTCCTCTACTCAACTCGAGTCATCAATCCATGCGATGAAATATCACTCGCTCAGATTGCATTCGCCATTGATTATATTATGCAGCCTATTTTAAACAATTATATTTTGACCACGAATATAAAACTATATGATTCGATATTCAAGCCAGAGTTTGATCCATGCACAGGTTGTTGATAGGCCTATATAGGGTGTGAATTAGTTGCTTTATTGTCGATATCATGTAATCATCCAATCATCAGATGGTTCCAGGCTGAGATAATGCCCTATACATGTATTTTCAAGCCATGACAATCTGTGTTCGATGTTCTTACGTCATGAAGTGAAACACGGATGCCAAATGACATTAGGAAGTTTTCCCAAAGCCCCCGAAACGCCAACGCCAACGCCGTCAAATTTATTGTTCGATGCCACGAAGAGAGTAGATAGATGTTCGCGTTGGCGTTTCGGGGGCTTTGCGAAAACTCCTTATGTCCAAAACCTGCGGACGGACCATCTCACCCATTAAACTGTAAGGACTGACTTCCATGGTTCACCGTTCAAAAGTTGGGAGTGGACAAATAATTTTAGGTCGTATAAGGTAAAGGACTAAAGTCCGAAACGAAATGATGATAGATCCTCAAGCCGGCCTGGGACGGCCGATGCGAGCGCCGTCTTAGGAAAGGCGTGAGAACTAGCCGAACGTTACAAAATCTCTCCAGTGAGTGGTGAGATTTTGTAACGTTACAAAATCTCTCCAGTAACGTTACAAAATCTCTCCAGTGGTGAGATTTTGTAACGTTTTTGCCGTTTAGGCCCTCTTCCCTTTTTACCAGGGAGTGGAGATAAATTGTAACTAGGTTTGTTACAAAAAATCTCCCGGCGATAAAGTGTAACTTTCATGTGTTACAAATTATCACCATACTAGATTCTCTCAGAGAAAGTTTGTTACAAAATCTCGCCACTGGAGAGATTTTGTAACGTAACAAAATCTCTCCATGCAGTGGTGATCAGAAATTTGGAAATGTCTTCGACAAGGTTCAGGGGTAGGCCGAGTGCATTCGCAATTTCTGTCGTCATTTGCCGTGATGTTCCATTGAATGCAGGATGGAGCGAACTAGGTTAAGTGAAACTAGGCTGAGGACAGGAGGTAACCAAAGTTTCCAGGCCATCTGCCGAGCTGTTCTGATCAAGACAACAGGAGACAATTGGTGTCATTTTGTAGGTATATCATTCTTTTATTGAATCTCAATGCAGTGGTGAGAAATTTGGAAATGTCAAGGGTTATTGCCGTTGAATGTCCAGTGCTTCAAGAGGACAGGTGCTGCCCTCTGAGCTAAGCAGAAGGAACCTTGGAGAGATTTTGTAACGTTTGTCGCAAAGGTTACAAAATCTCTCCATGCAGTGGTGTGATTCTGTAACCTTCTGTATTCTTCGGACCCCTTGGAGGAAGTTGACCAAGTTTGCAGTGAACCATCGTCAATGTCTCCTCCATATTTCCACTGAACCGTTTGCCGATGTCTCCAAGGGTTCAAGAGTTATTGCCGTTTAGGCCCTCTTCCCTTTTTACCAGGGCAGGGAGTGGAGATAAATTGTAACTTTGGTTTGTTACAAAAAATCTCCTGGCGATAAAGTGTAACTTTCATGTGTTACAAATTATCACCATACTAGATTCTCTCAGAGAAAGTTCGACAAGGTTCAGGGGTAGGCCGAGTGCATTCGCAATTTCTGTCGTCATTTGCCGTGATGTTCCATTGAATGCAGGATGGAGCGAACTAGGCTAAGTGAAACTAGGCTGAGGACAGGAGGTAACCAAAGTTTCCAGGCCATCTGCCGAGCTGTTCTGATCAAGACAACAGGAGACAATTGGTGTCATTTTGTAGGTATATCATTCTTCTATTGAATCTCAATGCAGTGGTGAGAAATTTGGAAATGTCAAGAGTTATTGCCGTTGAATGTCCAGTGCTTCAAGAGGACAGGTGCTGCCCTCTGAGCTAAGCAGAAGGAACCTTGGAGAGATTTTGTAACGTTTGTCGCAAAGGTTACAAAATCTCTCCATGCAGTGGTGAGATTCTGTAACCTTCTGTATTCTTCGGACCCCTTGGAGGAAGTTGACCAAGTTTGCAGTGAACCATCGTCAATGTCTCCTCCATATTTCCACTGAACCGTTTGCCGATATCTCCAAAGGTTCAAGAGTTATTGCCGTTTAGACCCTCTTCCCTTTTTACCAGGGCAGGGAGTGGAGATAAATTGTAACTTTGGTTTGTTACAAAAAATCTCCCGGCGATAAAGTGTAACTTTCTTGTGTTACAAATTATCACCATACTAGATTCTCTCAGAGAAAGTTCGACAAGGTTCAGGGGTAGGCCGAGTGCATTCGCAATTTCTGTCGTCATTTGCCGTGATGTTCCATTGAATGCAGAATGGAGCGAACTAGGCTAAGTGAAACTAGGCTGAGGACAGGAGGTAACCAAAGTTTCCAGGCCATCTGCCGAGCTGTTCTGATCAAGACAACAGGAGACAATTGGTGTCATTTTGTAGGTATATCATTCTTCTATTGAATCTCAATGCAGTTGTGAGAAATTTGGAAATGTCAAGAGTTATTGCCGTTGAATGTCCAGTGTTTCAAGAGGACAGGTGCTGCCCTCTGAGCTAAGCAGAAGGAACCTTGGAGAGATTTTGTAACGTTTGTCGCAAAGGTTACAAAATCTCTCCTGATTCTGTAACCTTCTGTATTCTTCGGACCCCTTGGTGGAAGTTGACCAAGTTTGCAGTGAACCATCGTCAATGTCTCCTCCATATTTCCACAGAACCGTTTGCCGATATCTCAAAAGGTTCAAGAGTTATTGCCGTTTAGGCCCTCTTCCCTTTTTACCAGGGCAGGGAGTGGAGATAAATTGTAACTTTGGTTTGTTACAAAAAATCTCCTGGCGATAAAGTGTAACTTTCATGTGTTACAGATTATCACCATACTAGATTCTCTCAGAGAAAGTTCGACAAGGTTCAGGGGTAGGCCGAGTGCATTCGCAGTTTCTGTCGTCATTTGCCGTTATGTTCCATTGAATGCAGGATGGAGCGAACTAGGCTAAGTGAAACTAGGCTGAGGACAGGAGGTAACCAAAGTTTCCAGGCCATCTGCCGAGCTGTTCTGATGAAGACAACAGGAGACAATTGGTGTCAATTTGTAGGTATATCATTCTTCTATTGAATCTCAATGCAGTGGTGAGAAATTTGGAAATGTCAAGATGTTTCCAGGCCATCTGCCGAGCTGTTCTGATCAAGACAACAGGAGACAATTGGTGTCATTTTGTAGGTATATCATTCTTCTATTGAATCTCAGTGCAGTGGTGAGAAATTTGGAAATGTCAAGAGTTATTGCCGTTGAATGTCCAGTGCTTCAAGAGGACAGGTGCTGCCCTCTGAGCTAAGCAGAAGGAACCTTGGAGAGATTTTGTAACGTTTGTCGCAAAGGTTACAAAATCTCTCCATGCAGAGGTGAGATCCTGTAACCTTCTGTATTCTTCGGACCCCTTGGAGGAAGTTGACCAAGTTTGCAGTGAACCATCGTCAATGTCTCCTCCATATTTCCACTGAACCGTTTGCCGATACCTCCAAAGGTTCAAGAGTTATTGCCGTTTAGGCCCTCTTCCCTTTTTACCAGGGCATGGAGTGGAGATAAATTGTAACTTTGGTTTGTTACAAAAAATCTCCTGGCGATAAAGTGTAACTTTCATGTGTTACAAATTATCACCATACTAGATTCTCTCAGAGAAAGTTCGACAAGGTTTAGGGGTAGGCCGAGTGCATTCGCAATTTCTGTCGTCATTTGCCGTGATGTTCCATTGAATGCAGGATGGAGCGAACTAGGCTAAGTGAAACTGAAAGACTGGAGCATTAACATAACAGTAATAATACAATTAGTAACACTGTTGGGGGTGATTTAAAAGATCCCCAAGAAGAAGAAAGACCCTAATTGTATACACTAATTGTATTATTACTGTTATGTTAATGCTCCAGTCTTTCTTCAATTTGTAATATTTCTCATTTTACCTGATGAGGGCTAGCAGGATGCTGCCGAAAACGTTTGTACCGTGTATATAGTGTAATATATAGATATGAATATCACATTTTGGATTTGCTCGTTTCTTTGGTTTTGTAACGTTTGTCGCAAACGTTACAAAATCTCTCCATGCAGCGGTGAGATTCTGTAACCTTCTGTATTCTTCGGACCCCTTGGAGGAAGTTGACCAAGTTTGCAGTGAACCATCGTCAATGACTCCTCCATATTTCCACTGAACCGTTTCCCGATATCTCCAAAGGTTCAAGAGTTATTGCCGTTTAGGCCCTCTTCCCTTTTTACCAGGGAGTGGAGATAAATTGTAACTTTGGTTTGTTACAAAAAATCTCCCGGCGATAAAGTGTGACTTTCATGTGTTACAAATTATCACCATACTAGATTCTCTCAGAGAAAGTTCGACAAGGTTCAGGGGTAGGCCCTGTGCATTCGCAATTTCTGTCGTAATTTGCCGTGATGTTCCATTGAATGCAGGATGGAGCGAACTAGGCTAAGTGAAACTAGGCTGAGGACAGTCTTCTATTGAATCTCAATGCAGTCAGGTGGTGATAATTTGTAACACATGAATTCGTATCGTGTTTCAAAATCTCTCCAAGTTTAATTCCTTCTGCTTAGCTCAGAGGGCAGCACCTGTCCTCTTGAAGGACATGGTTGGATTCTGGCTGCAGCCAACCTGGATGCATTTTCCTTTTTTGTAGGAATTTTCTATTTGGAAATGTTTGACATTTCCAAATTTCTCACCACTGCATGGAGAGATTTTGTTACGTTACAAAATCTCTCCAAATGTAAACAACAACAAATACTCCCATTGATCGAAATGTAATTATAGTCTGACCTCTCACCCTCAATCTGCATAACACATTGGGAATTCATTGAATCTTCGCTGATCTCGCCGACGATAATCGGAAATTGCCGAGTGTAAAATTTCCGGGAGTTGGGCGGCAAAGATCGGAACCAGTCTAGCATGCGTTTGGCGTCGCGGCGTCGAAGGGGAATCTGGGTGGGGCCTCCTCTGGAAAATTAGATGCCCTAATAGGCCTAAATGCATCAGAAGAACTGGCATGCCATATCTGCATGGCTCTGTTGACTCTCTGATTCTAACAACTGATTTCACCAGGAGAGCATTGGGCATGCGCAAGGTTTCGTTTCACAATCTAACTGTAGGCCTTCTGTGACGACTTCAAACAGAATAGCTAAAGGATAACCTACACTCAAAGACGACTGTATATTGACGAGTAAATTAGAGTTGATGATTGATTTCCATTACTTTCCAGGTATATTCTATATCACAAACTTCAAAGCCTGTTTTGACGCGCAGATTACAAATCATTTTTTTATGAAATATCGATCAACAGTTTGTTCGCCTGAATACCTGAACTCGACACAACTGAAGCACGCCCAGGTCGTATAAATAAACTCTACAATATAGATAACACTATTACTTTCATCATAAAAATCTTTGTTGTGTGCTTGAGTCGAAAGTGTGGACTCTAATATCGATTTCCTGTTGTGCTCAATGATAATTATTATGTTTAGTGGGCAAAAAAATGCAGGAAATGCGTTTTTTTGTCATTTGGACTGGCCGGAGAGGTGTGCGCTAAATAAAAGGGTTTTCTGCAATGGACTCTGAGAATTCAGGTGGGGTGAGCGCCGCGAGAGTGAAGCGGCAAAGATGGGAACCCGTCTAAATGTCTGTCAAAATGTGCACGAATTGAATGATATCATAAAAGGGAAACAAACTCTGCCACGGCAATCACGCCTCTTTTTCCCAAAAGCGGGACACGCTGAATGTTATCATCAGTAGCGCCATCGATGAGAAGACAAGCAGTAGACTGGTTCCCGTTTTGGCCGCTCCACTCCCGCGGCGCTCACTCCACGTGAGTGCCGCGGAGTGGACCGGCAAGACGGGACCAGTCTAGTTCAGCACCCCACGGTTAACTGTATATAACAGTATAAAGAGTAAAGATGAAACAGAGTTGCTGATACAGACCGTAACATCCCTACCTCTCGAGGCCGTCACAGCCTGTTTATTTCTAGTTTATCGAGTTCAAATTTCAATGGTGGGATTTGAAAGAGTTCTTATATCGATTCGTGATGGCATGGGAAATATAATAGATTAGCTATCGAACTATCTTATATCGATTCGTGATGGCATGGGAAATATAATAGATTAGCTATCGAACTATCTATCAGATGACACGGCAAGCCCGTGGACTGAGAATCGACTGATTGATGGCCCATCCTGAGGTCACAGGCGCGGTTCCAGAGGAGGGGTTTGGGGGTCCTGACCCCCCCCCCCTGCTCGCCGCCACGAATTGTTTTTTCTTTCAATAATTTGCGACAGTAAGCAAAAAACGCAAAATAAAGCTTCTGTTTTGATACTGAGATGCCAGGAAATCGAATCTACGCCCTTCTAGATTTCAAAATTCCAAAATTTCAGACCCCCGTCAGCGCGGACATATTCGGCGCCCGCCTCCAACCACCGCCCTCGGCGGCCCTGACCCCCCTCTGCCCAAAATCCTGGATCCGCGCCTGTATGTTCTTGATGTTCTCTCCCTACGTCACCGCAGAGGCCTACAACGTTTGCAGGGCCGTATTTAGCGGGGGGCAGTTGCCCTCCCCCCCGAGCCAACCAAAAAGACGTGATTTTCATGCGAATTTTGGTCAAAAAACGGCAAAAAAGGTCTTCTGCCCGCCCCCCGTCCAAAAAGTTAAATACAGCCCTGGTTTGTGTGACGGAGGGAGCGAGCACTACGAAGAACCTCTCGGATTCTCATGGTAGTCCATGGTGTTATGGCCCGTCACTATGTTTTGTAGGAAACAACTGCAGAAAGTTATCTTAGAAAACCTGGGATGGGATATACACTATCAGGAGGAAATAAGCAGTTGAAGTATGGCACTGCCAGTTGATGAGGCACTTTTCATTGCCGGGCCTACCGGAAGCGGGCAATTTAACCGCTCAGCTGAGGGTGTTTTCCGGCGCTGTAAATAAGATATTGGTTGAAGGTATGTTTGGTTTACTTATTGGCAAATAACCATCGGAACAGCGGGCAATCCATTTGTATACCCAGCTTCCAACTTCAAGTAAGTGTTAGGGATGGTCCTATTAAAGGGGTACTCTGCTCAAGGTATTGGAAGGGTTGAGCCGTCCGTATCATTTCTTTTGGAGTCTATATACATATGAATAATTAAAAAATATGCTACTGGGTACATGTACATTGCCAGGGCTGAAGCAGACGGCATTGTTAGCCCTGGCGAAACAAAATTATGATTACTGCACATGTAAAAGGCCGGCAGAGAAAGTAGGCTACTTATGGAAGAAGTGAACAAAAAAGAAACTCAGATGTTACATGTAGATGAAAACTGCACTGCAAAGTCGAAAATAATGAGAGAAAAAACAAATAAAACAAAAGATGAAAACAACGGTGATGATCAGAAGCAAATATATATGAAACCATGTTATATATTTTTGCTGTCATCCATTTTACAGCAAACGAGTGTGCAAAATCAGGCAGCAGTCCCAGGTCATTGAACAGTTTCTGATGGTGTGGAGCTAGAAGAGGACAGTTGAAGAAAACATGATTACCAGTTTGGAGTCTTGGGGGGGGGGGGTCATTCAAAGGCTGCGCACTCTCCTGTCAAAAGGCCAATCCCTGTGATATGACACTTTGGGAGGCGCGGGGACGAGTGAGCGGGCGCTAAGAGGTCCCGATATCTGCAGGGTGCGGGTGAAAAGTTTCCACTCAGAAGCGACCAGAATGTTCGATCCGGTCCTCTCCCCCACCCACGTTTAGCGCCTTAACCTGTGTTTACCATCATGGTGGTAAACACAGGTTAAGGTCGTATACAAACTCGTTTTAGTGTTGATATTCTCAGCTATACCCTGCCGAAACCTGAAATCTCCCGTCCAAACCACGACCCAAGACGAATACACCTTTATTTATGCATTAGTGAGACGGAAAAAATGTCCCACCCCACCTCCCTGCCTGGGTCTCGGTCTGGACCCCACTTGACTGACCCTCAGACGCCGCCTGAAAGCTATCTCGGTCGATCAGGCCAGTACATTTCACACAAAACTAATTCTTGGCAAAGTGTACATGACTTTTCTTTCATTCATTCGTACGAGCGAAGAGCGTCACCTAGAAATAACCTCCTGACGATAGCATGCAGAAGATATTACAATGGCGGTTGTCTTATGACGTCACCAGGGAGACACTGGTTGCTTTATCCATTGTAAGCCGTGGCTGGTATAAATATCACAACGAATGAAATAGCACCATTATGAGCGAATGGTTCTTACTGATCTGACTTAGGAAAAACATCATATCGCAAGTAATGAGGTATAGAATGATGTGATAATCATCCTGCTGACGACTTCATTCAGAGATTTGTTGACAGTGGTGATGATGCGGTATCTGGACTTCTTACAGCTGGTGACTGCCATATATTGTCAGAAAGGGAACGAGGCTGTAGTAGCCGTGGTTACACTACATAAAATCCGCGGGGTTTCTTGCGGTCACACCTATGAATTGCCGGGATTCCAGAAACCCGTGTCTGAAAAACATGGGTTTTTGAGACACGGCAAGCTCGATCGATGAGCACAAGAATCTTGTGCTGGGTTCCAGCCCTTTTCAGAGGTCTTAGCCAAGGAACGATAGTGGCGACCTCTTCAGATTGTCAGCTCCGTTGAGCTCGCTGTGCATGAATTCCCATTGTATTATGCAGGTTCGGGGTGTGAGGTCAGAATAATTTCTTTTCGACCAATGGGAGTATTTGTTATTGTTTACATTTTTTAGCGAACGGAAAGAATTTTAGAGCACGTTGTTTTGTATCCATTCACACAACAAAATTTGTGTATCTGTTTGTTGGCGAGCACTTCTTTTGTTGAAGTGGAAACGTAGTCACATTGGGCACATTAAAGTAAAGATACTGTCTGTTCTGGTAGACGAGAGACAATGCCACACGTGAAGATGACAGGCCGCTGTTATAGACCCCTTGCGCTTATCAGCCCAGGGTGTAAACATTAACCTCGCCCTAGGGGGTCTAATGCATTTGTACAGTTGGTTTCTGTGCTTACCGTCGGCACATTGCACTAGGCCCAAGGTTTGTTGACACCTTCTGGCTGTAATGGCCGACTTGCGCAAGTGGTCTATTGGATGAACACCTGGTGTCACCCGATAGAACTAGGCCTACCTCTGATGCCAACTCAAGCTGGTTGGTGGTAAAATCCCCACACTGACTATCTGCCAATAATTGAGAAATTTAGCCATCTCTCCGACTTTACTGATGACTAAGAGGTAGAAAATGACTCCCAAACCACCCCAGTCTAGTATATAAGCCAATAAACACAGAACTTTTTTCATCTATATCTGTCGACGGCCCAGTCTCGGGCTGGAGTTTCGGTTTTGGTTTTATCAAATGCGGACCTCTGACCTCATTTGCATACGGAAATTTTACACTCGGCAATTTCCGATTGTCGTCGGCGAGATCAACGCACAGCCCATGAATTCCCATTGTGTTATGCAGATTGGGGGTGTGAGGTCAGAATAATTTCTTTTCGACCAATGGAAGTATTTGTTATTGTTTACATTTAGCGAACGGAAAGAATAGAGCACGTTGTTTTGTATCCATTCACAACAACAAAATTTGTGTATCTGTTTGTTGGGGAGCACTTCTTTTGTTGAAGTGGAAACATACTCACATTGGGCACATTAAAGTAAAGATACTGTCTGTTCTGGTAGACGAGAGACAACACAATGCCACACGTGAAGATGACAGGCCGCTGTTATTGGGTGACACCAGGTGTCGGCACACCGAATGTTTCTACTTTCCGAAAAAGTCCTGGGGGATCATCATGGGCCACTCGCTAAAATATAATTCTTCCCAAAGTCAGAAGACATCAAATTGGGAAGAAAAACTTGAATTCACCGTCTGTTGGTGAAGATGAAAATGTAAAAATAATTGTCAGTCTGTCCCACCAAACCCATGAAACTCATGTCTCACAATGCCGTATATAAGATGTGTCTTGACTTCTGACCTTCGCTAGGATTTCACTTGCCATCTGATGGCAGGTGGAAAACTAGTCACGGTCGGAAGTTAAGACGCTTTCTGGCATGGAGTCTGGCAATGCAAGTGACGCCCATGTTCGAACGCGGATGGCATGTTTGGGGTTCATGCCTTCAACGTCCCCCAACGACCAAACCAATTTTTTAAAATCTTATGATTTGCAAGGCGAATTTTCAAAAGAAAATAGATATTTGATTTCGTATCAGAAAGAAAGGGTTCACCACTGATCCAAGAGACTTTTTGCAGCTTCACCTCAACCCCAACGCGAACAGTTATACTTGTGACGTACATGTCCTGATACACCATATCATATCAACCTCGCTACCATGAATTAGCGCTGTGGAATACGGTATACATCCATCGCGTCTGTAACCTATAAACTAAATTGCCTAATGCGGACGTCAGGTCGACCTTGCGATGGCACAGAACAGGCGCACGCTGACTCTTCCGGATCACTTTGCGTCTGAGGCACGACAGCGTGGAACAAATCAGTCGCCGATCTGGTGTGACATGACTGCAGTTGCGACTCACTTGCGGGATCAGTCGCCGACCAAGAAGATCGTGCGGATGTCAGGTCACACTGCGATTGCCTGCGCCACGACGGAACAGTCGTCGGCATCAGCTGGATCGCAAGCACGGTCAGGTCACAAAAACGAAAAATGCTTCCGATCATCCTGGAACAGGCGGCATCTGCGCGCAGCGAATCGTAACCGTGTTCAGGTCACCTGCGACTAGATCGTAGCACAGTGAAGTCATAAAAGTCATGTGACTTGTGATTGTTCAAGATGGCAGCTTCCATTCTATCGGTAGGTACCGCATTTCATTTTTACCTCGCGCTGATTTGTCAGTTACTGGCACGTGACCGCTCTGAGTATTTGTTATTGTTTACATTTAGCGAACGGAAGAATAGAGCACGTTGTTTTGTATCCATTCACACAACAAAATTTGTGTATCTGTTTGTTGGCGAGCACTTCTTTTGTTGAAGTGGAAACGTAGTCACATTGGGCACATTTAAAGTAAAGATACTGTCTGTTCTGGTAGACGAGAGACAACACAATGCCACACGTGAAGATGACAGGCCGCTGTTATTGGGTGACACCAGCGGGTGTCGGCACACCGAATGTTTCTACTTTCCGAAAAAGTCCTGAGTGATCATCATGGGCCACTCGCTAAAATATTAATTCTTCCCAAAGTCAGAAGACATCAAATTGGGAAGAAAAACTTGAATTTACCCTCTGTTGGTGAAGATGAAAATGTAAAAATAATTGTCAGTCTGTCCCACCAAACCCATGAAACTCATGTCTCACAATGCCGTAGATAAGATGTGTCTTGACTACTAACCTTCGCTAGGATTTCACTTGCCATCTGATGGCAGGTGGAAAACTCAAACTCACGGTCGGAAGTTAAGACGCTTTCTGGCATGGAGTCTGGCAATGCAAGTGACGCCCATGTTCGAACGCGGATGGGATGTTTGGGGTTCATGCCTTCAACGTCCCCCAACGACCAAACCAATTTTTTTAAATGTTATGATTTGCAAAGCCTAATCTCTGCCGAGGTCTTATGGATTCGATTAATTTTCAACAGAAAATAGATATTTGATTTCGTATCAGAAAGAAAGGGTTCACCACTAGTCCAAGAGACTTTTTGCAGCTTCACCTCAACCCCAACGCGAACAGTTATACTTGTGACGTACATATCCTGATACACCATATCATATCAACCTCGCTACCATGAATTAGCGCTGTGGAATACGGTATACATCCATCGCGTCTGTAACCTATAAACAAGATTGCCTAAAGGTCAAAGGTTACATCGGCCGCCACGAGAAAGAAAATCTAAGGCAATCAGTGGCGCTTTAAGTACGCTCAAAGTCGGCCCGATTGGGGGATGCCATCAGTAGCCATGTGCCACACTCCAACATCAAATAGAATAATGAGAAGTATTTGATCTCCAGAAGCTAATGGAAGCTTCGAGACACCACGCCATCTATTTTTTTTCAGCAGAAATATAAAACTTTCAGATTGCCTCGACCGATCCCTAGCTGACAGACAGGCGTTGTTGACAGAAAGAGTTAAAAATCCAGTTCTTTGCAATCTGAGCAAAGAATGCTCAACTCATGCCATTCACTCAAGTCCCTTCAGGCCAGATTTGCTCATATCCAATACACCTCCCTCAAGCTACTGCAGCATCCACCCACGCCAACATCACTTGCACCTAATGATGCTCATATTGGCTTTGTAGAGATTTATCAATGGAGAGTCACGTGATTACCTTATATAGAAGACTTTGATGCGATCTGCTGATGTCTATTTTCATACATCAGATATGAAAACCACTCTCATTTATAAAAGTTAAGTTTGGACTCTCTCTTTCATAATAACCTTTTGATGTGGTGGTATATTATGCTTTTTAAACGGTTTAGATGTAGTTGATTTTGATAGAGCATTAAGACTGGTGATTTTTCATTCATCTCTGCCGCTCATTGCCATGGTGATATAATGAATGAACTGGAATGATTCAGGCGGCCATCTTGGGACTTTATATGAGTGCAGGAAGATGATGAAAGTCATTCCTCGCCCTGAGGGCAAAACGAAGATATTTCTGGCTCCAGATCCTTCCTACTTTATCGATTTCCATTAAGGCCATGTTGATGAAGACCTACTGTTTTTATGTCCCTTTTATTCCCTCAGAATATATCCGAAGAATTCCACTCGGTAAACATAAGAAACCACGTGATAATACCCGGAGAAGGAGGGAGTGGCGGCTTATATCAGGGGTGTGAATCCATCCCTTTTCCGCGCCATTATGCCCGCGCCTTTGCGATCTATTTATATCATCTCTTAATGCTTTTCATGCCTTCTTTGATATCTGAGCCAATAAATACATGTAGCCCTGCATGTATGAGATTCTTCGTGGAACAATCCAGTAACACTTGATTCGACTCGGGTATCATCGGACAGATTCGGAAACATTCGGACACATCCGGCTCGTTACATCTCACGACGTAACTTAACGACCCGTCTCCGTCCAAGGAGGCTATAGCTCTCCCTGGCGACAAAACGAAGAAAACACTAGAGCTGTCACCTTTTCCATCAGACAGAACTGGGAATGAAATTGTTTCTGATCTCAAACATCACATCAATACACCGATTGATTTAGGAACATCTGACCTTCAAACGTACCAGCAGGTCTTTGCCAGTCTAAATCTGACCTCGTCCCATCACTTTATCATATATATAAAATACGTGATCGATATTAAATGGGTGGAGTTTATGTAACACTGACAGTGCTTTTAGCTTTCACTGTTCTTTAATAATACGTGTCATTGACATTGTCGTTGGTAGTCGATTGAGACGTGGGCAGAAGATTTTCAAAGGACGTGGCGAACACAAAAAGATTTCAGTATATCCATTAGTGAGAGAATGACACCAGGATGTCGAGCGTACAGTGGGAGTTTTCTGACTCCTACCCGATTCGGGGTCTTAGAATGTTAGCATAGGCCTAGTTTCTTTACTGTCCATTCAGTCTTGACCCTGACGATACAGATGGTGTAACGTTTGTCAGTGTTCCCATCGCTAAGTGTTCCTGCGTTGTTTGGGAAACGCTTGAAACAAAGTGTCACGTTTGTCTGTAAGTCCTCTATTATGGAGGTTTAGAAATCAAACGATAAACGTAAACGTTAACGACAACGTTATTTTTGTACCGAAAATGCAATATAAAATCTGGTTATGTAGTATGTAAAATAACGTTGTCGTAGCTTACGTTTATCGTTTTATTTCTAAACCTGTCACGGTTATCCCGTCAGCCTGTTGTAGGGGACACTGGCAGACGGGGAACAATTAGAATGACGAGGGGAGACTGTCGACTTGAGCGCCGCTTGCTATCAAACTGTGTTATGCCGAGGAAACACCATTGCGTCTTATTTTAGGGGGCAAGCGGTCAAATAAGCCACACACCAGTCAACCATTATAGGAACTGCACCGCCCAAGCCAGACTTTGGATTGGTTTCGTTCACCGGTGTGACTGTCCCTCAGGTCAGGAATTCGAGGGGCATATACATGTATTTGCCATCGAAAGGGTCCAAGGTGTGTTAATTTCCTTCTCTGTAGTTTCTTTGACACCTTAGAGGGTCTGGTTTTGATCAAGATTCCCCCTGCCATTCATAGAGATATCGAGTAAAGAGGCAAAAACAGGTCTTCAGCTATTTTTGGTGTAGGTTTGTTGCATTGGCAACCGTTCGATCGCACTTGTAGACGCAATGTCTGCTAATAAGGGAATCCCCTGTCCGCCATATTTGGCATGGCGAACGTTCTTCCCAAATGTCAACCAATGAGAGCGTTCGATGGAAATGACGAGTATGGATTTCCCTTGTAAGGAGAGGAGTAAAAATAGCGAACTGTGGGTTTCCTCGATTAACAATGCTGCGGAGATTATTTGACAACGTTCCTGGGGCGAAATAACATCGATTAGACTCAAATAAATGCCAAAAATGGGTTAAAGAAGGGCATCCCAAGACTGTAGGCGTGGATTCGCATGGGGGAGGGGAAGGGGATCCCGAGACGAGCCTGTTTTGGCTTGTCGCATGAGAACCTGTCAGTCTGAGTCTGAGGCACAGGTGAAAGTTGTAGGCCTACGTAGAAACCATGTTCAGTGGGTGGCGGTAGGCCTAATATGTTGTGGGCAGTGTCGGTTCTTGCGTCACTTTCAAGCCATCGAAAGGGTGCCAGACAAAATTCTCAGAAATAGCAGTTTAGTTGTCGATTTGTCGTCTGCCTGAATTCGCAGAACATCACGAACAATGTTCTAATTATTTGTGGCATATTCTCCTAACGAGGGCGTGCTAAGCACTCATTATTTCTAGAAAAGATAAGGTCATATTTCATTTTAAAAAAATATAAAACACTGGGAATCCCCGTGACGTCGATGTTGTTATGATCGGAAGCCAATCAAACGTATCGGGATTCCCTATGACGTCATTTCTACTTGGTCACCCCCACGAAATCAATCAGTTATCGAAATGACGATGATATATGATCTAAATTGATAGGTATTGTCCTGTATCGGCTGAATGAACAACAATATACATGTAGGGAGAATGAATGTACAGCAAGATGATTTTCTGTTCTGTTGACTCTGCCTGTTCTGACTTTGTTACTTTCCACCCAACCTGTTGTTTGTGAAATCACTTCACTGACGAGGAACTCGCAGAACCACCGCTGCTGTGAGGGGTTGTACCTTTTTTCGACGTCTCGTCCGTGTTGCACTGCGTCAAGGACGTCGTGACGCGACGTCATTGCGTTGCTTTGCTCTGTTTTTGACGTCTTCGGTACAACCGCTCACAGCGCCGCCCTATCGGGATAAAAAGTTATACGGGTTCCCCATTGTCATTGGACAGAGCGAGAAGCAAAAATACACCAATGTATCCCAGCGATAACGTACCATCTTGTTCTTTCATCAACTTTCTACCACGGTGGAAATAAACAATAGAGCTTTTAAGAAAACGAACTCATCAGGAAGAGTCCGGAAACTGAGGGGGCGTAGAAGGAAGATGTCAATATCCGTTGACATGTTTTGCTTGGTGCTTGCGTGGGTCAAATTAATTTTCACGTTTCAAGAATATCACAACAGGGTGTACATCATGACGTGAAAGAATATCCAAAATACAGCACAAAAAACAACACGCAAAATGACAAGTATCAAAGTAAAGTCGTCTCCGAATTTCGCAGATTTTCGACCCCAACCGGGGTCTTTTCCTCGGGCACTTTCAGTAGAGATCCCAGAAGTGAACTTGGTCACCACATCATCCGATAGCAGGGCTTTGGCCTCGCTCCTATTCATACACACGCATGCAGTGACTGGATGAAGAGGAGCGGGGTAAAAACCCTTGCTGTTGGAGGATGTGGTCAGCATCATTTCTGACAAAACACAGAACTGAACGGGATGGTGCTACAAGTCATGCAAGTAACGGTACACAGGCGCGGATCCGGGGGGCGCACCCGGCGCGCGCCTCCCCTTTCGGCCAACAACTTGTAAAATTGACCGTGATTCTGAAATTTGGAGCAAATCGTTGAAATTCACCGCAGATTTCAATGTTTCTGGCACAGTGCGCCCCCTCTTTTCCGAAATCGTGGATCCGCCCCTGGCAGGCGAACCCAGCACAATCTCGCAAAACTGAACCAGTAACACATGACTTCAAAACGATGCGTTTCACTCACATTCTCAACATAAGGCCTTAATCACCCATCAATGCGGCGGATATTTCCGACTTAAAGTAGTCAATATTTCATAATTAGAAATCCCTTCATCGATTAACAATGACATGATATTGTCTTTATGCTATTGTTTTATTCGTGACCTTTGGGTCCTTGGGATCTTTTCCATAGCCACGCCTACACAGCAGACGATAGTGAATGATCCCCGAGACAAGAAAGTTGGATCTGAGACAACAAACAACATGTCTGAAAATTGAGTCGGCTTATCTCTCTGACTCGTCGCGAGCAGGATCTGTCAGGCTATCACTCAGCTACACGTAGAATACGTGATGGAGTCTAAAGGCGCCTTTCCACGTGACAGTTTTCTATCGAAAGTTTGCTGTCAGATAGTCAATTATTGCTGTCAGACAGCAATAACTGACTATCTGACAGCAAACTTACGACAGAAAATTGTCACGTTGAGCAGCGCCTTAAGTGCACCAGAACATTTCTCTCTAGATCCTTTTTAATCGTTGACTAACCTGTTATAAACAATAGTGACGCCCTGAAGAACGGAAAGTCGGTGGTTGTTATAACGGTTTGATTCTAAACCGCTTCACGTGACAAAAAAAACTGCCAAAGCCTTGGTTCAATCTCGTCACAACGAACGGGACGATTCCCACTCCTGCCACCCGCCCCACCCAACCACACCCGCGGATTCAGACAGACTATTGGCGTCCATCATTTAGCCATCATATCACAACTCAGTGAGAAACCTTCAAAATGCGCCACGGGTATTAAGTTTTGCCAGAGAGCATTTTTACCCTCCTGCAGTGTCTTTGGTTGGAACTGCAGTGTCTTTGGTTGGAACTGCAGTGTCTTTGGTTGGAACTGCACGTTTACCACTTAATTCAAAAAATACCACGAGCAAGTTCATTCATATCTCTCACTTTCATCCCTCCTTCAGAAAATATTAATTGAGGATGTTGACTGGTGTGAACTATCCACGGTTATAAAAGGAAGCGAGGTAACTATTTTAAGTCCCATTCTATTCTCCCACATCAAACAAACTTACCAGTTTTTTTATGATATCTAACATGACATGATAAACCAAGCTTTCAAGATAATGGTAACGGGGATGAACGGCCATTCATGAGAACATTTTTAGCCTTGGGGGAAGAACCAGATCGTTTCCAAGCGAACAGATGAATGAGAGCCTCGCTTTCGAGACGGGAACTACTTTCATTAATTTCCTGTTTACGTTAGGAAGCCAGCAGACGAGAACTATTATGTTGTCGGTTCTCCTCTTGTTCGGAAGATGGTTTGAAATCTCGTTCATCGATTTACCATCCTTGGGCTATTTTCGTTCCTACTCTGAGCGGCTCGCGGAAATTCCTGGTGAAAAATACCGGCATTGATGAGGAAAGAAACCACGAAACTGGGCGTGGGCGGGTATCATTCTTAAGTCACCATCAAGAGAATTGAATATTGCGGTGTATGTTACTGTCGGTATCTTCTCTTGTAAAAGGTTAGATATCTATCTGACATACATTAATTTCCTTTTTACTACTTTCAACGGTGAAATTACGGCGATTACGACTCCAGGTCTTATGACATTGCTGTTCTGTGAAGGCGCACCAGTTCTACTTCAGGAACCAAGAGAGGGCTTGTTATTCTGAACGAACCAATCACGACGCTTGTTACTTGGACCAATCAAACATCATCATCATCTTCTTTGGCGTCATGAGCCGCGTTGGTTCTTTGCCGTCTTGATGAATAGGCAGAGATACTGGTCCATTTTTCCTCACGGTCACATAATCAGGGTCGAGACAACTTTATCCGTCTAGTTTTTCTCTCTTTTTCTCAAGCAAACTATGCCAGTGACCACGTGACTGTGTCATCAGGCGTTCGTTATAAAACAAGGATTTAGATGAGCAGTCGTCTGCCGCCGAGGCTGTTACCCCCACCCCGCAACACAGTTCAAAATGAACACCTGTAAAGCATGTTGACAGCTGTTGCCATCACCTTGTCGTGTGAAATCCGAGTTGAAAAAGAGGGTATGAATTCTGGTGGGTTCGGTGATGAATTAAAACACCTATGAATCGTGATACAGTGACCTGCAAGCTGACCCTGCCCTTCCGCTTCCGTCGTGGCTTGATTTGGCCAGTAGGCGGAGTTAGGGCAACAGAAAAATGGTCCTGAGAGGCGAGTTTGAACCTTCCTTCAGCCAGTAGGGATTGACCACGTCTCAGGTCGATGTGGCGTAGCGCTGAAGGCGGAAGTCAATACGTCATGGGGACGAGTATAATTCTTTTATCACCGTTTAATTGTGTTAATTGTTCTAGATTTATACTTGATGCAGGTTGGGGAAAGCGAGGACAAAATAAGCCGACCATCCCTTATTCTTCTGAATGGCCATCAGTCGCCATAGAAACGTAATTATTGGTGTGATTTGACACTGTTTGTACATGTATTAATTATATAACTATTATTTTGTCACAGTCGATGGATGATCATTACCACTCCAAGAATATCATCAGCGACAACGAACCGGAAGTGTGGGGGTGGCAGGAACACACAGTCCGACAACATCGTTAGACTTATGTCGCCCCCTAGGCCCACACGTTTATCTGATCTCAGTCAATCGTCGGCAGATATGCCTTACTTTTTTCACCATTTGGCATTGGACAGAAGATCTCTCGGTTTGTTCATTCATAATCATTGCCACCAGGTGGCCATGCATCGTCAATGACCGTATTCTGAACTTATCTGGGGTCAGCTTATTCATGCAATCTCTGCCGTTGCAAGGGATTGAATCAGGGCAAGCCGATTGGGATAAGGGCCAGAAAGGGTTTAAGGTCTAATAACTATTTGGGTCAGTCTGTTTCAGAGTCCAAGGTCGGCATCCATAAGACCCTTTGGTTTATCACCGATCAGCAGACGCCCCTTCTCAAACATGGACAGGGTTCCACATCGGTCGGACCTAGATCGGCAAAGAACTGGGATTTTATAGACTCACAGTTAGCTTTCTTGGCCCACACTTGCAAATATCCCACCACTAGGAGGTAATGTAAAGAGATTTTTTAAAAAGCAATAATGACCCATGACTTTGGTAAATTTGAACGAGTTTTGGTACGGGGCCAACACAGATTTGGCGTAGGCTTCAAGTTTGTCTTGAAATGACATAGGTCTACGTAATCAGCAAATATAGGCTACCCCCAGAGCGAAACCTTTCAAATCTAACAAAACAGACATTCAACTAATATTAGACCTACTTAAATTTTTATCGAAGTTTTTCTTTGGGCTGACAGTATGTTTTTGTTACGTGCATGGGTCTTTTCGTGCTGAAAATTTAAGTATTGCACAATTGAATAAAGGAAGGTTCATATATCCCACTGATTGCGGTCCGTCAACCAAGCAAATGTTTTTAGATGTATGTTTTATCAAATTCTGTGATATCTAAATGTAAAATGTTTTAAGGTCACGTTTTAAAATCAAGAACCAACCACCGTGACTTTGGTCTACTGACCGAACATACGTTCTCAGGCAAACTCGATGGCGCGGCGGATCCTAAACAAGTTCGAACAAACCCTGCGGCCCTCCCTCATCACCCTGATTGATACTCTATCCGATGTATCTGACCTGTGATCGTACGATAGCAGACAAGGAGCAGAAACCTACTGAGTATAGGCCTAAAACATCAACGGTCCCACTCCACTTCGGCAGTATGATTGAGACATGACACTCGGGGCTCGGTCCGTGTGCGCGAGACTCGTCACATTGGACAATGGCGACACCTAACGGTAAGGTTGGTGTGCAGTGAAATCACCCGCGGCCCTCGCCTCCCTGGGTGTCCTGTTTCAATGACGAGTGGCTTTTGAGAAGGATTTATCTCACTTTTCGTCACCAAATCCAGAAATATCAACAAAGTTCCATTCGCCAAAATTATTCAATGCCCATTTAAGTTGCCAAGCCCCTCAGGGCGACACGACCACGATACCACCTTAGTCGGTCAATAAATGTAACTCATCATAACTAGTTGGACCAAAGCCAGAATTTCTTGCCAAAACATCCATTCTTGAATAACAAAAGATTTTTCACGATTTACAACACTTGATTGCACCATTGATATATAACAAGATACCCCCCCCCCCCCCTCAACACCACGCACACCAGGCCTTTGTTCCTGAATGGTTTAGCTTGCTATGTTCACACGTTGACCTTTTCTGGAGGTGTTCAGACAGGATTTGGTTTGAAGTCTCATTATTTCATGAATGGATTAGATTCTCACGGAAAGCAATGACTTCCGCTCACTTGGTCGCCGGCGGGAACATTAATAGCTGTAGCAGCTGTCGTTGTTGTCCGTCTAGTAGTATCCCCCTTTGTCACCTTGACGAGATAAGCCTGCGTTTTGACAACGAATCATTCATTGTCAGTGGGGGTGAGGATAGGGATAGATTTTTTATGAATATCTTTTGGAAACAACTGTGGTTCAGAAGTTGGAAGTTAGGTTCACGGTCCCCTACACCACATCCTGAGAATCTCAGGTCATTTACGGTCGCACCCCTCCCTGACCAAGGGGACGAGGGAAGAGGGAAGCGCCTGCAGACCTTGGGTGCGAGGATGCCCACACCACAGCTCTATAGGGGTCATTTGAGTGCAGGTCAATTTAATCACACATGCAACTCCTTCCATGTTTATGACCATATCAAATGGTTATTTTTATATGTGACTTCCGGGGTGAGCCACTGACCACCACATCTCACCATAATTACCATCTTCTACTTATTTCATTACCATCAATCGTGGTCGGATTTGGCTTCCGACAGGGAACGAAGTTTCCCGAGTGAATTGCCGTTTTGTTGGGAAGGGAAGGTGTTCCAAGAACTGAAACCTATCCTGCTCTATGTAGGAGTTGTAGCCTGATCAACCGACATTTTGGAGCCGAAACCACCAGAACTTAACCAATTCTACCAGTACATCATGCATGCGGAATGTACGTGGTAGATTTTCAGGTGAAATCAACACCAATCCTTTGAAGTGTATATATAAATCATATTCACACCATGCTATCTTAAGGGCTTGAAATTTACCGGCGCCCACTCGGGGTCACGTCGGGTGTTTCCGGATGTTTTCGCGAGTATGACGTCATCTTTACTGGTACGCAAGTGTTTCATTAAATGAGTGAAGGACGAGGAAAGGCCTAGATTCCTTGTAGGCCAATGTTTATGCGAAAGATGAAGCGAAAATCCCATTTGGGCCGAATGAATAGGCATTTACTAATAGCTTACTCTGTCTTTTAACGTTGCAAATACAGCCAGATAAATACAAAAGCAGAGTGACAGTCATTTCCACTAAACTGACCACAAAACCGTTTCGAAGGAGTTTGGTGAACTCTTGATAGATATTCAACAGGCCTCAATAAGCCTACTCTCTCTCTTTTAACAAAATACACCCACAAAAGTAGAACGACACTTAGGGCCGTATTCACGGGTCGCACTTTAGCCTAAAGTATACCTTTAGTTAGACTTTCTCTATGCTTGAAGCATTGATAAAAGTCCGACTTTAATGGAAGTGTGACCTGTGCATACGGCCCTCATTTCTGCCAAACTGACCACAAACAAGTCTTTGAGAAGTTGGTGAACTCTTTAAAGGTACACAGCTGTCGTGTTGAATCAAGGAAAACACGAGGCCCTAATTTACAATGGAAAACAACAGCGTATAAAAAGATCCATACACTCTGGCAGGAAAGGCAAATTTCAAGCAAAGACTAGGTAAACGTTTGAACGTTTGACGTCAGGATTAGACATCAGAATAGATACCATGGACAAATATGTCAATACGTTTTCGATGGTCGGGAAATACAAGTTTTTGGTGAAAGTGGAATTGGGAAAAGGCCCATGTCGGAATTCCAGCCAGGGCATAGGAGGGGGAGCCCAACTCNGAAGGCACGATCACATCATTCAAGAGATAAACCGTGTTTTGTCACGATTTTGTAATGTAAACTTATATACGACATCTGAATTCTGGTGTCTTAACGACATTTAAAGGGGCTGTCCTCCAATCGGTGGTATACATACACACCAAACTAAAGGGAAATGATGATTAAGAAATGACAGCTTCTCAACCCACGAGTTCGATGCGTGGGACAATCGATCGGAGGTGGAGCGACCTGGCCCTTGGATGTTCAGGATCTCCTTTAAGGAACCAAGAGTCAAAGATGAGTGTCCAAAGATGAATAGTGGTGGACTGGTCGAAGTTCGATTGACCAGAACAATGACTGACGACGAACAGGTGCTATCTGAAGTGAAAGCTTTGGTCTTCAAGTAGGCCTAATGGAGGCCGCGTCTGGTGTTCGACCGGGGTAATTGATATCATAGGCGTCACCGGCGGATGTCGGGGGTCCGACGACCCCCTTTGTGAGAAAATCTTTGAAATTGACCGTGAAATGCCCTTCTCCCGAAAAATCTCCTTGAATTTGACCGTGAAATGCCCCTGTTTTCGCCTAAAACGAACCCCCCTTAAAAATCCTGGCGACGCCAGTGGATATAACGGTAATTGGTAATATTTATAAGCTATTCATTGATAAATATTTGTTCATTGATAGAGCTAATCCTATTCTAGGCCTTGGCTTCCCTCGGCGACATGTCCGACTCGTCACGCCGCCGTCACGTGAAGAAAGCTTCCGTGTGGATCTCACCAACACCATTACATTGACAGTTGATTTGAACTCAGTATTGGCGCCAAACCATGAATGAACGCTTGACTGAGGTTTCATTCATCCGCCATAGGAGGCGTTATCGCAGCCAGGCGCTGACGTCACAGGCAAGCTGGCGGCTATGATGGATGTCCCCGCCATTTCAAAACTGTTGATAAACAAAGTTCTGTGTCAATTCGTCATATGCTAAAAAACCAATAGGTCTAGACACAGATGGGTGATTTCGCAATGCCTCGGGAAAATGAAACTGGAATGACTAAATGAAATTAGGCCAACTGGAATGACTAAATGAAATTAGGCCAACGGAAAAAAAGACTAATTAATTCTTCAGGATGTCCGCTGATTAAGTAATGTTATGACGCATTAATAGATACATAGACCTACATATTTAATTGGCTTGGGAGGAAATCAATCAAGGAGTTGATTACGCGTTCTGTTGACGTTTTTGACTCGTCCCCAGTCCTCACATCCTCTTGCAACAGGTCCTCTAAAACGCGCTCTTCTACTCGCACTTAACGCGCTATGCAGAGTGGAAATGCCCTGGGTTCCCAGGATGCAGTCCTCAAGGCGCTTTGTCTGATGAGTGTTCCTTCTGGTTCATAGCGACGCAGAAGAACCCTGCAGACGAGGTTGAGTTTTGACACTCTCCCGTCCTACACTGGTTCCTTATCCTCGAGCAGACCATGGAACGGCTTGAGAACTGGGAACCAGTCTACTCCCATCCATTCACTACAATCCAAGACAAATACAGCCATCCACCAGGCCAATGTTTAGTGTTTTACATCCCAACTTGGATTCCTCTGACAAACCTTGTCAGAAGTTAGAACTTTTCCAGAGGAATGAAGTGGTTCCCTTCCTCTGATGAGGACAGTTCCACAACAACACTTGACTTATTGAACAAGGAAGAAAATGTTAAAATTCGATTTTTTTATTTACGTCATGAAAACGTCTAGAACAATGTCTTGAGGTATATAAACCATCCATGGATATACAATGTACAAAATCTTATGTACACTATACTACACTTGATTACAAAATATAAAATACACGAGTAGGATACGTCTTCAGCGATTTCATATCCCCAGGTGGACTGTAATCTGTGATATTTCTTAACAGTGATTGAGTAACACTAAAGTAAGAAGTACATGTAGGCCTAGTTCATCAAAGAATTAAGTACGAAGTTCAGTGTGTGGGTAACTTTTCTTGGTTTAACGGGCAAGGGTTTCAGGTGTCGATTTCAACCTTCTGAAGCACGAGGTAGACTGTAAGGAATTGATAGAAACATACATGTGGCCTAGTAAGGGGAACAAAATGTATCGGTCCATGTATCAGTGATTGAGTATCGTTTTTCAAATTGTGAAATAAAAGTCCCCCTTTCTCAATCAAGTCAATATCCAGACAAACTGTGTCGATTTTTAAACCTGTTTTCACAGAATGACCATGAAACACCTTGCCCAAGGCAACAAAACTCAATCCCCAATTACTGCTTGGCTGAGATTTAAAAAATTCCTTTGATAGACATTTCAATGGCTGAATTCCTGCCCACGCCTTTTTTATACAATGCCATATCACATGTCTATCATCAAATAAATCAATATTCTATGATGACAATAAACACGAACAAATAAACGTTGACATCGGGATATCAAACAAGACAGAATAAAAGAGAAATTACTTGACACACTTGGTGTGAAACAGAGGTGGGATATTGTCTGTCCTCAGTCAGGCCAGGCTGTCTGATGGACTTGTTGTACGGACACTCATATATGACATATCAAAACATACACTATACCAGACAAAGTTTGTTCGTTGGGTATTTCAACTTGAGTAGAAATGAGTATAACTTTGATAATGTGATTGGACAGTTGTTTTTCATTCTTATTGCTTAAAATTTAAGTGTAATATTAGAGTTTGGTTAAAAGGCAAGCACAGTTCAACTGAGCTGCTGTCAGGAACGATAAGGGTAAGGCACGGTGTCCCCTTGTTTTAAGTGAGAATCCTGAATAAACTTGGACAAGTACATATACCAGCACAAATCAACATCACAGCTACTAAATGAGCTGTGAATACGGGCACCATTAGACAAGGCACAACACTTGACTTGAGCACATTACAATGAGTGTTTGGAAGACATCATCAACTTGTACATAAGTAGAAACAACACATATTTTTTGTATATTATAACAGTCCAAACACTTGTCTGGAGGCTCTTTTAAGAAAGGAATTGGGAAGCCTTTTCGGTGTTCTCATTATGACCAGTCAAAACCTGCCTATCAATCAACCCAGTCATTCATTTGTTATCTCGTCATTGAAGACATAAAAAGTTATATTTATCCTGTTATCAAGAATTTCAAAAGGTTAGTTTGGTAATGCACAGTAATCCGACCTTTCGTAATTCTCAGCTGATGTCATTGTCCACTTGAGAGCCACCAAAATTGCCAAAAATATCTCATATCTTTGATAATTATCAAATTGAACCCAAAGCTCAAGATGGAAAATTTCGTATCGAAATTCTAGAAACAATGAACATTGTTCCAAGATATGAAACTTGTGTAAAGTTTGCTAAATGACGACGTCACCACATTAACTTTATGAACCAATTTAGGAATTACTGGTAGACAGGCCATTCATTTCGTAATCAAAAATCAAAAATGCAAGTGCACAATTCCAGTCCTCTAACACCTGAGCCTCCATTCACATGATTTGGGACTAAAAATCAATCAATAAACATTTGATCAAAGACAATTTGTATGATCTCATGATGATGTCAAATAATGATTACAGCCTCCCTCATCAGTCTCCTGTGGCAGCTGAATCTGGCAGGGTTTAATTTGCGTGAATAGGACACTGGGTCAAAATGATGAAACTGACCATGACACGACAACGACCGGATTGCCGACCGGATTGCCAATCGTGTTCTCAATCGTGTTCGTCTGTCAAATCATGACAGACTTGTAAAGAGATCTTAACGTGTAAAACAAGCATGATATGAGTTGGACAGTGTTAAAATGTTGCCAAGTTTTTCAACAATTCAATAGACAGCACCCCAGGATTGAAGGAGATCTTGGAGAAAAAAAGCACACTGACTGGATCAATAGGTAGCACAAAATAAAAGAGTAGATAAGGCTGAAAGATTTACTGAATGGTTTAACGTGAAGGTCATCTCACTTCCTAAATCCCCTCCCCCACGATTCTCAACCTAATTGAGACAGAGATTGAGAATAAGGCCAGCTAAGAAGCTTCATTTCAAAGAAAATTCACCATTAGATTGTATTTGTAAGACGAGGTGGGGTTCCGTTAGTGCCACCTACATATTGTTTTATTTTCATTGTATTGCTATCTTCTTTGATGTTTTTGTGAGTTCAATTGAAGAAAACGGCGGAGAAAGGAAAGATCTGTCTATTGTGTGGTAAAAAGGGATGGGAAGAAAAGAGAACATTTGAACCGAAGAATAACAGGAAAACAAGTTAACCCCGTCCGTACCCGAGACTCCATGGCCTAATTTTCATTTCAATCTTGACAGTAATGATGTTATGATAGATCTATACACTTCCCCATTCCTTCAGTACGGTTGCATTGAAGCTTTCCAATGAGAAATATTCCCACAAATCAACTATTATGAAAATACCAGAGATGATGCCAACAGCGACCTGCGTGCAATGAGTTAAAAACATCCTCCCAGACTTTGCCCTGGGAAAAGGCCAAGGCCACCGGAAACCAACATACATGTACTATCATACTGTCTTCACAGAATCATCGATAAGTTTACCATTACCTGCCAATGTGAAATCTCGCCCTCCGCACAAAAGACTCGCTTCAATCATAGTGAATTGAAAACAACTCTCGCCGCAGGGAGAGGATATTTAAAACCATTGATTGATCACAAACAAGGTACCAATATTCTGACTATAGATATTTCACTGAAAAACACACAGAAGGTTTTAGAGTTGCTAAAAACAATCTGACTGAAATAAATAGTTTCCGATGTAGTGTTTGCTAAGTAACAGAAACTGAAGTGATAAACTTGAACAGGAATGTTTTTTTTAAAAATGATTTTGGGTTCTTTCCAGTTGTGTCAAATGCTATCATTGTAACATTTTCCTGTATTTTGTGAACTTATGAAGTTGACTGTTGTCCTCAACGGAACATTTTACATGATCACCGAGCACAAGTGAATCGTGCATATTTGAATTGCTGTCATGGCGATGTAGGTCAACAATACAAGCAAAAACTCAACTTGTCCCATTTTGCGTTTGAAATGATATAAGACATGATGATATGAATGCACAATGACCTGACTGAAGACACTTGAATGCAGTTATCAGACCATGAGGACACAGTGAATATGCTATTTCCTGTTTTGATCACGAAGACAACTCACAGTACATCAGAACCAAGACATTTCAGGACACACCAATCTCACAATTTTTTTCTAGAGCTTTCAAAAGCTATTGAAAATCAAAGACACATCCACTTGTCATGTTATCTGGAGTTAAGTCACTTTTGTCCGGGAGTACATGTTATTCAAATCTGTTCATTCAGTCACCTATTGACAGAGTCAGGCTATTTGAATAAGCATTGAATCCATACAATCCAAAGAGCTATTTTTACATCAGAACAATTGGACTCTTTGGACTGATTTGTCCTGTTTATTTGCCTTGTGTTGTCCAATCCCCATACATCAGTGTATGGAAAAGACCAGCCTGGCTAATGGCATGAGTGGGCTGCGAGACAAATGGGCCTAAAACATATTATGCTATAAAGAATCAGAAATGAGGGTGACAGTTTGGATATTTCTTAATGAGCAGAGAGAACGCAATCCAGAGACCGAGTGGAGAAAAAGAAGATCCGGTCTGGGTGTTCAAGGCTCAGGGTCTGCTGAAACAACCACCTAACACGTGCCAATTAGTAAACCTATCTCCAACCTTGGAGGAATTATCAGTATAATTCCTCCAAGCTCCAACCAAAGACATCAAAACCAAGTTTCAATTCAGTGCAAGCCACTTCTGCTGTAAACCAACTAACAACTTTTGAACTAAACTTCTTTGTACTTTTCACCCTGTGGTCTCAGTTTGACTCGGAATGACTTCAGCCTTGACTTCATACTTCATGAACAGCCAAGAAGCTGATGAATCTGGTGAAATGTTGGGATGATTACAGCCAGAACCATTTGCTTTCAAAACAGGAAATGAGTCGTGTTCTATTTCTGGATCCTTGTATACATAGACGGCCATTAGGCCGAGTTCATCAGCAGGTAGTCGCTGAGAGCTGTATATACATACAACATCCCATCGCGAGCTCTCGACTAAAACTGTAGGCTACAGTGAAGGTAGACTTCAGCAATCTATAATTTTGACACGTATCCAACAGGTTGAGGTCGAAACGTTCAACCACTGACGTAAGACGATTGTGAGATATCCGTATTTCTGAAGACCAATGTAGGCCTAGTCATTCATAACCTGCGTGGACCAAAGCCCTGTGTCAACACTATAGTTGTATTACTCCAGTATTAAAATCTTTGGTCTAAAATCCATACACAAACCTGATGTAAGAAAGGATTATGGATTATAATTGCCGAATCAGTTATGATTGACTTACAGTTTGCTACAACAAACTGTGATTAGCCATTTGACCCTTCCTTACACTTTTCTTGTGATTACCAACGTTTAACCCTCTCCAACTGATTGCTGTATGGTCTTTTACCATGTGTAACTGGTTTAGTTGATTCTTGAGGTCAAAATAACATAAACTCCTCATGGAATTCGGTTCTGAATCTGAATGAGTTAACAACATGAGCCAATCCTTATTCATAAGCCTGTCTGGCAAATGTCCAGTCATATCGCAGACATCTTATTCAGAAGGCCAAGGCCTGATAATATCAGACATGACTTAATTTCTTATCTATAAGGCTTATTCACTTCGCCAAAACGTTGAACACTGTGTGTCATCATCATGTCCAACTTAGAATGAAACGTGGCATCAAAGGGTTATGTCTGACAAGTCACAATGTGGGTCTGAGGGGTGAGGAACATGTCTTACAATGAAATGACACATGTTCAAGTCATCCTGATTCAACATGTCCTATAATCTCACGTGATGTTTATGAATGCTACTGTTACCAGTTCTGATCCCTTCATCACCCGAACAGTCTGAAATTTTGAAGAAAAAGAAGAAAATTTTGTTCCCCGCTCTGTTAACATCCCCCTCATCTTTTAGTACCGGTACTCATAAAAATAAAGACGTGAGGGGGAGAACTAGTCCTACTCATTCTTTGAGTCATTTACAGTTTAAGTCACTAATAAAATGTACAAATGTGAGCCCAGTTAGCTCGAGTCTGTTTTTCAACCGGTCATAGAATGTACACCCAGTTGAAAGGCGAAATCATTTCCCGATCTATCATCATGACTTTCAAAAATGGATATCTAAAAATCTATATTTACATAATTGTCAACCTGATTATGATGAGTGCACAAAAATTAACAATGATTTCTATTTAAAAATATCCTCTTCAGCAAAATCTTGATAAAGACGTATGTACAAAGCTAGTTTGGAGAACGCCCTGATGATGGGGAGAGGGGGAGAACTGTCGTTTCACAAGGAATAAACAGTAGACTACTTTTTCCAGTGATTTGGCAAAATAACTGTACATGTATCTCAGTTTAATTGATCAATCGCTGACTATATCTACGCAAGCTCTTCTTGCCACAAAATCAGTGCCCACAGCACACCATCGTATGGAGTAGAATGATCTAACCAGGGGTGACAGAAATGGAAGACAATGGGGAAGATCTAGCTCTGTATCGGGGACAGATTTACGGATCATCTGTCCGTCATCATGACGTGTACGTTCTCCAAGCTAGCTATTCTCTATTTACAAACCTCCAGCCTCTACTCTTAGTTAGTACATGTACTTCATGCACTTTCAAGAAACTACAGTTTTTGGACTCAAAAGATATTTTTGTAACAGAATGGCAAGCAAACAGCTAAATATGTTTCGGCTATGTTACCAACCATCAATGAATTACATCAACAGACATACCTTATAAGCACAGACGGCTAAATAGGGCACAAATGGTTGCCATGGATTTTGCGATATTGCAGCATCAGGTAGCGCAACAAATCACAGCATATGTTATCGATGTAACCATGGCGATATGGCAGAAAAGGTCGCAAGCCTGTTGATAGCGAGAAGATCTCAACAGATTAGTGTCTTGCTTTAAAAAATTTGTGACGTGCAGGTATTGTTGCAAATGAGCAAAAGGGGGAAAAAGATGGTATGATTGGTGTCATAGCCATGAGGTAAATGACTTTAGTTCCCTGAGGATATATCCTTCTTTAACGGAGGACAATCAACGTACGCAACGATGTTGACAGAATAATAAGCATCAACATCTCTGCAGAACCTATCTTTAGAATTCACAGTCTTATGACGACTGTTTTACCTCCAGTTTCTTGAAAGTGCAATTTGTCATGGGATAACGCATTGGCTTGCAAACTGTATCCCTCAACTACCTTATAGTCAAAAGTATATTTACATATTGGCACAGTCACTGCTCGTTCCTGTTTCATCTGAACTCGCCACACTTGCTGCCGTTGAAACAACCTGCCATGTGTTGGCTGGCATTTAGACATGTTAGATGGTCAACTTATGAAACTACACCAACAGAACTCGTAACGAATTCTTCCTAACGACCCCAGCATTCATCCGCCAGTAGTCCCATCATTTCATCTACCTACAGTCTTCACAAGAGACTGTGAAACTTACATAATACTGCTCAAAAATAATTTTGAAGGCAGATGATACAAATATTGACCCTCAGTAACGCATCCTACATGTATTTACACTCAGTTCAATCTGAACTAAAAATTTAGCACCATTCATTTCCTTCTCACACGAGAGACCTGATCTCTGCTAGCTGACCCCATGTTCTGATAACAGTACTCCAGGGGGCGCTGAGATACGATTCAGGTGTCCCAACTGAGAACAGTTATTTCAAATAAACTCAAATGCAAGCCCTGTAAACTACCATCTCCGCACAACATCTCGCATCCAAATTGGTCCCAATTTTTTTAAGATCAGTTCTATGTTTTACCCTCGTAACAGAATCAGGCATCTCAACCAAAACTGGTCACCTCGAGTCCTGAAGTCAGACACGTTCAGCCATCCTATTTAAAACCTAAGACAGCTCAATCCAAGTCCAGTATTTTTCGAGATGGGAAGTTTTCAGGCATTGCATATCAAGCTTAGCACATTCTGAGGAGAGGAACACAAAATTGGTAACAAGATGAAATAATCTGTACTCAAAATGGTGATTCTCGTGTTAACTTCACATAAACTTTGTTCGAAAATTGTCAGCTTTTTCATGAGATCAAAAACATCGCTGTTTCCCTCGTACACGACTCACTCGTAAAGAGGCAACGGCAATGTCCAATTTCGTTGTTGTTCCCTTTGCATACGCAGAGTTCCTGAGTGATAACTATTATGAAAGACTTCAATAAACACATCACAGTGTCCTATAATGATATGCTGCCTGGACGATTGCAGCGAGTTGAAGTTCTGCAATCAACATCACTCTATAGAGAATGATAAGGGCATACACTGTATTCTCCCCTGAAAAGCTGCAGCAGACAATAAAGAATGTACCTCTCCTGTTTGATTACGAAATGTAATGCGGTGATGAGTCCTTCGTCGGCGAGATGAAAAATGTCCTCCCCGGACATCGGCCTGTTTCACAATCCGAGGGAGATTGAAGCAATTTCTCAAAGTCAAGAAGCTGTCCCATGAAGTTGAAATTCGGCGAAATGTTAGGTTTGCACTTTTTGACGAAGTCGTATGCATCGTTGAGGGACATGTGGCGTTTCTGCATAAGATAGGCGACCGTCACTGTCACGGATCGGCTGATTCCGGCAAGGCAATGGACGAGGACACCACATTTCTTCTGTCTGGCTTCATCTAAAAGTGAAACACAACCAAAGGTAAGATGAAGGCAAGTACTTTTTTCGTGCAGTTGCGAGTTGATCAGTCATGACTGTTGAGTCAGTCGCTCAGCGACTGTTCTGGTAACAGAAAACAGCAGCCGTATCTCCACAATAAGCACAACAGGAAGAGTTGTTGCAGTAAAAGGGTTACAGCAATTATCAGACTTATAAATGCACAGGCAGTCTCAAGGTAGGTTTACAACACTCTGACCTACAAAAGGCATGGTGAAGGATATACCAACCAAGCATGCCAAGGCAGCGTTGGGTTATGTACCAAGTTTATACCTGGGTTAGGAGCCATTACACACAGCAGGGTGGAGATGGTTTTATTTTTCAGGCAATTTTCCAAACTGAATCAAGTTACAAACTCAGATGTAAAGAAAGCAATCTATCCAACTATTGAACTAAAAGGAAATGGTTGCTGAAAAAAGGGTTTCTGGATTCTTTCATTTGGTTACCTTTCATTGTACTTATACTTATTTACATCAACTTATCTTTGCTGTTTCCACGGTTTTTTTATTGTCAGTGAGCACAGGTGAGGGAAATGCCTGATTGACTGTGGTGAAGACAGGAGGAGGAATAAATCAAAGCGACCCACACAAATGAGAGCTTCTAGAGGAAGGAGGGGAGTGAAGGGGGGTTCTCAACACTTACCTATAAACTGGATGGCTGATGGGAAGTACTTAGAGAGATTCTGAGACCAATGGTCCTTAATCGGGATCTGCATGTATTTAAAATCGTCGTCCTCTTCGAAGACGTTCGGCACTTGCAACGTGACATTCAAAATGTATTTTACTCCCAATTTTTTCAGAACGTCCTTGTTCGCTGAACTCTTGGCGTTCCCCAGAAAAAGATATGGAAGGACCTCTATTGGATAAAAGTCAAGGTTAGGAGTATTAGCACTTTGATTTTCAGAGTCCGCATTGGTGAGATTTAAGTTGCTAAGTTCCATGATTGTGTTGTGTAACGATTTTTCAACCTCATCGTCTGCTATGCAGTATTCTGGAAACTTTTCGTGAAATGAGGAAAATCCACCTAAAAATACAGAAAAAAGACAAAATATGAGCTACTGACTGATAAATAAATATTGTCTGATGTGTTTTTCAAACTCTACATGAGCTGAAAGTGAGAGAATAGTAAGAGCCAAAGTAGGCCTATGTGTTACTTTGTTGAGCCAAGTTTGTCCACTTGACGGCGCCACTGTCTTAGAAGGAGCAACTGTAATCATAAAGGGAGCTCACATATGGTTTCCTCATACAGTCTGTATATATTGCACAGTTTTGTAATGTAGGAGGAAACTGCCACACCCACAGCAAAGAACTAACACCATCAGAAACGGCTCATTTTTCAGTCTCCATCACTACCTCAGACAGAAGTGACAAATACCCGTACAGCTGCTGCTGCTGCTGCTAGACTCTGACAGACTGAATCCCTGATTATGCTAATTGCATCAGTTCATTCATTGATCAATTTCTTCCTGTGAATGGTTGCTAGGCATCTGCAGCAGCAGCCGAACTTCACTTCCTGTCCTCGAGTCAACCACAACGTGAAAACAAGCGATTAGGATTGAATAGGTCACGAGGGGCTCGATTGTGAGGGAGCGGAAGTCCAACAAAATCTGTTCATAGGAGCAACGAGCTCACAATAGAGGGGGTCGTCAGAACAATAGGCACTTCCGCTTCTCAATGACAGGCAAGAATTTTAAGCTTGGAGAGGGCTCCACCGAAATGCCCGCAGCAGCTGCCTCCATCAGGAATTTCCCTTACTATAAATACAGTTCATTCAGGGCAGGAAAAGGAAATCTGGTGAGGAATATGGATTAGAGTGTGGGAAATGGCCAAATAAGGCTACCCAGAAGACAGAGGATTTCAGTCTTGTCTAAGAACATGACAGCAGAATTCATGAAAACTTCAATAATTCCTCCAAGTTTCAATTGACAGGAGTGGCCAGAAGTACAAGACTTTTCATGAGATTTGTTGATGACAAGCTTGCTGTTTGATCTGAACTGAGTTGAAGATGACAAGCTACGAAGTAGGCCTACATCATTCATTGCGTCAACATTAGGAAACAATGTATCTAGATATGACGCAGCACTGGCGCGACGCTGCGTCACGACTAGTTCTGTCTACAGAAATCGGGGAAATCAGACGAATTTCGGTTGTTTTGGCTCACCTTGTAAGCAGCAGGCATGACAGCCGTCATCTTGTAATCGTTTCATAAGGAGATTTACAACACTTGATAAACTGGCGTTGAAATCGGTTGTGCTGCTGTCGTATAAAACAATCATATGAGACTTGGCGAATTTCGTGAAACGTTCCTTGGCTTCGTTACATTGGATCAGGCACTGAACGCGGAGGTTCCCCTTCTGAAGCCTCCGGAACATTAAACTTGACGCAGGGACGGCGATGTTTATAGCACCTTGGACGTGAAGATTCGAATATTCCTCCTGCGCTCTGCAGTCCAATAATAAAGGTTTGGAACCAGACGATAATTCCTCGTGAAGAAATTCGGCAGAAATGACCGAATCAGCCTTGAATTGACTCTCCATACTCGGCATGTTGGTTGTGACGGTGGGAACGAATGAGACAGCCGAAGCGCGAAGTTTCGATCACGTTTGAGGTATGAAATCGGTTAGTGTATCCTGCTATTCCACTTTAAAACATCTCCAGTTACTTATTACAATGTTCAGTGGAACCTCAAAGGGTTTTATCCTCAAAGGAGTCGAAAATAAGGAGCCACAGTCGTTTTCCCTCGTAGTGCGATCTCAACTCCTCAACCCCGAGACTATGGCGCGCAGATACATTCACTGAGGTAGTCTTGATTGAGCTTTTGATTGACACGGAGTTGTCTCAGCCAATCACAAGCCTTGTTTACCTCGACGTAGTAGAATCGTGTGCTTTCTTCATTCATAAATTCCGACGGCGTCCAAATATGGCACAAGAACGGCTATGAATGGCAACCTGGATACCAGGTGCTTCCGGCGACTTGGTATAGAGAAACGTGCTGTGATTCACGCTCACGGTTACATGGAAGCGAGGCTACCAGGCGGTGATTGGTTTTCAATGATGTAGTTTCTATAAATAACTCGCCGTTTCATTGGTCTTGCGACACTCGGCGATAAAGAAAGTGAATAACCAGTGTATTCACTATGATAGAAATTGCGTTATTTTGAAGAAATGTTTGTAAATAAAGCATATTTCAACTATTAATTTTGTAATTCCATGAGGCAGCATATCTCATAGCCATTTCAAAGACTATTTGTCATCAAAATTTTGCAATGTAGGCCTACCAGATTTTGAAATGGGCGGTGATTTTGTTAAACAACATGAGGGTAAAGGCCTACAAAGCGTCTGATTATAGACTGGTTCACATCTTTGCCGCTCCACTCCGCGGCGCTACTGATCGTCGCGCCATCTGTTGTTCGTAAGGTGTACTGGATGGACTGTGGCTGACAGCATAAAGGGTTCAAGTTACTACAAAACCCTCCTTAGTTATATTAGAGTTAGTTAAGAATTACGGTCTATTTTCATATTTACTTTATGTACAGTGTGCCAGTCATTTGTAAATCATGTTTGTAGACTGTACCTATCTGTGTTTGGAATTTTTATTTTTATAAAAAACAAAATCCTCTATGTACCGCTATGTAGTGGTTAGAGTGCAATAAACTCAGTATTCAGTATTCAGTGACAGCATCAAAGGGACTGTGTTCACTAACGACTCATTCGCCGGACCGAAGTCCAGGACTCGAATCATTATTAGGGAGGTTTCGCAAGCGTCCGGTTAGGTCCTACGACGACGTTTATCTATTGTGTGGGAATACCCAAACAATAGATAAACGTCGTCGTATGGCCTAACCGGGCGCTTGCGAAACCTCCCTATTATACTACTACTATGACGACGACGACTGGTTCGACGCTACTAACTGTAGGCCTATGACTACTGATACTTGTATGACTTACCTGATCAGAATGTCAGAAGAGGCATCTGGGAAATCTCGGATAAATCTCCAAAAATCTCGGAAAAATTGTCCAAAAATCATTGATGGAACCAGACAACCTCGAAAATCTCCAAAAATGGCCGAGAAAACAGTCCAGAAATCATTGACGGAAGATTTTGAAACGCGAGAAGGCATCCTTGCAAAATGACTGCCAATGAAAAATAGTGGGCGCCAAAAATTACCCAGAGACGATGTCCAAAATGCTGACAAAGTGGCATAATCCTTGAAAAACCACAAAATGGTCAGAAAAGGTTTGAAAATTAGATCGCAGATCAGACAAAATGTTGGAAGGCAAGCCTTGAGTAAACGGGGCATCGTCAGCCAGATGCATCTCTTTTTCTTTCTGCTTATTACTCTATACTACCGGTTCTACGCCAGTACAAGCGGAATTTGTCCTTGATTTTTCTGTCAGGGCCGAAGCCACAGCACAGTATTTGTCCTAGTAAGTACGGAAGAGGCCATCTCAAGCTACTCGTGTTCCTCACTTGAATAGGGTCTTTTACCTGCCCTGCAGAGGCACCGTAGGTACAAGGCACCATAGCTTACTGTCCCATGCAATTCCACAGGGCCAAAGCCACCGCATTATTGACCCTGGTAAGTACGGAAGAGGTCATCTCAAGCTACTCATGGGTTCCTCACTTGGATGGGGTCATTTACTTGCCCTTGCAAAGGCACAAGGTACCACGGCTTCCTGTCCCATGCGATGGACGCGCAGAGCCGGGAATAAAATCCCATGGCGGCGGCCCGGGCTGAATTTGAACCCGGGACCTGATGTGATAACCACTCGGCTATCCGGTATATACTAACTTGTATGGTGACGATTACCATTACCTACCTGATCAAAATGTCAGAAAAGGTATTCTTTGGATTAGGAATCTCCAAAAATGGCCCAAAAATTGTCCAAAAATCACCTGTGGAAGATCAAAATGGTGTAAGGCATCTTTGGAAAATGACCGCATGTGAAAAAATGCCAAAATTTACCTGAGGACGATGTTGAAAATGCAGAAATGTTGCCTTGGCACCTCCTCAAAATGGCAAAAAAGATTTGACCAAAATTAGATGGCAGACATCTCCGCCATCTGCCCCATTGAGACCTAAAAGATTAAAGGTCTGCTGCACCAAGGGGATAACCCGTTAGCCTGGACCATCTATCTTGGAATCTCCTAGTAAAATAGCTAAAAACTGCACGAAATTGCCAAAGTTTACTGCACTGTTGCTCGAACTGTTTACTGGACATGTCTTGTCCTCAAAAGCCTACTAGAGGGTGATGATTACAATAAAAGTTTGTAAATTTTGGTCGTGACTTACCTAAGCAAATGCTGGACGGACTCCACCAAAATTAAAGAAAAATGTCAAAAATTTCCGCAAAAATCACCGCGAAATGATTCTACTGTGGACGCGAAAACCGCAAAAACGCCGACAGCTTTTCCCAAAAATCACCGACGGAAAAGCGCAACACTGGGTAGTTGGGGGAAAATTCTGATTCTTACTATCTTCAGTTCGAAATTGCACTGTTAACTAACTGACAGACAGTGCTGATTGCTGATGATGAACTATTGAGAGTGGGAAATTATTTCTTTCCCGTGATTGTATCACAAGAGAGGGAAGTGCTGAGATTCAAAACTTCATCAGTTCGAAATTGCACTGAAATGAACCACCGGGGTTCCCACATCCAGCAGTTTCAGCAGTCTCACAGAAAATGGTCACCTGGCCTGGCGCTTCAGGCAGATCTGTATTCATTAGATTAGTGAAAGAACGAAGTGGTCATAGAAGTTTCATGAAGACAGCAAATTCATCTGCTGCCTATTTGGTACAGCAGAACGGCAAAGGTCGACACTTTCAGTATCAGTATAATGGTCACCTGATAATGCTTCAGGAGGACTGATTTTCGTAAGGGAAAGAACGAAAAATGGTCACGGATACTCTGTGTTTCCTGAAGACAGCAATTCATCTGCTGCCTCTTTGGTACAGAACAGCAAAGGTTGCTATGTGCATCAGTATCAGTATAACAGGCCATGAAGGACCTGTGAGAGCATGACCCCCTAGCTGAGCCAGCCATCTCCAATCATCTAGTACCTCCAGTAGTGATATGAAGATCTTCTCAACAGTTAAAGGACATGATCTCATCATCAGCTCTATTTGAATGATTTATCAAAGTGACATGGTAAGTACATATTGGTACATATAAAGTGGATGACTTGTGAATGACTTTCTAATAAATCATGCAGTTAGTCCCTGAAAATGAAATAGGCCTAGCTGAAAGAGAAGATTTCAATCCTTCCAGGTCTGAAGGTTTTGCATCCAATTTTTCAGCTATCAGAGTAATTCTGACAGAGACAAAGGAAAGTTTACTAGCAATTAATGAAGAGTTCAGATGGAAAGTGTTATTTGATGCAAAACAAACACCCTCAGTCCTCAAAGGGTTGACACAAAATACAGGGTAATAAGAGAAAGAGAGAGCATTTATGAACAGGCAATACCCATCATGGATGGAGTTGTCTGGCTAATCATCCATCAAACCATGGGTGAATAACCTCTGACAACACCATCCTGATGAAAGGGACTATGTATGCACAAAAATCATTCAACCAGTGGGCCTACAAGTCCTATGCCTAGAGCGTGCATACAGTCTAACGTAAGCCTAAATACTTACAGAATGTACCTGAAAGAGATCTGAAAAAAGACATGCAGTGTACAGCAACGCTAGTCCTGGACCGTCCAGGAAGAAAATTTTACTGCTGAGCCGATCCAGCAAACGTGGCAAGGGGGGGGGGGGATTTTCACCCAGTGAGAACAGCAACTTAGGCGTGATCTCATCACTGCTGTTCATTGGGAGAGAATGGCAAATTTAAGTGCCGAGATCCCAATGCTGTGGTTGTTGTACCTGCATGTCCTCTTTCAGTAAAGCAGCTGCAGGGTCTCCTTCTTTGGTTTCATGACCTTGTGAGTGCAGGTTCTGAAAAACTAAGGGGAGAAGTAGAACCCTGAAAAAGAACTGACATGCATAAAATAAGAGTGGAAAAGTTCAGTGAAGGTATAGGCTGTCATCTTTCTTGTGTCCTTCAGTACAATGTACCCGGTATTGAGTGATCCACACTATAAGACTTCCCTCCATATTGGTGTAGATAGTTAAACATACGAATGAAACTTCATGGTCAGCCATCAGCTGTTGTTACTTGTAGAGTGAATGACTGGCGGAGATGATAAAGTGGCAGAATCAATGATTGTTGTTACTCACCAACCTCCATCAGCACGATGCTGATGAAGGTCCATACTTACACTACCATGAAATCTTCTCTCATTCGGCCTTGACAAGACGATCAAGTCTTTCACATCCATCTGGTCAACAAGGGTTCGGTGGCACAGAGGTCCCATCTCAGATCTTCTGCCTTGCCCTGATACTTGGAACATCATCGCTGTCATCTCCTTCCTGGACCTGACATCTCAATGACACATTGCCTCCATCTCCATCTCCATGAGCAGGACAGTTGCTGAAAGGGTCTGAATCTAGATTTATGCATTTATAACAGTTGGCCAAACTGCTGGATGCCAACATCCTTTGAATGACTGGCTGAGATGAAAAAGTGGCAGAATGAAGGTCTCCTCTTGTTGCTCACCAACCTGCATCAGCACAATGCTGATGAAGGTTCATACTCACAGAGTGATGTTCCTTCTGGTCAACAGGGGGCAGTGTGGGGGATGTCCAAGCTCACATCCTCTGCGTTGCAGTGGTACTTGAAGCTATTTGTTAGTGTTAGTAGCAAGTGTTGTGAAGATTGAACAATATCAATGGTGATCCATGGCCAAAACTAGAGAGGGTTGGAGGTACAGTATACATTTTGGAAATTTTTTCCACCACTGATTTGTCTAATCTTCTGTAGAAAATGTTTACTTACCGTTTTCCTAGTCTTCATGAGGTTTGGATCCATCTTCCAGGCTCACTACTTAGGAATGTTTGTTCTGAAACTGCCAACCCATGATCATGGGAACACCAAAACTTCTAGCAGTAAAAATGCCTTTTTGTCAATTTGGAACACCTTGATGACAAGTGTTTCATTCAGTACTCCATCGGACCACACCTCATCAGAGATGACGGTGGACCTCAGGCGATCTGAATGGAACCCAATGAAATCAAGTTGTCTTTCAAGTGACCACTTCACCTGAGAACAGACCCAAAGCTCAATTGAACTGGAATTGCTGTGTAGCTTCCACCACACTTTTTGATGATGTATCATTGAAATGGATACATCAGATGACCGAAAAATTCCGCGTTTGACCTTTGGGGGACCCCGAGAGGCCTTTTCTGACAGTTCAGACACAACCATCGCCCAAGGTAAGCCTTTCTGTGCCTTCTCCCTCACCTTTGTCACGTGATCAGGGCCCGTCCGGCCATCCAGGCATCAGCAACCTGAAAGAGAAGATGCAAAGCAGTCAGCAAATGTTCAGAAATTTCTTTTAAACCTTTTTTACAGCAAAAATCTCTTTTTAAACTTTTTTTACAGCAGAACTTCTTGATTCCACTCGTTTACTCTTAAATTAACACAGGGGGCACCATAATTTGTTTATCACTGCCTCAAGCGGTTCACAATTACTTTATTTCAAGTGGACACTTGTGCTGCCACCTATGGTAACAGGGTATCAAGGTATCAGGGTCCACCAGGGGGCTTCCCAGTACAATTTAATCAATCATGAGATGTTTCTCACAGCTTTTCCTTAGACTTTCTCAATGGGGTCAATTGGGAAATAGATTTTGTATGAAAACTTGAGGATAAAGGGCAAATTGTCATCACCAAAAGCAACTTTTTGAATGGAAACTTGTGCTGCCCTCTATAGGCTTAGGATATTTATTCTCCGCAGTAAAAGCAGTCCTCCCTATGGTTACCATGGTTACATAAAAAAGTTGGCTGATCCATTCTCAATAATTGCCTCATCCTTGTGAGAGGCTGGCCATACGCTACTGCCACCTATCATGATTTAATTGCACTACAATGGTCCAGGAAATTCAAATTGGTGCAAGTAGGCCTACAGCAGTGTTTGTGACAATACCATCCTCCACCTGCCTGATGTGAATCATAAATGTCATTTTGCAATTAAACCACACTCTCAGAAGCTCGCTGTCTGACCAGTTTTAGGCCAGTGTCCTCAGACGAACTGCGTAAATTGATTAAAGAGAGTCCTCCTAAATCCTGCAGCTTGGACCCACTACCAACTTGGTTGCTCAGGGATGATGTTGTGCTTAATGCGGTCTTGCCACTTCTGGTCCGCTGTGTGAATGAATCGATTGAGACTGGTCGGGTACATGATTGCTTAAAGAATGCCTTGGTAACACCACTACTGAAGAAGGCGGGGTTGGACTGTAATGTGCTTAAAAACTACCGGCCTGTTTCCAACCTTCCTTTTCTCTCCAAGATCATTGAGAAGGTGGTTGCAAGGCAGCTTATGTCACATATGAAGATTCATGGTTTGTGTGATCCCCTTCAGTCTGCGTATCGGGTTGGCCATAGCACAGAGACGGCGCTGCTGCGTATTAAGGGAGACATTGATGGGGCTCTTGACAAAGGAAAGGGGATGATTCTGATCCTCCTCGACTGTTCTGCCGCTTTCGATACCATCAGCCATAAGCTACTGATCTCACAGCTTGAGAATGAAATTGGGGTGCGGGGAACAGCCTTGGAGTGGTTCAGGTCCTATCTCGGCTCAAGAACCCAGTCAGTGCTCGTGCAAGGTCAGAGGTCAGATAGAATGCCACTACTTGCTGGGGTGCCACAGGGCTCCGTGCTTGGCCCTATTCTTTTCTCTCTATATATCAAACCACTAGCCACCATCATTGATAGTCACCATGTGTTTCGTCACGGGTTTGCGGATGACATCCAAATCTATGACACCTTTGATGCCACTCATGAAGGCCTTCGCCTTGCCATCAGAAGGGTGGAAGCATGTGTATCTGATGTTCGTAAGTGGCTCGGTTCTAATCACTTGAAGGGCAATGACGAGAAGACGGAATTTCTTGTCATTGCGTCTAAGAGAAAATTGTCTAAGCTCGAGCCGCTTCCGTCTCTACAGATCGGGTCTGCCTCGATTGTTCCTTCAGCTCATGTTAGGAATCTTGGTGCTGTATTCGACGCCAACATGTCGATGTCTCAGCAGGTCTCTCAAGTTGTTAAAAGTGTGTATTATCAGATTCACAGAATATCAAAGATCAGACGCTATCTGGACAAAACCACCTGTGCCAGAGTGATTAATGCACTCATCACCTCTCGTCTTGACTTCCAAAATAGTCTTTTGCTTGGATTACCAAATTCTGAAATCCAGCGTTTACAGAAAGCCCAAAATGCAAGTGCTCGTCTGTTATCCTTGACTAAAAAGAGGGAACACATCACCCCTGTTTTAAAATCTCTTCATTGGTTGCCGGTCGCGTCACGCATTGAGTACAAGGTTCTCCTGGTGATACACAAAACCATCCACCGGGAGGACAGCCCACAGTACCTGAAGGAGTTCCTCAGCCTCCGCTTGCCCGGTCGTCGACTTCGGTCCTCGAATGACCCCTGGCTCCTCGCCGTTTCGCGTTCGAGGGGTGTTTTCGGGGATCGCTCTCTGCATGTCCGGGCTGCGGGGCTGTGGAACGCCCTTCCGCCGGGGATGCGTGACGTCACTGAGCAAAATGCTTTTAAGAGGCATCTAAAGACTTATTTATTTGCAAGATCTTTTTTTTAATGGTTCTTATTGATCCCATATTATTATCTTTGCAACATTTTACTCTGTACAGTGCTCTGAAAATGTGTACATTATTGCAGCACTTAAATTTAATAAATTATTATTATTATTATTATTATTAGGCCTACTGCACATCAGCAAGATCAGTTTGCCATTCATGTCAAATTTTTTAACAAACGCATAAGAATTTTTTCCGAAATATGAAATAGCGATGAAGTAGGCCTAATTCCTAAGAACCATTGACAGTGATTGCAAAACTTGAAGTTTCTGACGTGCGTCGATGCCAGGGTCCAACATGGCGGACGCGAAAAAAAATCATGGGAATGCGGGCTGATTCATTAGCAAAATGGAAAATATCAGCAAAACGCCAAATGGTTGGGAAAAACAAATACACCATCTCAAAATATGGGAATTGTTCCACAAAGTTAGTAACATTTGATTAGAAATATGAAACGGATGAGGTAAATGAGAAGATATTTCGGGCCTTACTCTGATGCGCGTCCTTCCTCGCCGCACCATGGCCGACGGCAGACGAGGTGTCCAGGCAGCGTCCAGGCCAAAAGGCGCATGCTCAAATGATGAAAAAAGTGGCCAATAGTTCAAACCCGCCGGATTTTTCCACAAAAAAAATCAATGAAAATCGACCAAAAAGGGCCTAACTCTGGAGTTCTGATGCAAATTTAACCTGAATAGGTGACAGATGAATTCAAAATTGCAACGATTGCATGATTTTCATCATTTAATTGATTATTCGAAACTCGGCCTCAGTTCACGAGTTCGAAACAATGTATTCCGATACCGCAAACAATGGCGTCATCATGATACGCCCGACGCCGTTCGCACTCTCAGTGAGTCGCGTAGGCCCACCACAAACATTAACTATTCCGAAGAGAGTTCCAAAACGTCGCGTATCGACTGGCTGTGTAGACGAAGAAGATATTTATCTCACCTTACATGAGTTTAGACTGAGAATTCCTTGGGAAATATCATTGAACGCTGCAGTGCAAAACGTAGGCGGCACAAAATTTTCAGCGTCACGGCCATGACGGACATTTCAACTCGTGAAAAAGTGGAATTTTCACAGATTTGTGGGGCAGACCGTCACTTCATGCTGATCATAAAACCATAAGATGGGGGTATATCATGATGGTACAGGCAAAAGGGGGAGATTCGTGACAAAAATCTGAGACAAATCGAGAAGTCGAGCCTCACCGTTTGATTTCTGATGCGGCAACTGTGAAAAAGCAGACGAAGCGAGTGCACAGGGGAGAAAGTCATTCCCGAAAGCAGCCGAAGCAAACTTCGGGTCTACTTCGGGTCTCACCGAAAGGCGTGCGGGCTTCTTCGTTGATTTCCGTATTAGCGGAGAGGCGCCAGACAGCCCTAGCGCTGGCTTCTGGAACCAAAATGCGCGTGGAAGACCAGTCGTGATTCGCCGCTACAGAAGCAAAGAATAGATTGTGAAAATCTCACTGACTTAGCTCGACTCTATGACGGATTTACGACTCATCTTGACGTGAAAATCAACGGATTGTTCGCTCCAAGGCCAGACATTCAGTGTGAACAATTATCACAGGCAGAGGGCGGTAGGCGCCATCCCAGGGACTTGACGCGTACTGGGTAGTGTCAGTGAATTTTGATGGATATATCACCCCCAGGAACAATGCCTCGGCCCTGGTATTAAACATACAGAGAGAACTCTGTATTAGGGTTTTGCGTCAAGTCCCTGTGCCAGGCCCATGGGGGGAGCAGGAGCTAAACAGGGTGAAACATCATGACTTCTTCCTTTTTCCCCAAAAACTATGAGCGCCGCATGGCTGAGCAACCGGGCACTGTGTCTTTATCATGTGGGTAGGCCTATCTAAGGGATACGTCTCCCTGCACAACAGACTGGAATCTCGTCCCCAGTCCATATTGACGAACAGAAAGGTGTCTAGCCAAGCAGTTCTTCTTTTTCTTGCGGACATTTTCCTGTGGACCTTCATTCCTACCCCATCGACTTGGCGTCTCACAAGCTTTTTACTAGGCTGCTCTTCGGCTTCCATGCGTTCACACAGGCAGCCCCCAAGTGCCACACCCAGCAACCGCGCAGTACCACTAGTTCCGTGGATTTACGAGAGATGGCGACACCATGAAAACACGGTAGACTAAACGCAATCACCTAGAAGTAGGCCTACAAAGGGGTTTTTAAAATGTTTTTAGGAGGGTATATGCCTAGGAGTAGGAGGGTGCGAGGACGTCTCCATTGTACTATGGTCTCAAGACCAACAGATGTCGCTGCTGCATGTGACTATCGGAATCACGCCAAGCGGCAAAGACTACTCC
>NMRB01000957.1:62840-79832 GCA_002633025.1 Notospermus geniculatus | reverse complement strand
CTGTCTTTTCTGACGTGACGTGACGGCGTTGCCGATGACGCGGCGGCGGGCTGATTACGGCAGGTGCAGAATCGTGACGTTGCGTCACACTTCCAACGACGCTACAACGTCCATAGGCACAAACCGGAAGTCAGTTTTCGGTCCTGGTGATCGAATTCGATGGACTACACTAAATTTACTTTTTTAAATTGCTTTTTAATTAAATTTTTCGCAATTTTCATTCACTCGCACACACACGTAACCATTAGACTCACTTCGTGAGCCGCTTCGCGGCTCACTGCGTGAGTTATCATGATCATGACGACATGATCATCATGAACAAGTTTACCCATCATATAATGCAGCAGCGTGAGCAGGCTGTGTTCTCATCCCATGGTCCAAGCCATCCATCATTCCATGGCTGTGGCTCCACCTCCTCCAACCCCCTCCTTACCCCGGCCCCCTCCCTCCCCATCCCCCATCCCCGACCCCCCCAGCAGCATGCCTGGGAGGGCATGGTTGAGGCCTTCCCTGCCCTAACCCCACCCCCACCCCAGTGTGAATCTGCTTGCATTGACATTGTTATTGTACTTTCTATTGCAGAGTTGGTTGGGGAGATACAACTAAAGAAATATGGGAACTTTTTGGAAGAGTATGCGAATCAGTTGAAGGAGATCGAGGATGCTTTGGATGACAGCATCAGTGATGCCTGGGACATGACACTGGATCCAATATCACTCCAGGTACTTAGTGTGACTCAGAGCGCTTGGCAGGAGGACATAATTAAGAAGTGCTCATCACTTTTTTATCTTTTTTTATGTGAAATGTTCAGAGAAATTTTAACAGATCTTGGTTTTCCCCTTAATGCCAATACCTACCTAACTCAGTGTTCCTTCCACCCTCCTCAGACAGTCTGAGGAAGACCTAGTCCTGGTGTGTCTGATCTCGCTGAGATACTTGTCCATCATTTAATGATTTCTTCCAGTTTCTCCCATATGAACAGACAAGTCTACTCAAGTTAGTCAACACCAACAACAAAATCTTCAACAAAGTCATCACAGTCATTGGATCATTATGTTGTGAGATGAACACACTCAAATATGAAGCTGAAAACAAGTTTTACAATGCTTTACTTTTCTTTGGAGAAGGAGGTAATGAACTTTTTAAACTTAACTTCAATTTTGACATCTGAGCTCTCTGATTATTTATGTCTTAATTGTAGCAATATGTGGAAGGTGCTTAACAAACAAGTTTAACCTTTGATGAGAGATTGTTAGTTTGTCTCAGTACTCAATGTGCTCACTGGGTCCCTCTATTTTCAGAACCAGAGAATGGATTAGAAGAGGGTGAAGCTCAAATCCAGATGGGAAGACTTCTACCTCTTCTACAGGTAAAGACATCATGCATAGAAGGTGCAGATTAACATCAGGGATTGGTCATTAGTTGGTTCATCTTTTGGGGAAGGTGTGTTGACGTTTGTCCTGAGGATCTAAAGCTCTACAATGGCGAACTAAAGCACAATGGGGACAGTGAAAGTTAGTAAAGCACCAAGGATGACACTAAATGCATTACTTGAAATATATTGCCCTCAGTGTGTTTATTTTGCATCTTTTTCAGGAACTCTCATGTTATGTGAGTCGGTGCTATGATCTAGTCAAAAATGTCATGCATCAGTTGGCCTCATTGTACACAAACCCCAAGTAAGTGAAACCTTTTCATGGAATTCCACATCAATAAGCTGAGCTGTCTGTTTTGAGGGGGTTCACTGTTTGGGTCAGACTCTCTTGCTGCCGCTGGATTCAAACCTCTGATGTACTGGCCATTTTACCCGAGCTATTGCACTACCCCCTGTGGCGTATTGATGTGGATGTTGACAACAGCAGCCCACTATCATCTTGTCTAATGATACCTGTTATTCATTTCAGGAATAGTGCCTGTATCATCGATGTAACTGATGTCCATTTCCAGGTGATGTATAACTCTTATTGTAAAATCTGTTCATCATTGTTTTTGCTAACATCAATAGCCTCATATACATGTAGCAATCATTGCTTGCCATTGTTGTCCCAGTCTTGATCTGTGCTTTGTAAGTGCAAATTTGAATCACCTATTCAGAACATGTGTGGCGGTCTAGGAAAACCCGTTGGATGTTGCTGAATGATCTACAAGGCCTGTCAGATTGCCCGTGTGTTGATCTGCTACTGTTTACCTGTTACAAGTACATTTCAGCTATTGAAATGTGCAGGTTCGCCAAGGTCATTAACACTTTCTTCAAACGCGACACCCGACAGGTTTTCCTAGACTGCCACACATATGGTGATGAACAGATCGACTCAGGACAAGTAGGATTGAACGGTCTTTGACCTTTCCGTAAGGCACTCATCCTGAAGGATATCCATACGAGAGATTGCCTGAAATCTGACTGTCCGTTTGTTCCTGCAGACCATCTACGAACATCTCGGTGACCTACTGACCGTTCTAATCACGTTGGATGAGATCGTTGAGAATCACGCCACCCTCAAGGAACACTGGGTCCAATACAAACGAATGCTCAACTCAGTCCACCACAACCCAACAAGGTTTGGTCTCTCCTCAGATAAACTGAAACCATTTGAAAAACTCATGATAACACTTGAAGGTCAGGTGCTCGATGGAATGATATTCCAGGTAAGAAACTTTCTGCATGTGTTCTCACCTTTGAATTCTTGGTCATAGTGCATACAATGTTTTTGAGGCCTGAATGACTTGGATCTGAATGCATCAATCAAATGCATGACGCTGTTAGTGCTAGTCTTTAATAATCCCACTTCACCACTCTAAAGCCTAGTTTATACTTCGACGCAAGACCATCGGCGTCCGACGCACGATCAAAATCTGTACGCCGACATAAGCCTACTTCATTAGGTCGGCGTCCAGATTTTGATCGTGCGTCGGACGCCGATGGTCTTGCGTCGAAGTATAAACTAGGCTTAACTCCACTTCACCACTCTTACTCCCTACCAATTTTCATCTCAACTCGCCTTTCAGAATTGTGTGGAACAGTTATTTGACGATGGTAATGTCAACGTCTCCAAGAACGGGTTCTTCGCTGAGGAGTTTGCATTCAATATCAGGAATATCCTGAATGCTGTTGAGAGCAGAATTGGTAAGAAACATTCCAGACAGTGATTCACTCATTCAAATTCAGTATTGTCAACTTTCACAGCCATTTTCATAACAAAGTGGAGAGTCCATGTCATCCATACAGTTCATTAGTGACTCATTTCAAAACATCCTGGTACAAGTAATCCGATAGTATTTTTTTGTTTACTTCAACAGGAGAGGTGAATGAAGTCGACCAGAGACTCCAATACGTCGGAGTCTGTGCCCTTTACATCCTTCACTTCCAAATCTTCAGAGTCATTGACAAGAAAGTCTTCAAACAGCTGTGGGATGTCTATAGGAAGGTGAGCAAAAGGCAGTATTTCTTGACTTCATGATTAAATGTGATGTTTTGTAGACTGCATACACTCGGTAATTCCCACGTCTTCAAGCTGTGTCAAGCCAGGTACTCTTCAGTGATAGGTCCATGTATTCAAGGGGATAACTTTACATTTATCCTGATGCCATTGTGAGTGGACATTCCTGCTTGAGTCGGAATTTGATCAGTTGGCCATTGAGTCAACGTTTCTCATGCATCTATATCTACACAGGTTCCCGCCATCACTCTCATCGGGAACATCGTCTGGTTTGCCAATGATTTCCTTCTACAAAAGTTACCACACATGGCAAAAGCGTTGGATAAGAAAGCACAGACAGCCGTCGTCAGCCAGCGACAGACGTGGCTTCAACAACGTGCTCAGAACATTGCCAGGTAAGCCTAGTTTAGATCTTTGACTGCTGATATCCTTCACTGAGACCAGAGTGATTCCTAATCCCACCAGTTGGTGGAGTTAGTGGTCCTCATGGCTTTGATGTGCACCGTATTGAACCAGGAAAATTTGCTTCTCCAGTATTTGTCCTAACTCGTACCATGATCTGAGCTTGCCTCAGGGAAGATTGAAATAAGTGATGAAAATCAATGCTAGGATTCATGTTGATTCATGTGATGAAAAAGGAGGGAAGTTTTATAAGGATTTGTATTAGAAGTTGGTCAAACTGAGATGTTTCTTCAGAAAGAAATTTTGTATTTATCATAAATGTTCATAACGTGACTTTGCAATCTTGTCTTCTGATTTTGGCTGCGTAGGAAAAGGTCAGTACATCAAATTTTCCCTATGGTTAACGTTCAAACTTCAATTCTGGGCTTTTACTGTTAGAGGGAAGGAAAACCACCTGCTTCCATTGGGGTCAACAGTTCTGGTTGATCACAACCATAGGTTATTATGGAACACGGGTTTTTACTTCTGGTTTGTTGTTGGATTTGTTTTCGTTGTCTGTGTTTTACTCTTTCTGTTCATAGTCACTGTTCTTGTATGAATCAGGCAAGGATGAACTTCTTTGCTGAACAAGACCTCATTTTGAGAACGTCCACAGATACATGGCATGAACTGTTGGGGTACAGGAAAGGTCTTGTGACCAGCGACCGTTTCAACTTGTGACATGATTGTTTAAGTATGATCTTTCTCTCCTGCTGTTTGTCTTAACCTGCCAACTTAGCAGGACAGTGAAGGATGATTATGAAATGTTTTGAGTTCATGGTTTCTCGTCTCCTCCCGTGTGAATGCTAATGAAGCCTCTTCCCGTCCACTCCAGAGAGGTACAGCAGATCTACATCCAAGTCTGCGCATGGATGGTCAAAATGGAGTCACATTTATCCCGTGGATCGTCACTCGTCGAGGACCTCAATGCCAGATGTGGTCTCTTCTTACAAGTAAGTATAATGAACAAGGCCTTGCCGCATTCCTGTCAGTGCTGACAGCTACCATACAGACTTAACCATGTTTGGATAGGCCTACTCTACTGCTGCTCAGTTTGGACTTGTTCTGAAATTTGTCAATTCAACTTGGCAAAATCTTCTGTTTTCTTCGTCATTTTGAAATGCTGGACCCCACAAAAGCCTGTCTAAACTTTTGGGTTATTTCATGTTCCAGGGACTTCTGTATGCATTCAACATCAGCCATACAGTGAAGACCACCATGAACCTTCATGTCGCCCTCTCAAAACCGATGACAAAGACGACCGTGTTAGGCCTGTGTAAACTGATTGAAATGCTAAAGGCCATTGAGTTCACCTTCCACCGCCGCACCATGCTGATAGCAGAGTCCATGAACCACATCATGCAACATTTAACGTTCCAAGCCCTGTCTTGTATCGGGCTCGCCAAGGTAATCTAATTGGAATTTCAGCTGTACCTTAGTTGTATCTGATTGCCATGTTTCATCATCCTTACCTCATCATCTCCATCCTCATCTTTCATCTTCCATTCTTGCAGAAAAGAATCATAAGTGATAAACGATACAGCGACAAGAGATTGGACGTCCTCTCTGCCTTAGTCCTGGCTGAGAATACCATCAACGGTCCAGGGACCAAGGAGAGGAGATTGATTGGGAGTCTGGCGTTGGCTTTTGGAACCAAGATGGTGAGGCAGTGTTTGAACACTGGATGAATCTCTTTGCCCAGTAGCCTCAGCTCAGCCAATCCATAGAGGAATGCTAGCTGGTTTGTCATCATCTTGTGATCATGTAGTCTGTAGTTCTGACCTCAACCTGCAGCCTAACTATTGGCAGCTCGTTGATTCACCACATACACTAGGGGCCATATTCATAAATCGTTGGAGGAATGCTAGCTGGCCTGTCATCATCTTGTGATCTTGTAGTCTGTAGTTCTGACCTCAACCTGCAGCCTAACTGTTGGCAGCTCGTTGATTCACCACATACACTTTAGGTGTTGTTTATAAAAAAGTCTTCATAACGTGTGATGTTTATCTTTCCAGCGATGTTTCAAAGACGATGAACTCAGCACTCTGTACTCGACATTGAAGAAACTTGACATGTTGAGTGACCTCAGACAGAGGTAAGAGACTACTCCTGTCTTTCGTCCTGTTACAATCTTGGTCTGCCACTCCGGATCATTCCTTCCTGCTAATACGTCAGACTGCCACTCCACACTGCTGGCAATGTGAAGTGGGAAGATGTTCTGGGGAGTGAATTCTGACTCTTGAGCTCACAGGGTTTCTATTTGGTGACTAAGGTATCAGCCTCATCCACTGAGAGACAATCTTCCATCCCATGTGGTAGTAACACTCTTATGCCTCAAAACACCTCTCTATCCCAAAATCATCCCTCATTCATCTCGCTCTTCTTGCTTCCAGACTCCGACAAGCTTGTGACTGTAGCTTTGTCTACTGGCATCGTGTTGTCTTTCCCATCTACCTGGCTGACCTGTTTGAGAGCGCCGTGGATGCTCACAGGATACACGTAAGTCTCACCTTATATCTGACCTCCTATTGCGGAAACCTTTTCCGGGACACCTCAATACTTAGGACACCCAAGTCCAGTCCTATACTGACCACCTCTCAATTAAGGAGACAGCATATATCAGGCCTTAAGGTGTCCCTTAGAAAGGTACCACTCGTATTGGATTTGAACCCTTCGTGTCTTCAGACACATGACTTCAACATCTTCTGAACCCTGTCCACACGGCCTGAACAGCCATCTCGGTCGTGTCCACACGATCTCACCATCTTCTGATCTCCGTCGTCATTCATCTGTTTCAGTACATGGTCGGTGCTCTCAAAGACTGTGTACCCCCGATGAAGGTCACCCAGCACCTGCCGAGTTCACAGGATCTGCTCGATATCTTTGAGAAAGAGATCACTGGTCAACTAAAAGAGGTAGATTTATAATGGACAATTCAGGATCTGAGAGCAGCAGTGCCATTTTCTGTATCATCTCTTGTAGTAAATGCTCTCTAATCATCTAATTAGGGAGCGCGGTGGCACACTGGTTAGAGCGTTGGACTCGTGATCGGAAGGTTGCGGGTTCAATCCCTGGCTGTGCCACTCTGTATACTCTCAACTGGCCTGAAATGTCCATGTGTGCGCTTGATTGTAGCTGCCCTTGGTTTCTACAGAAAGGTTTCTGGATTAGGCTGGGTAATAATGTGAAGTGCCTTGACACTTAAATGTAAAAGGCACTATAAGCCCACACATTATTATTATTATTATTATTATTATTAATTGTAAGCTCTGCCTCCCAGTATCCTCGCAGTTCCCCTAACTCCAGCTAGTGTCCCTTCTGCTCAATTATCTGATTGGGCAATGTATTTGTCAGCCCCATCATCTCCTCTCAAGCATCTGTCAACTTGTCAATTCATGTATTGTTGTGTGTTTATTTCACAACAACAGCACCTCCTGGACCCCCTCTGCCGTGACATTGAGACTGACCTTCGTCTCAGCATACACTCCCATCTCCAACTCGATGATCGTAACCCCTTCAAGACGGGACTCAAGGACCTATCGTGTTTCCTGAAAATCCAGCCAATCAGATTCTTCGACAAGTTCATCAACATAAGAGGTACGTAATCGTAGCATCAGCACTTGACTGCGACTCGTAACTCTCAACTCTTAACTCTGTGCCGCCCAACTGACGTACAGTGGGGCCCTCTATGGATTTGGATCCGCATCTGGGCCTAGGTATTCTGAACCGACTTGCAGTAACGCCCTCTATTGATTGAGAAGTAAACTGCTTACTCCCTAAACTGTTCATCTTCCTTCTTGTTTTTCAGCGTATGTTGAACATTATCTTGACACGACCTTCTACAACCTGACGACGGTCGCTCTCCACGACTGGAAGACCTACGGGGAGATGAAGAACTTAGCACAACAGAAATATCAACTGTCACTAACGGAATCACATCTTCCCAGTCAGACACTGGAACAGGGCCTAGATGTTCTCGAAATCATGAGGAACATTCATGTCTTTGTCTCCAAGTTCTTATACAACTTGAACAATCAGGTAGGAATGATTTTGACAGGCTGTAGGTAGGCATGGATGCATGCAACATCACTGTAGGTTATGATACATCCATGTGGACACTGCCACCTGTTATACTTAGCTTTAATGAGGTCACTGAGCTGCCTTGGAATCCTAGATGTCATAACAGGAGAAATCAAAGCAGTTTCTAAGCCCTTCAACTTTACATGGTTTTTCTCACTAACTACATGTACTTTGAATTTTGTTCTTCAGATCTTCGTTGAAAGGTCGAGCAACAACAAACACTTGAACACAATCAACATTCGTCATATCGCCAACAGCATCAGGACGCACGGCACAGGCATCATGAACACAACGGTAGGTTTAGTCAGATAACTCATAATCTGGTGGAGGACAGGTGGCGCTATCCTGGACGTTTCTCCCTTGTCTTGACAATCTCTATTGTGCCGTTATCTTTCCAGGTGAACTTTGCCTACCAGTTCCTGACCAAGAAGTTCTTCATTTTCTCCCAGTTCATGTATGATGAGCACATCAAGGCCAGACTGATAAAGGTACGCCTAGCGCCATTCCTTCCTATCCTTGAGTTTCCTCTATTCTCTTGGTTTGTGGACTAAAATCGGCCAGTTCACCACAGACAGGAGTTGGAATGATGCTGCTGATGTTGACGGTAGTCATGATACCAATCCATGCTGAAGTTGACGTAAACAACAAAGATCTGTGCACTTCTGCCGAAATCTCAACCAGAACCTGAAGCTGAACGACATGACGCAGACAACCCCACGACAGTGACTTCAATGACGTTGCACCAGGGTCAACCATTGCTAAATCATGGATTGTGTCACGTCACCCGGTTTCAGATCGAGGTTCTGCTTGAGATTTCAGCGGAAGTGCGCAGATCTGCGAATTTGAGAATCGTCTATTCCTCACATCTGCTTAAAGATGCACTTGACTCGTGTTAAAATTTCCGGATTTCAGGATTGGAGATACTTCAAGGAAAATCACGGTCAGACAGATCAAAAATATCCCTTTGAAAGAGCTGACAAGTTCAACAAAGGCATCAGAAAACTTGGCCTAACTCCAGATGGCCAAAGTTACTTGGATCAGTTCCGAATGTTAGTCAGCCAGATCGGTAATGCCATGGGTTACATCCGGATGGTGCGGTCTGGTGGCCTCCACTGCTGTAGCAATGCCATCCGGTTCATTCCGGATTTGGAGGACATCATCCCATTTGAGCAGCTGTGTAAGGATGAGAACTTATCGCTGGAGAGTCAGAGAGCCGGGAAACAGTTGGATGATGTCATCAGTAATTTGACCAAGAACTTCGCCGAGGGGACGGAATACTTCAAGGTATGGTCTCTGATCGGTTTGACGTGTTTTTTGAAGATCAAAGAGCCGGTGTGCTACGTATAACATAATTATAATGAGATGTCAGAAAAGTCAACTAACTCATGTGCGTTTCTGTTTCAGATGCTGGTTGAGGTGTTCGCTCCAGAATTCAGGAACCCCAAAAACATGCATCTCAAGAATTTCTTCGTGATACTGCCACCTCTGGTAAGAACGTTTTTCCATGGTCTTCAACAATTTTTGTTGGCCATCTCTGAGAGAAAAGTCACCCCAAATGTCAGCTCAATCCTCGATGAGTTTCACTGGCAGCCATCTTGCCAAAATTAGGTCATCACCATGGTGATTCCTCCACTGGAAGATGGGAGATCCAATCAGTTGTCACTCTGGAAGAAAATCTCCATGGTGATGACTTGTAACTTTGGCAAGATGGCTGCCGAAACTCATGGCCAGCAAAAGTCATCTTTATCTAGGCCCATGTCATCATTATGAATCGCACTTTTTCAGACGTTGAACTTTGTTGAACATTCCATCAGCAGTAAGGAGAAGTTGAACAAGAAGAACAAGATCGGAGCAGCGTTCACGGATGATGGATTCGTGATGGGGGTAGCTTTCATTCTCAAACTCTTGGATCAGTATCATGACTTTGACTCCCTTCATTGGTTCCAGTCGGTCAGAGACAAATACGCCAAAGATAAGGTGAGTGAAGTTTGTCATACTCAGTGGGATTCAAACCCGCGACTTCTTTCATATGGCACCATGCAGCATTTAGGGACTACAGTACTCATCACTGAGCTAAATCAACCCCATCTGCAGGAACAGATGGTTGAATGGTACATTATGAGAATTAACAGGGACCGAAGTTTTCATACTGCCCTTTTAGCTGCCTCAAAACATCCTGAGAATCTCAGGTTATTTACGGTCGTACCCCTCCCTCTACAAGTGTGTGTGTGGGGGGGGGGCAACAAGGACGGCCCCCAAGATAATACAATGTAGAATATGTTTCTATCTTTCCTCTCACTTCTTCCAGGGATCGATCAACTCGTCAAAGACGTCCAAATCTGACGACAAGCTCCAGCAGACGATGTCGTTGACGATAAAGAGGCTGGATACGTATCAACAGGTCAGTCATTACTGGATACAATGAACCCTCTTTACACGTCTCATATCTGTCCATTCCATACTGGGACAGCTTCTCTTACTGACCTTACCAAAGTAGTCACTGACGTCACAATGTGACTGTAAAGAATGTTGGCCGTCATATGGCCATGACCTCGTCAAAACTGTCAGTGTCACATCATGACATTTTGACATCAAGATCAGTGTGTGTATGGCGTTGATGCTGTCTTCGTGCCGTGAAATCGCTTGACACTTTGACGGCCAATGTGGCAGCATCGTGTCGTCATGGAAATGTGACATCACGTGAAGACCCTCAATAGGTTGTTCTTTGTAAAAGATGTTTAAGACAGAGTCTGACATGAATCTTGATCCTCCTCTTCCAGGAGTTTGAGTTGCTCTACTACAGTTTGAGTAGCGCCAGGATTTTCTTCCGAGCGGACAAGACGGCGTCAGAGGAGAAGGAAGAGAAAGCTGAGAAGGACAAGAACAAGGAGGCCGCAGCCGAGGCAGCACCAAGTGAGACGACGGCGAGTGCTCCAGCGCCACAAGCTGGTGAGTATAGAAGACTACTGTCTGTCAGTGTGAGGGCGCCTACCTCATGTCTCATCAGTGGGCCGTATTCTAGAAGCTTCCTTAACTCTAAGCTTTACCTTTAGCTATTGTTTGCCTTGCAGAATACAAAAGCTTAAAGTGGACCTTAGACTTAAGGAGGCTTCTAGAATATGGGCCACTTTCATGGCATCCTTTGTCAGTCTTGTGCAGGAGTTCATTCCTTCACCCCTCTTTCTGTTCACTGGAAACTGTGTATCTCCTGAAGTACTGTCAGTTAGTGTGAGTGTGATTGACCCGGGTATGAGGGAGACCTGGGTCCATCATCGATGGCAACCTTTTAACTCATCTGCCCCCAGGTTTGAACAGACGGTATCTTCTGTTGATGTTTTCTAAAATCCTTGGAAATAAATTGGAAAAAATTTGAAGAAAGATTCTTCAGATGGTTCACAGGAACAACCTTTCTTCAAATATTTTTCAATCAGTACCATAGGATGTGAGAAAACTTGGACAGAAGATGCCGTCTGCTGGACTCTGGGGGCAGATGAGTTAATAGTCCCTGTATTTCATCACATGATCTATTTCATCTTTTTCAGGCTCCAAATGAACATTTTTCAGGTACTGCTTCATGTAACTTTAGAATCAGCCAACTCGATGCATGATTGTATTTTAACTCTTTTTTCTTTGATTTTCATACACGAGGCCAACTTATCTAAAATCTTAAACATTTTGGTGTCTTCAGGCATTTGCTGTCGTTCAGTTTGTCGATACTTGTGGCACATTTCACAAAAAAACTGAACCACCGACTGAACTCCCAATCTGACTTGGGAATTCCCCTGAAGAATCTGACTTGGGAATCCCCTTATCTGACTTGGGGATCCTCCAATCTGATTTGGGAATCCTCCAATCTGACTAGGGAATTCCTCTGACTTGGGAATTCAGTTGGAAAGTGCTTTTTCAGTGTGAACACAGTACCGTACCAGTATGTGTACGGGCCTAGCTAACTAGATTGCTAGCGATGTCACAGCATTGTTACTGTTACTCATTCTGCTAAACAAGAGTGTTACAATCAAGAAGGTCTTAACCATCACTTGGTTGGAGTCTGCCTGTTTGTCCCAAGAATTGGAGAGGCCACCACCAGCATCCAAGAAACAACCTTCATATTCTCATCTATAGTGTGAAGGCCTCAGTGAACTGAGCACCAAGATTTGTGGGGTTTAAATTCTGCTCTTTTGTATTGTTTTGAAATTCACATGTCTTGTTTGTAGAATGAGTAAGCCTTCTGTTAATCCTCTAATTGTGGTTGGTATTGGTGTTTTTTTTTTATTCATTCTTGGTGTTGTGTTAGCTTTTACTTGTTTAGTGCAAATCTCCGTTGAGATTCTTGCTGTAATCAGGAAACAGATCAACTGACGATGACAGCTGGTATGGGGAGGCAAGATGACCTTGTCATAAGAGCTCTTACTATCGAGTGCAAACACTGGTGTTACCGATCATGGTTTCATCAGGGGAGACTGCTGACTTTGATGCTGCTTCTGTATCAACTGAAATGACCTATTGTATCCATTCTGTTGTCCTCCTCAGTGGCATCATGTCGCTTGTGTCCACGGTGATGGCCGCCATCTGCACATGTCTTGTTTCGCTAAACACCACTGAGGCAGAACAACCCAGAATATAGAAATAGAGAGAATTGTGGTGTCCCTGAAAAAGGCCTTTTGTTTGGAGTGTTTTGTAGTTGATGAACAGATTTCAGATAGGAAATAACTCACTGTAACAATCCAAGTATGCCTTATTTTGTCTTCTGTTCATTTCACTCTTCGCATAGGAGCTTTGAGGAGTTCCCATTCATAGATAACAGCTTAACAGAAAAGATACATGTAGTTTCTTAACCATTAATACTTAGGGATGAGCTAACACAATGTTCAGGTCTGCTAAGGAAACAGCATTGGAGAGAAGCTCCACAAAACCGTCTATCACCATAAGATGCTTTAAGTCAAGAACTGTAGTCATTTCTCTTGATATTGTCCTTCATTACAAAGAGAATTGTCAAAGATGTGAGTCTTACCATCAGAGAGAATTACCAGTGGGTGATATTTTGGTGGAGACTGGTTCAGTTGTGTAATCTCACTGTCAACTGATCTTTATCTATTTCAGCTCAAGCTCCAGCTCCTGCTGCACCACCAGCACCAGCTGCCCCTCCACCACCACCTGTATCGGCTGCTCCACCCCCGCCACCACCACCACCACCACCACCACCCCCGCCGCCACCACCACCACCTCCGCCAATGATGCCAGCATTGTAAACAAGGAGTGTGAGGGATCAACTGTCTGCTGGTGATCATTGGTGATATGCACCACTCGTTTATAACTTGTTTGGTAAGAGAAATATTAACAGAGTTTTTGGAACCACCGTGGTGCCAGAGGACTTCACATTTCAAAAGTGGGATTCTTCTGATGTCCTTGTGAGGTGCTTGAAACTCCGCTACCATGGACTACAGTGTAAGATTAATATTTGGGGGCCTGTGGGGTGCTTGAAACTGCTTTATGTGATTTGCAAGTTTGGGAAAGGTGGAAGAGTTTGACCATGAACTGGAGTAAAGATTAAGTGCTTATCAGCAGCAACATACTGGTTGTCTTTGTCGTGGAGACCCTCCATCTTGCCAGTGGAGGGCAAGAATTCCTTGACATTTGGCCTTAATCATGAAGGTATTTTGTGCTATTCCAGGTCAATACAAATATGGATAATTCATAAAGTATTTGAAGATTGGTTAATCAGAATCAGAATGTGCTTTATTTGTCAGATGTTATCGACATACATGTATTAATGAATGATTATTCAATATTTTGTTAGAGAAACTAAAGACTGTTATATCATGTTGTACATGTCATATGTCATTGTAAAAAGAGCAATACAAAGGAAACATTGAACGATTCGTCTTATTTTGATTCCTCTTCGGATTCCATGAAAACTAGGTAGAACACCTATACATAGACCATATGAGATTTAAGGTTTATGTAAAGTGACTCGAAATCTCGAATTTTTGACGCAAAAAATCTGGCTAACTGCACACTAAAATTTGGAAAACAAGGCTCGGGGGCCGTAGGGAACCGTCCTAAGGAGGTGCCCCGAGCCGTATTTCCTCCATTTAGTGCGCAGTTAGTTAGATTTTTTGCGTCAAAAATTCCAGATTTCGAGTCACTTTACATAACCCTCAACCACCAACGAAGACGGTAGCGCGGCTGAGCTGGTCCTTTGTCCGCTCAATACTTAGTGCAGAGCATACGAGGACAGCGGACTAGTCTAGAGCGCGGCAAGGAACAGTTGGTGAGATCGTGATCTTGGTAAGGTTCAGCGCTACGCATCAGTGCCTCTAATCGGAGGGTACTAGGTCTACCCCCGTGAAAAGGGTGGTCTTCCTATCCGATGACAACCCGTCGCTCGTCGCCGGACGCTGCAGTACACAGGCTGATCCAACAGTAATGTGCCCAGTTCCCCCGGCCAGTACCCTCACTGCGCGTCGCTACCGCTGCTGATCATGGGATTTGTTGGATCACCCTATCGTACCAGCCACCAATTCCTGTGGTTTTCGTTTACACACCAGTCCAAGTCCATCTGAATAGTTTGACAGAGTGCCCTGAAGTAGCTCCTGGATTCACAAGGACAATAAGAGGTATTGATTCGGGGCTATGATATGTTCCATTGCGTCAATCCACGGCGCTTCTATTCATGTCATAAACCCAATGATACACCCGGCTCTCAGCGGTGGTTCACATGAAAAATGCATTACTACAAACAGTAAGCAGACAACACATTCGCTTCCATATATTTACTATACCCGCCATTAGTACCTGTCATCGACCACAAAACGGCTTGAATGACTTCATACTCCTGTGAAATCTAATCGCTATCGCTCTGAGATTGACTGGTAGTCAGGTATGTACAGGTTTTTGCTTTTTATGCTTCGTTCGTTGAAAATTGAGCGCCCTTCCCTCAGTCAACTTGTGCGTTCATACTGCAGGGGTACAGAGGCAATGGATGTCCCTCCATGGACAAGCCTAGCATCCGATCTCGTCTCATTCCTGTCCTTACCCACTTGACCTCCTCTCCATTCCCTAGGCCTAGAGAGGTGGCGCCTCTACAGTCATCGTAAACAACACCATACCAGGCACTCTTCACAACATCGCCTACAAAGTGGGTGATCCGTCGTAATTTTGCCAGGATCGCTCTCAACAATTAGAGGACTACTCCAGAACCCGGTAAGTGGATTAGTTTACTTTTCCGTAGTTTTACTGCCCTATAAAGCATGATTGGTAGGCCTACTTGCAACACCTCCCAGCCATACAGCCATCAGTGGGCCCATCGCTGCAATTGTCTTGCGGAGGTTGCAAGACGGAAAAGGCGTCCCGCCAAAATGAATGTCGTCGGCTGCCGTCAAAGAACTTTCAGATTGGTGATGAGCCATTCTTCTCATTTCTTAAAGAACTGCCTCTAAATAAACTGCCTGCGATGCCCACTGAATCGAAAAGCTTGACAGATTACGGGTATGGTTGGTCGCCCCACCTCCCATCCCCCCCTTCCCATCCCCAAGTGACTACTTTGCGCGCACATGAAACAAAGCGTCTTGTCTTTATTGGCGAGGTGACGAATTTTCCTCACGCGGGATATGCGATAAGACGTTAGCTATTGAATCTTCGGGTATGGGATGATGTCCTAGACTTTAATCTGGTGTCAGCTTTCCTCATCCAATTATCTGATTCAGTAGGTCACCTTGCCCATGGTGATCACCACTAGACATTTTAGGAATGCGTCCGAAGATACCAGAAGTACATCATCCTGTACACCAGTCATCTTGTAACCTAAAACCTCCTCAGCATGATATGCCGTCCTAAATTCCTGGCGATTTTGTCCCACCAGTCATATCGTGTGGAGACATTCCATTGAGATCACCACCGAGAATGATATTTATGCATTTCCAGACATTTCATGTGTCTTGTTCTAATATGACGATGTTTGCAGACCTTTAGAAGGTACACAAGGTACACATGACCAAAAAAGCCAATTATGTAGGACGATACTGAAGTGTGTTTCAATAGGGTCAAGCCTGCCTAATCATAGACTTGCGCGGGCCAAGTGCCGAAATCGAGTACTCCATTTGACTATGAATTTCGTATCGACACTTTCTCCGTCCATTCAGCGGTAAATTGAATCAGTCGGTGGTCTCAATGGGGGTGATGCAGTGCGAGGGTTTGCCGCGTGCTTGTCACATGGCTTTGCTGTCGCACACTGTTTTTAAAGCCCCCAACGCAAACGCCAACCCCATTGTTGGATGCCTCGAAGAGAACAGCGAACAATAGGGTAGACGTCGGCGTTTCTGGGGTTTGCGAAAACTCTATTATACATGTGGAGTTTTCGTAAAGCCCCCGAAACGCCAACGCGAATGTCTATCCTTTTGTTCGGTGCTCCCTTCGTGGCATCGAACAATGGGTTTGGCGTTTCGGAGGCTTTGCGAAAACTCCCTATTACAGCTGGCGCCAGTAACATGCATCGGCACATCTGAGGTGGAGGGTTCTGTCCTGGCCAGAGGTCCACTCCCCCCCCCCACGACTGTAATTAATAACGTGTCCCCTTGGCCTTGCGGAGGAAAAGGGCGTCTCCCCGCGCTGTGGCCGCTTGATGCGTCTTTCATTCGCATTGAAATGGTAGAAGTTTCTAGCGAAGCTTTCGCATGTATGGGAGGGACATGATGACGTGCTCGGTATGGGATCCACTGGATAACCCATCTAGCATAAATCTTTGATAAATAATGAAAGGCCAGGGCCATTGTGCTCACCTCTGTGACAGAGTATGAAGTGTGAGTAGCCTGGTGATACACTGAATGGTGAAGGATTAGTGCAGAAACATCGTAACATTTACTACCGATGAGATATGGCCAAAGTCAATTTTTCAAGATGGCCGCCTGGCAGCCATGTTGAAGTCCAATCGAACCGAAATTTGGCATATAAGTAGACGGTACCAAGACACATATTTAGGCACGGTTAAAGCATCCTAGCTACCACTATTTATGAGGTGTGGGTCGAAGTCCATTTT
>NMRB01000957.1:39565-50224 GCA_002633025.1 Notospermus geniculatus | reverse complement strand
AAGAAGTGGACATCTTCAAACCCTTATAACGTGATCGCGTAATAGACGAACGTTATACCAAAGGGGCACTCTGGGCAGATGCTCGGAGTGTATTTTAAAATCTCTGCTCAGGAGGTGTGTGTCTTACATGTGACATCCCACTCCTTGGGTGCCTACCACTCAACATGCTCAATGACACCGGTAGGCTTTAAATTCGCAACCTAACCAAATGTCAGGCCAATGCTGGCAAAAAATTGCAGGGGTGATGTTGGGACTAGCCGATATTTGCCAACGTTGGGCCAATGCCAAGCCGGTGTGCAAGATGATGTCGGACCAACACTGGCAAACATTGGGGTGACATTTGCCGACGTTGGGCCACTGTCGGCTTGCTATGTTGGCCCAACGTTGTAAGCCAACTTTGGCCGTCATTGGCCCAACATTGGCCCAAGGTTTTTGTGCTGGCTGGGATGGTCTCACAACAACCAAAACTTCTCTTCATGGAAATAAACGGAGGACTTTGAGAGCAAAACTGCCCGATCAACAAAGCATATTCATATCCCATCCACAGCCTTATCTGACACACAACTTTTTTGGGAGGCTTCAAAAACAATGTTATCGTCATCAAATCGACTTGATATTTCACACACATACGTACAGACGTATACTTTAAGATATAAAAATAGTCTCACAACAATCAAAACTTCTCTTCATGGAAATAAATGGGTGACTTTGAGAGCAAAAGAGCCCGATCAACAATGCATATTCATATCCCATCCACAACCTGATCTGACACACAACCTTTTTGGGAGGCTGCAAAAACAATGTTATCGTCATCAAATCGACTTGATATTTCACACACATACGTACAGACGTATACTTTAACATATAAAAATGGTCTCACAACAATCAAAACTTCTCTTCATGGAAATAAACGGGTGACTTTGAGAGCAAAACTGCCCGATCAACAAAGCATATTCATATCCCATCCACAACCTGATCTGACACACAACTTTTTTGGGAGGCTGCAAAAACAATGTTATCGTCATCAAATCGACTTGATATTTCACACACATACGTACAGACGTATACTTTAACATATAAAAATGGTCTCACAACAATCAAAACTTCTCTTCATGGAAATAAACGGGTGACTTTGAGAGCAAAACTGCCCGATCAACAAAGCATATTCATATCCCATCCACAACCTGATCTGACACACAACTTTTTTGGGAGGCTGCAAAAACAATGTTATCGTCATCAAATCGACTTGATATTTCACACACATACGTACAGACGTATACTTTAACATATAAAAATGGTCTCACAACAATCAAAACTTCTCTTCATGGAAATAAACGGGTGACTTTGAGAGCAAAACTGCCCGATCAACAAAGCATATTCATATCCCATCCACAACCTGATCTGACACACAACTTTTTTGGGAGGCTGCAAAAACAATGTTATCGTCATCAAAACGACTTGATATTTCACACACATACGTACAGACGTATACTTTAACATATAAAAATGGTCTCACAACAATCAAAACTTCTCTTCATGGAAATAAACGGGTGACTTTGAGAGCAAAACTGCCCGATCAACAAAGCATATTCATATCCCATCCACAACCTGATCTGACACACAACTTTTTTGGGAGGCTGCAAAAACAATGTTATCGTCATCAAATCGACTTGATATTTCACACACATACGTACAGACGTATACTTTAACATATAAAAATGGTCTCACAACAATCAAAACTTCTCTTCATGGAAATAAACGGGTGACTTTGAGAGCAAAACTGCCCGATCAACAAAGCATATTCATATCCCATCCACAACCTGATCTGACACACAACTTTTTTGGGAGGCTGCAAAAACAATGTTATCGTCATCAAATCGACTTGATATTTCACACACATACGTACAGACGTATACTTTAACATATAAAAATGGTCTCACAACAATCAAAACTTCTCTTCATGGAAATAAACGGGTGACTTTGAGAGCAAAACTGCCCGATCAACAAAGCATATTCATATCCCATCCACAACCTGATCTGACACACAACTTTTTTGGGAGGCTGCAAAAACAATGTTATCGTCATCAAATCGACTTGATATTTCACACACATACGTACAGACGTATACTTTAACATATAAAAATGGTCTCACAACAATCAAAACTTCTCTTCATGGAAATAAACGGGTGACTTTGAGAGCAAAACTGCCCGATCAACAAAGCATATTCATATCCCATCCACAACCTGATCTGACACACAACTTTTTTGGGAGGCTGCAAAAACAATGTTATCGTCATCAAATCGACTTGATATTTCACACACATACGTACAGACGTATACTTTAACATATAAAAATGGTCTCACAACAATCAAAACTTCTCTTCATGGAAATAAACGGGTGACTTTGAGAGCAAAACTGCCCGATCAACAAAGCATATTCATATCCCATCCACAACCTGATCTGACACACAACTTTTTTGGGAGGCTGCAAAAACAATGTTATCGTCATCAAATCGACTTGATATTTCACACACATACGTACAGACGTATACTTTAACATATAAAAATGGTCTCACAACAATCAAAACTTCTCTTCATGGAAATAAACGGGTGACTTTGAGAGCAAAACTGCCCGATCAACAAAGCATATTCATATCCCATCCACAACCTGATCTGACACACAACTTTTTTGGGAGGCTGCAAAAACAATGTTATCGTCATCAAATCGACTTGATATTTCACACACATACGTACAGACGTATACTTTAACATATAAAAATGGTCTCACAACAATCAAAACTTCTCTTCATGGAAATAAACGGGTGACTTTGAGAGCAAAACTGCCCGATCAACAAAGCATATTCATATCCCATCCACAACCTGATCTGACACACAACTTTTTTGGGAGGCTGCAAAAACAATGTTATCGTCATCAAATCGACTTGATATTTCACACACATACGTACAGACGTATACTTTAACATATAAAAATGGTCTCACAACAATCAAAACTTCTCTTCATGGAAATAAACGGGTGACTTTGAGAGCAAAACTGCCCGATCAACAAAGCATATTCATATCCCATCCACAACCTGATCTGACACACAACTTTTTTGGGAGGCTGCAAAAACAATGTTATCGTCATCAAATCGACTTGATATTTCACACACATACGTACAGACGTATACTTTAACATATAAAAATGGTCTCACAACAATCAAAACTTCTCTTCATGGAAATAAACGGGTGACTTTGAGAGCAAAACTGCCCGATCAACAAAGCATATTCATATCCCATCCACAACCTGATCTGACACACAACTTTTTTGGGAGGCTGCAAAAACAATGTTATCGTCATCAAATCGACTTGATATTTCACACACATACGTACAGACGTATACTTTAACATATAAAAATGGTCTCACAACAATCAAAACTTCTCTTCATGGAAATAAACGGGTGACTTTGAGAGCAAAACTGCCCGATCAACAAAGCATATTCATATCCCATCCACAACCTGATCTGACACACAACTTTTTTGGGAGGCTGCAAAAACAATGTTATCGTCATCAAATCGACTTGATATTTCACACACATACGTACAGACGTATACTTTAACATATAAAAATGGTCTCACAACAATCAAAACTTCTCTTCATGGAAATAAACGGGTGACTTTGAGAGCAAAACTGCCCGATCAACAAAGCATATTCATATCCCATCCACAACCTGATCTGACACACAACTTTTTTGGGAGGCTGCAAAAACAATGTTATCGTCATCAAATCGACTTGATATTTCACACACATACGTACAGACGTATACTTTAACATATAAAAATGGTCTCACAACAATCAAAACTTCTCTTCATGGAAATAAACGGGTGACTTTGAGAGCAAAACTGCCCGATCAACAAAGCATATTCATATCCCATCCACAACCTGATCTGACACACAACTTTTTTGGGAGGCTGCAAAAACAATGTTATCGTCATCAAATCGACTTGATATTTCACACACATACGTACAGACGTATACTTTAACATATAAAAATGGTCTCACAACAATCAAAACTTCTCTTCATGGAAATAAACGGGTGACTTTGAGAGCAAAACTGCCCGATCAACAAAGCATATTCATATCCCATCCACAACCTGATCTGACACACAACTTTTTTGGGAGGCTGCAAAAACAATGTTATCGTCATCAAATCGACTTGATATTTCACACACATACGTACAGACGTATACTTTAACATATAAAAATGGTCTCACAACAATCAAAACTTCTCTTCATGGAAATAAACGGGTGACTTTGAGAGCAAAACTGCCCGATCAACAAAGCATATTCATATCCCATCCACAACCTGATCTGACACACAACTTTTTTGGGAGGCTGCAAAAACAATGTTATCGTCATCAAATCGACTTGATATTTCACACACATACGTACAGACGTATACTTTAACATATAAAAATGGTCTCACAACAATCAAAACTTCTCTTCATGGAAATAAACGGGTGACTTTGAGAGCAAAACTGCCCGATCAACAAAGCATATTCATATCCCATCCACAACCTGATCTGACACACAACTTTTTTGGGAGGCTGCAAAAACAATGTTATCGTCATCAAATCGACTTGATATTTCACACACATACGTACAGACGTATACTTTAACATATAAAAATGGTCTCACAACAATCAAAACTTCTCTTCATGGAAACAAACGGGTGACTTTGAGAGCAAAACTGCCCGATCAACAAAGCATATTCATATCCCATCCACAGCCTGATCTGACACACAACTTTTTTGGGAGGCTGCAAAAACAATGTTATCGCATCAAATCGACTTGATATTTCACACACATACGTACAGACGTATACTTTAACATATAAAAATGGTCTCACAACAATCAAAACTTCTCTTCATGGAAATAAACAGGTGACTTTGAGAGCGAAATTGCCCGATGAACAAAGCATTCTTATCTCATGCACAACCTGATCTGACACACAACTTTTTTGGGAGGCTGCAAAAACAATGTTAGCGTCATCAAATCGACTTGATATTTCACACACATACGTACAGACGTATACTTTAATATATAAAAATGGTCTCACAACAATCAAAACTTCTGTTAATGGAAATAAACGGGTGACTTTGAGAGCAAAACTGCCCGGTCAACAAAGCATATTCATATCCCATCCACAACCTGATCTGGCACACAACCTTTTTGGGAGGCTGCAAAAACAATGTTATCGTCATCAAATCGACTTGATATTTCACACACATACGCACAGACGTATACTTTAACATATACAAATGGTCTCACAACAATCAAAACTTCTCTTCATGGAAANAATATGATCTTTAGATTATTTTGTATGCTTACCTCTCTGATGTATTCATTTTTTACATGGTAGGCCTATCATATAGGCTATTTGCCTATCCTCACTGAACTATAAATGTGATTTCGTACAAGGCTGCTCAGTCGACCAATTCTGGTGAGCCAGGGAAAGTATCCCTCGAACTCTAGCATTTCTATTGTTTCCCTTTTCGAGGGACACTCTCTCTGGCCCACCCTGCACTCTGTTGTCATTGCATTTAGTGTAGGCTGAAATGCAAAAGACAAATCCATCACCGGTAGCCAATAATGTGAACTCAATGACCTTCACCTGCATGCCAAATCTGACCTGGCCCTGTCCCTGACCTTGACCTTGACCTTGACCACATTCCTGCATGTTCCACATCTCCGTAGATACCAAGACGGCGAGAAATGACCGGCAGATCGAGGAAGATGAGTATTGAAAGTATGGTCCTTGACCTCTCGAATAGGAAACCGACCATGTCCACCCAGGTAACTAAGAGATTAATATTAGGATTACCTAAAATCGTTCAGCCTTGGACACATCCATTTTGTTGCATGGAAAACGTCACCAAAGTTTAGTTCTACCATGGCATTGAAGATGGCACAGCTTTCGCAAGCGGCGGACTCCAACTGATGAGTAGTCGGATCTGACCTACAGAAGGCTCGGTGAAGTTTCCACGATTTCCTCAGCTATCTCTAGTCTAAGAACCCATATCCTTGTCTATTTCAGGGTCCATTCCTAGCCAAGACGCCATCTGCCGTGTCCTCGGAGAAGCATACTCCGGCTGCTTCCGGTCTCACACGACGGCTGTCAAAAAGACGTTCATCGGAATTTGGTGAGAACTCAAAACTTTTCATAAAAAAACATAAAATGCACCAATAAATCACATTTCTTCAAGTATTACAACATGTCGCGGTCAAGATGGAAAAGGTTTCAGCGAGTTTATTGTAATTTGTTGTGTGTACGGCCTTACTTCTGCTATTCTTTCCGCCATTTATAATCGTCTGCACGTGAATCCTAAGAAATTGCTTTATATAATCTCCACAAATCGCCAGCAAAGCTCTTGCTGATATTGCAAAAGTGAAATACGAGCAGATTAATATTCTCGACCATCTGATAATCTTGCAACTTAATTGATCGTGAAATTTGCTGCTTAAATCAGGACTAGAAAATCCGCTTCAATATCGACCAATGAGATCGATCATTTTCTTCAGTGCGAGGCTGACATGGCGTTTTTCATTTTTGCAACTGCAAATGGGAAAAAAGTAAAATAATTATCTCAACGAGAAAGCGATTTTCAGTGGAATAAAGACTGTTGGCTCTGGGAAACGGATGGCGGGGTTATCTGGAAAAATATTCGCGACATCCGACACCATGAATAGCTTTTCTTTCCCCGACAGCTGTGTTGTACCGGGGACATACTTCTGAATTATGCTTGTGCCGGTGACATAAAGTTTTGGCTGAAGATTCCTCACTTCAATGGCAGCCTCGCCATTCTTTACTCCTCAACCACCACTCCTTCCGTACTGACTTGTCATTTTGAGTACTGGTATCCGCATTTTTTCCAATAAGATGCTTTGTGTGTCGGCATCCGAAGCTACTCGGTGAAAACGCGAAGTGAATTGTGAAGTACTCTCCTGCCTCAGCCGAAAGTTGGTCAGCATCGGCCTCTGAATGGCTGCATTCACATACAAACTCAGTACCAGATAGCCTATCATTTTTCGATCTTGTCACCGTGTTTGGCCGCGCTGATTAGCATTTCACGTCACTGCTGGGCTCGTGTACAACTTGCCTCACGTGCATGTAGGCCTGATTGGAATAAAACAACGGTAAACAGTGACAGTGGTCACTATCGTTCCATACGACTACCTAGGTTACACTACATAAAAGTCCGGGCTCAGCCCGGGCTTTTTGCGTTTACACCTGTGAATCGCCGTGTCTAAATAAAGCCCGGGCTTTTCGTCCCATACATGCCGCATACATTCTCAAAAAGCCCGGGCTTATTTCAGACCCGGGCTTTTTCAGACAGGTGTAACCACGGCTATGATCCTTGACAGACCAGTACGCCAACCCATGCGTGACGGACCTCCCCATGGGTAGCCACTAAATCCGGCTTGACAGGCCAGAACATGGGGTGGGGCTCCCATGTGACTGGACTATGGAGATGGGAGCCTCACCACGTCTGGGGTGATGCGAACAAGCCATAGTTAGAAAAGGATAGGACATGTAGGAGAGATACAAGGACCTCATACATAACTCGGAGTGAAACTGACACCGTGACAGGCTGAAGAGCTGCAGCAATGATGTGAAGCATTAGTCCTGGTCTCTTGACAGACGCTAGTAAGGCCGTGGGGCCATCATCTTGCTACAGGCAGACACTATCCCTGCTTCACCACTAGGGGGCTCTGGGGTCATCTTCTTGCTACAGGCAGACACTATTCCTCACCAGTAGGGCTCTGGGGCCATACTTGCTACAGGCAGACAAATCCCTCACCAGGGCATTCAGCGACAACATTCTTCAATCCCCGCGAGTCTGGGAAAGGGACAGATGCCACCCTGATTCCGATCAATGGAAAATCTGAAATCTGGAGATGACTTAGCACTATTCCTGGTATGGTATTGATGACGATCGATGTGTGGGAAGTGCTGATGTTGGCGAGGGATTCAGAATGGAGACCACTCACACACTGCTGTGCAAACAGCCATTACGGTATTAGGGATATGGTTTCCTCATTGGAAGAAACAGATAACGGGGATAATCTCCGTCGAGGCTGATGAGAAAAACTAGGAGACAAAAAAGTAAAGTAAATAAGCTGAATAACGCGGGTTTGGGAAGACTGAGTTTGGTGTAGTTTACAATTAACCCAGCTCGTCCTGGGCGCAGCGGGGTTCGGCGCACGACGTTTGTACTTGCAGTGTGATACGCTGCGGGACTTCCATTGCGGGGTCAATCATGCGACCAGTGGCCTTGTGTCGACGAGTATTTGGTTTTTATCAACGGGGCTTTCGTCAAAAGCAAACTACCTGAGAACATAATTAAACCATACTTCAGAATTGACCATTGTCAACAGATCCCGCTCTGTCAGCGATCCTCCGATAGCTCAGTTGGTAGAGCGGAGGACTGTAGATGTTCATTGTAATCCTTAGGTCGCTGGTTCGAATCCGGCTCGGAGGAGGCATTTTTTCTCTGAGATTAAATTTCTTTTCCCGCAGTTTATGTTTTGTTTTTCTCAATAACAACTCGCCAACGGGTTGCGATACAAACCGTACGTATTGCTTGCATGCTTTACTTCATTTTTACTTCTTATGTTTTAAAAATTCCTCTGTACAGTAGATTACTACACTACATGTATGTGATGCTATTGTTCCTCTGAAACTTCTTTGTTTTAAACTTTGTTTTGACTTTTGAGTGCCATCCAAAGAACTATATGCAACTGTTAATAATTGCCTCAAAAATATGACGTTCAAAGAATCTGAAACTTCTCGTTGATGATCGTCCTTCTCTTACTTGACAAGACCTCCTTGACAATAACCTACCTCCTGTTCTCGCCCCGCCCTTCTTAGCCTATGGATGTGAAATGTCCTTAGTTTCGTTCTGTAGTTTTGACTTCCTCCTGCATGCGTATGTCCTTGAAGACACGTGACACGTGACAACAATCTGACCAACCGTAATACTTCTCTATGTCCCTTCAAAATGCTGCATGAAGTGACCGGCCTACTAAGAGGCAGAACCCCAGAACATCCAATCATTTGACACCGAACGTTCTTACAAACTCAAATGGGACTCAGAGCAACAAAATGTCAGTTTACTTGAGAAATTTGGGATATCATGATATCATTTTTTTCTGTTCAAGGTTGTCGCTCTAGCCAATGGCCTTGAGACCCAACAGAGAGTGGTCTAAGAGTTGAACCAGTGATCTCTAAACTAAATTCATACCACTAGTCCATCTCTGTGTAATAAAGCTAACCGTAAGAGTACATTTCCAGAAAGCTTCGTGAAAATCATGGAGGACGGCAAAGTGGATGGTCATCGGACGATTACAACTGATTTGAACAGAGAGTATTTCTCCAGTGTAAGTACGCTCGAATTGTTATGTCACTGTAGAAACATGGGTCCAAGGGGAGGGAAAGTATAGAGACGTCTGATCGTAAGATGAGTTCGGTTGTTTCTTTTCACCTCTGGCTTCGTTCATCTTTCAGTTGGCAAGGCGGGCCTCCGACAAGGCCGCAGATACCGATGACGTCACGTTCGTGTGTGTGATGCAGCTGTGCGAAGGCGATGTGTTTGTGAGTAGCTTTCTTTCTGTCTTCTTTAGCCCAGTGTGGACCCTCTGTAGACTGGTTCCAGCTTTAGCCGCTTCACTCCCGCGGCGTTCGCACGGACAGTAGCGCCACGGGGAGTGGAGCGGCAAAGAAGAGAACTAGCCGAATTCTGATACTGCGTAGCAAACAACAAACACCCCCGGCAAACACCAGCCTCGTGGCATGTTTGATTCGCTGTGACTCAGAACTGCACGGACAGATCATGGCCTCCAGGGAGGTAATCAAGTAATTTCATGTCGGGGCAATGACTCTGGGGACGAATTATCCTCAAGGAGAGGTGATTGACCAAGGTAACGGTCGCCTAGCCAGAGGTGTAGTGGGCCCTGCAGGACACAACCCACTTCATCTCGAGCAATACAAATGTAATCTTATTGGGGAGGGAATACAGTATGTTCTGAAATAGGCATACGCATTTAGGAGGTACGACGCCAATCTTTGCGACGTCATCTCTAGCGTTTCCTTCCATGAGGTGTGATGTGCCGAATTCTGGAGGATATCCACTTACATGGAAACATACTGCACCATATGGCAGTCCCAAACCAGTATATCACAGTCCCCGCAGGTTCTGTCACGGAGGCATGTATACGGCTGGTTTATTGCAAGATTTAACAGCGCCTAGGGCCACATTCACCCTGTCGCATACTGGCTGCATTCCTAAGGGTCATTCAGACCACAATCTGAATTCCCAGAATCCCAGCGTGCTGATATTCAATAAAAGTCACTGTCCGTGGTTTTTATACGTGAGGATGTTACCCGGACAGTATATCACCGCGGGCATGGTCAGTATCAGCGATTTGGCAAGTGAAACACGGCATCGGGGGAATTGTCTTTTGCCAGTGTTCAGTGATTCAGGGAAGGATGCCCCTGGATGTGGCGAGGGGGCTGTTCAGGTAGGTTAGGCCTACATCTGAACCGTCCATCAGCAGAAAGGCACTCGCATCTCCAATCCCCCCCCCCCCCCCCCCCCCCC
>NMRB01000956.1:219434-234580 GCA_002633025.1 Notospermus geniculatus | reverse complement strand
CCCTTGATTTCGTTCAATTTTAATTCAATTGTCTTCAAACGAACCAAGCGCGTACAACTCGCCGCACTTGGTTGCGATTTTTCTGCCTGTTTTGGCCGCTCCTAAGAAATCTCCGCATTTGCGCCTGCTTGGTAAATTGGATTTTCCACCGTCTGATAAAACCGGTGATTTGGCCATGGCTAAAGCTTCTCTGATGTCAGTTGTGTAGAGAGAACAAGACAGCCACATCATCATCTTTCTTAAGTAGCTTTAACTCTTTGAGAACTGATGGAATCTGAAGAGAAAAAAAGAGGTTTGAAATCGCTCTTTTAAATGTGAAAGATCCGTGAGTATCTGGCCTACTTTTCCGCACCGAGTTATTCGCCCCTTCTCGAATCCTTCTTTTACTCTCTATCACCTCATTCGTATGTCTGCCTTCGTCCACCTTTTCCCCTGATTGGCCATCCCAGTCCTGCTAGGCCCTGATGAGTATCTGTCTTACCACACCCCGACGTGTCCGGACTAGGCCCTCTCCTTGTCGTTCCACGTACAGAGACCACGCGGTGGTATTTCACTAACTAACGCCCAAAGACAGGGGCCTATTGCTTCAAGTTAGGCACTCATCGTCATTCACATGTCTCATTCTCTTGTCTTCGTTGGTCTTGAGAAAGGCAGATTGCTCTGATCCCAGCCGACCCTTGAAAGATCCGTGCAGAGGTCGGTGCTACAAAACGCCACCTGGAGTTTTTCTGCAGAACTGACGTCGCGCGGTCGGCCGTGCTGACCGTATGGCTGTCGTGTTTCACCCTTGATGAAAGGACTGAAGGCTGCACACCTCCTGAAAGGTCCTTCCGACACTCTACTTCTATGAATTCTGGTCTGTCGGGGAGTGGATACAAAGATTGCAAGTCATAGGACCTAAAAGTAAGGGAATGGCTGTCCTTTCTTGGGGAGTTCAGGTCCCATATAGCCAGGAGTGATGTTTTGGTCAACCATTTCAAGTCTGTTCTTCTGATTACCATTTCTACGAATACAGTCCCATCGGCTGACAATCGTGTCTAACTCTTCGGGGGGAAAAGCCCCGTGAACTCCTTCCTGGGCCCGTATTCTAGGACGTTAAGGGCGACATTAAGTCAACCTTTATAGCTAAGTTTAATTTCAAGAGAACCAACCTTCTCGGGCAAAGGACGCCTTTAGGTACCTCCCTTTAGCAAAGGTTGGGTCGTTTCAAGAACCTTCCTTCATTACAGGAAATGCTTTATTGGCTGGTATTTTAGAACGCTCCTTTAGGCTAAAGGTTGGCCTTACGCCTATTGTTATCATGTTAGGTCGGCCTTTCGTGATTTTAGAATCAACCTTTATTTGCAGGAAAAAGCCGAACTTATCTCTTTTCCTTTCGTAAGGTCGACATCGTTCTTAGAACGTTCCTTATCTAAAAGTTAACCTTTGTTTTTGCTTAGGAATTCCTTTATTTCTAAGGTTGGTCTGAGCCAACCTTTAGTCGACCTTTGCTGAAGCATCTCCTTGGGATTTTGAAGCTGCTGCCTCTGGTAATGAGGTCTTTTGGTTACATTTTGAAAAAATCTCTACTGAACAGTTACGGAAATTGAGAAACTTTGAAAGAAATTGACAAGTTTAGTAACTTTTAAGATGCCCCCCTCTCTGGGCCTCGCGGGCCTTTGAATAGAAAACGCTGAGCTAGGTATCGAGTCAATTTTAGTCCACTATCGGAAGGTGCTATTGATTTTCGAAATATTTGACAACTGGGCAAAAATGATCTCCTCAAGGCGTTCTAGGATCCAAAGGATTAAATGTTAGTAGAGTCGACGTCAGAAATTTTTGTGTAAAAAAATAAAAATTGTATTACAATTTTGATTTTTTTACACAAAAATAAAAATACCACAAATTTAAAATTTCCGGTATTTTTTATACCCCCTTTTGCTGAGAGGTTGAGAAGGGCCTTGTGCAAATTACTCTACAAACGAATCCATTCATACCTATGGCAATAAAAGTCTGTTACATCATTTATCATTGTATTCTGAGGAGATAATAGGTTTAAGGTTGGCCTTTCATAAGGAATTCCTTTGCAAAGCTCTCCTAAAGTCGGCCTTTCACTAAAGGAATTCCTCGATAAAGGAATTACTTAAGGTCAGTTCTAAAAACGTAAACTCAAAAGTTGACCTTATGAAAGGAGACCTTCCCCAAAGGCTACCTTATGAAAGGTTGACTTTTGACCAAAATAAAGGAACATTCTAAAATACCAGCCTATGATTTGACACTGCAAGTTAAAGCTTCGTGGAACAGCCGTTAAGAATGTTCAAATACTTTGTCAGTGTTAAGAAACGCTACTTTTGATGATGTTGATTTCTTTGATTTCTGTATTGAAGAATATGCAGATATACATTATCTGGTACCAAAGATGGGTAACGATTTTCCATGAGACCCTATACACTATCAACGACAATCACATGGAGAATCTGTCGACGACTGTAAATCGAATCCGCGACATCTGACCGATATGCCATCGTGCCATAGCCATAGGAGGTGGTCAGTCCGATGTCAGAGGCGTGACCTCTGGAACCTTTTTCATAAAGCTTCCGTGGGGCGCAACGAGACTGGTTGCATCCTCCAAGCCATGGCTTCAGCATGGTGAAAAGACAGGAAACCAGTCTCCAAGTCCCCGAAATCTTTGGGAATATATCCTTGGTGCCTTGGTCGCAATGAACTGGCTCCGTGCAACATAAAGGCCCGTATTCTAGAAGCTTCCTTAACTTTACCTTTAGCTATTGTTTGCAGGGCAGAATACAAAAGCTTAAAGTGGACCTTAGAGTTAAGGAGGCTTCTAAAATATGGGCCATAGACTAGTGAAGGAGTTTGTACCCTGGCTACATGTACAGTGCATGAGTGCAAGACCATAAATGTCATGATATTCACATGCGAACTAAACAGCAAGTGCAAAAGAGGCGTGTGAAGACCGCTCACTCTACAAAAGCAGTTCAGAGAGAAGGAAGCATCCAAATGTGGCAGTTGCAGAGCTTGTGCAAGCTAGACTAGCTGATGAGGCAGTGGCATTTTGCAGTAGATTCAGAGGAGGATCGCCGGCGCCCTAGTAAGAGAGAAAGAGAGATAAGTGAAATCACTAAAGGTACTGTCACACTGAAATAGTTCTCAAAATGTCCTGCCCCGTTCTTACAAAATCGTAAAACGGGCTAGAACGTGCACAGTGTAACATTGGCCAAATAATGCCTCGAAGTTCTTGAGCACCCTTCCGAGCCTGTCCATGAAGTTCGTAAAAAGACTGTAAAAATTTGCCACTTCATCCACTCCGTTCTCACACAGTTTGAGCCCGTTCGGCACCATTTTCAAGAACGTACTGAGAACTACTTCAGTGTGATGGGGGCATAAGATACAAGAAGCATGCAGTGGAGCATCCATCAGTCCCTTTTGGTTCACGTTAACAAAGCAGCACTTTGCTGACTTGGGACCCTTTCACGAAGTTGTCGTAACTTTGCGGGGTGCGTAAACTTTTGTCCATTTGCGGGTAACCCATTGTTCACTATCAGCCTGACAAAGGATTTGCGTACCCTTATGGCGGTGATAGACTGGCGCGTACGCGACGCGTAGTGCAGGCGTTCTGCCAATCAGATTCTTCGGTAGGTGTTTCGGTCCCAGTTACCGCCTCCCTGGTTGGTTGAACGCTTCCCGACGCGTTGCCAACGCGCCATGAGTCTGTCACCGCCTTTAAAGTTACGGGAGCTTTGTGAATAAGGTTCCAGATGAAATTGAGATGGTGAGTCGACAGCTGGAGTCATGCAGCTTTGCTTACCCCAACTGTTACAGTTTAGGCCAAAAAATTAGGCTGGCCCTTTCCGAAACAATGCAAGATGACAAGAAATATTTAATTTGTCAGTAAAATTAGAACTAATTGAAAAAATATGTACAAAGTTAGTTGCCTACGGGCCGATTTTTTAAACGATGGCTAAGATAACCATCGGGATTCATTAACCCTCAGTTGACAAACTGTTGATTAATCGAAGTGAATTTTTCGACTTTATGAATCGTTGATAGCCAAACATTCTAAAAGGCAAAAGGTTTACTTTGGTTAAATCACGGTTTGTCAGAAAAGCCGATGGTTAAACCGAGGTTTACCTTAACTATCGTTTAAAAAATCGGCCTACATGACACAATCACAAACAATACATGTATTCATTTTCACAGTATGGCATGAATGCCACCCTTTTCTTACACTGTTCCAATAGGAGGTGACCACCAGCAGATATTCAACTGTCAACGCCAAGAAATGTTGTAGGAAATGAATTGCCACTGACCTGGACCGACCGCACAGTAAGTCTGATAGTGCTTTCGGTGCCTATCGGCGGTAATGGGAAAATGGAGTGCTACCGATAGGAGCCGGTAGCACTATCGGACTTTCTGTGCGGGGGATCCCTGGTTAGCAACTTAGGAAATTAAGAGGCATGTCTAGAGACGTTTACAACAAAATAACAACTTTTGGTCCTCACGGAAAAGAGTTGAAATGGGTAACACCATTTTATAGGTAAGGAACAAATTATGAATGTCAAAGAATCAACAGGTTGTTACACACAGAAAAATCAATCAAAGCTAATGGAACATGGCCAGTGTCTGTCAAATGATCAGTCGGTGGAACATCCCACAACGAATAGATAAAGACTGATCCCTGACGTTCAACATGTTTTCTTGAAAAAAAGTGTTCAACGGTCTTATCTACGAGACCAGAGATTGTCCGAAATTGATTATTTGGCCAGTGGAAACATTCATTCACAAAATTCTCGCATACATGTAGCATTTACATAGAATACAGTTAGCAGGACATTTTTTATTGGATATTTCCATTAAAAAGTGGAATAAGATGAAAGATGACTGCGATGTAACTTCGAGGTAATTCTTGCATGCCGAACAACTACATGTAGTTTATGATGTAGTGTATGCACATCCGTCTTTTAACAGCAACACCATTGCACGCTGGCCCATATAGCTCTATAGTTCCATCCTTACCAAACCATGACAACCAGTGATGAGAAACCACACGTTATGGCGCCGAGAATGATATGTTACATTAGCCTAACGTTTCCTGGATCCGTCAGATTTCAAAATGCCTCATTCGGTGCCCAATATTTTCCGATGACCCAAGTGGAGGCCCAAAGTACATCCTCCTGGACCAATACATTTGCCCTTGGTGGGCATAATTCTTCTTTATATCACTGAAGGAAAGTTTGTAGAAGTCGAAAGGAAGATTTCAAGGCACTAAACACACGACTCCGTTTGACAGGCAAGAAGGATGAAAGCAAAACACAGCAACACACGGCGAATATACATTAGGGTTTTTCTAAAATAAATTAAGAATCATGTCGAAACAAAAATGTATGATTTTGTTAGTCAACAACTACGAGGAATAAGTACAACTAGCACCAATTGTTTCTTCTCAAAGTGGATTTTCATCTTCACCACAGTCCACAGCAATTTCAAATGCGAATTCTGCAAGGTTCAGACAGTGCAGTTACGTCTTCGATGTCATGCCATCATGCATGGACGTTGTTGTGTCCCTTTCATAAGCTTTCACACTAAACGATGATGACTGCATATATTGCTGAATTCGAACTCACGACCTCTCGCATCTGGCACCCTTGCCAGAATTGAGCGACAACGTGATGACTGTGCAACTGTGTGACCCTGACGAAGGTTCTTATGCTTGGTCATGAAAGGACATGGAAAATTCTTTGAGCAGGACTGTACATGTGCCTCATATCACATAACACAAAAATACGATTACATTCTTACTCATAATACCGTACATGTCTTACTTTTGAAATTCATCGGTGAATGATTTGTACTGGCTTTATCTACTGCCTCTTGAACCGTCTTGGCGGCAGCTATTACCGCCCTGGCAGCACCCTCCACGTCACCTGATTGGGTGGCGACGGCTGCTTCTGCTGTCACCTTTGCTGCCTCTGCCTGAAAACCAACGAAATCGCCAGTTATAACAAAAGGCCCGTTTCTGCTACAGCAGATTCCCCGCGGCCTGGAGTGACCAATGCGGGTTCCACAGGAGTTTTCGCGAAGCCCCCGAAANACAGCTTTGGATGGGAAACCACCTGCAGGATGGAGTAACTATATGAAGGCAATCATACTTGACAATGACCCACAATTCCGAGGGTACACAACTCAAGGTCCACCATAGTCCGAAATCCCATTTAAGTCTGATATTTTTGCTCAGCTGATTTAATCCAAAACAAAAATAAATTGTGTCATATTTCAGCTTGACACAACATGTCCAATCCAATCCACCCATTGTGCTAACAGTACAATCTCGGGAATCTCGAGTACCAGTGTCTATTTTTCCAGTGACTTTTTTACCAGTGTCTTTTTTTCCAGTGACTTTTTTACCAGTGTCTTTTTTTCCTGTGACATTTTTACCAGTGTCTTTATTTCCAGTGTCTTTTTTACTGTGTCTTTTTTTCCGGTGTCTTTTTTTCCAGTGTCTTTTTTACCGTCTACCTCTCCAAATAAACTCATCAATAAAGCAATTACAGACCCTCTACCAAAGAATATTCTAGACAAACTAACTCCCTCAAAATGTGCTCGCCACGGGTCAATATGCTAGTTTATCTAATCCGGAGCCAACAACTGGTCATCGTTCAGTAAGCTCCCCGACTGTAGCTGGTCACACCAATACCAAGGCAAGTATTGGAGGAAGAAAGTGATTTGTAGATAGATTATAGGGGAGCAGATGCCGCGTTAAAGCTGAAGTGCATTGAACAAAATATGGAGATTCCAGCTTTGAAAAAAGACCACCACGCCACGGTGGTAGTCAAGAGAAATACAAACGACCATAACTGAGGCACTTTCAAAGCACCTCCAGAACATGATAGACTACCAGCCTATTTCGTGGCGCCACTGTATTCACCCGGAGTCGGTCAATGGAGTAACATCGAGAGATGGCGTCCAATGACGTCTGCAGGTCGGAGGCATTATGTTCTTTCCGAACCAGAGTGTAAAGTTGGTCACCATTCTATAGATTTGGATAAATTTGGATAAATATCCCTACTAAAAAAAATCTATGTAGGGTGTGACAGGGTGTTCTTGGGTGCTCTAGGGTATTCTTGGGTGTTCTTGGGTAGACTGTTTCAAAATACCCATTGAGTGAAGGGTGTTCTAGGGTATCTTTAGGGTGTTCTAGGGTACCTGTAGGGTTGTCCGGGTACTCCAGAGATACCCTAGAACACCCTAAAGATATCCTAGAACACCCTTTGCTCAATGGGTATTTTGAAACAGTCTATACCCAAGAACACCCAAGAATACCCTAGAGCACCCAAGAACACCCTGTCACACCCTACAGAGATTTTTTTAGTAGGGATCATTCGTGCATACACAGAAAAAAGAAATCAACTCGAGTGGAGACTCAGATCTCACTATAGGGATAAATGGTTCGAAATACTTTTTGACTCAAAATGAAACAGAAAATATTTCGGCCCGAGAAAATGACATCTCAATCTGAGTTGAGTGATCTCAGAATGAGACTGTCAGTCTCTCGGCCCAAAATATTCTCCGTTTCATTTTGAGACAAAAGGTATTTCGAACCATTCTGTCCCCATAGTGAGACTTTGAGTCTCCACTCGAGTTGATTTCTTTTTTCTGTGTACTCGGGCTCCTATAATCCATGTCACACTTGGAGACAGGAAGAGGTTCTTTGCAGTTGTGCCAAAATGAAGGTTTGTGAATGGCCGAACAAGGTCGGGCACCTTGCTGCTCTGCAGGCACTGGTGATGATTAATATGCGAGGCTTTTATTAAACGCCTTTTTTACTGCAGCACAGTGCCACTGCCAAAAGTGATGGTGTTCACAAAGCGTTAAACATACTCGTAAATGATAACCTATCGTAAATTCCGCAGCAACTGGTCAGCTACAAATTGATTTATGTTCCCATCATCACCAAGCAATGAGACCTTACCGTAACCACCACGCGGAACAAGTCCGCAAATATTTATCCTCGGTGGACAGGAGATGGAAAAGCTATTAGATGGATCCGGACGGGAAAAGATTGAGGAGACACCGACATGCGAGAGTCTCAATTGATTTGTATCAATAATGGTTGTATCAATAAACCAAAATATCTATACGAGGGTTGTAAACGTGGATCATATTTTCCATATTTAGTCCTCACAGAACGGATGGCATTGTTTATCGTCAATGAATGGATGCAAGAGGACATCTTTAAATTGCTTCTAACTTCTCAGGATGGGTAAGTTGGTAAGTCCACACGCTGCACTCATTGTAAGAGTAATGCCCCCATCCACACTGAGCTAGTTCTCAGTAGCCTGTTCTTGAAAACGGGCTCAAACTGTGTGCGAAAGGAGTGGACGTTGTGGCAACTTTTTGTAACAGTCTCTTTACGAACTTCATGGACGGGCTCGGACCGGAAGGGTGCTTCTAATACCCCCATCACACTGAAGTAGTTCTCAAAACGTCCTGCCCCGTCCTAAAAAAATCGTAAAACGGGCTAGAACGTGTACCCTTGGCCAAATAATGCTTCGATGTACTGGAGCACCCTTCCCATCCACGAAGTTCGTAAAAAGACTGTAAAACGTTGCCACTACGTCCACTCCGTTCGCACACAGTTTGAGCCCGTTCGGCAAAATTTTCAAGAACGTACTGAGAACTAGCTCAGTGTGATGGGGGTATTATCAGCACTATTTGACCAACACGTTCTAGCCCGTTTTACGATTTTTTTTAGGACGGGACAGAAGTTTTCAGAACTACTTTCCTACTATAGTGAGAGAGTACCTTTAACGGTAGTGTACTTTGAATGAATCAGTCTTCAGCCAGGGCGTGAAGGAGGTTGAGTGTCGGCATAGTCCGCAGGCAGAATTAAACGGCTCGGCTGCTGCACAGGAAACATGCAGTGCCCTCCGTATCTTGCTGATGGGGCAACAGGTTTGACAATGATTGTTGGCAGCCAGAGTGCTCTCTCTGGGGGAAGCAGTTAGGAAAATGCGGTCACCAGCCAAAAGCCAGAGAACTTACTTTCTTCTTCTTCTTCTTTGGCACAAAAGACGACACAGAATGTTGGCCATTCAAGCTTGCTAATGTTGAAAAGCTGTGGTTGCCAAGAGACGTCGATGACTTGATAAGGCTTTCACGTAATGCTATCATTGTTTTCATCCATTTTGAGATCGAAGAGACGTCCTCAGCTGAAGTGAAATAATCAAATCAAGGTATTGATCAGATGATGGTAGACGTGGAATTTACTCCAACCTTCAAAAGGCTTCGAGATCGGCCAGTATATTCTAGCTCTTCCCTCAGCGAATTTGAAGAATTCCCAGTCGTCAACTTACCAAGATTTGGCATCAGCAGATCCAGGTCTAGCTGATGCTCTTTCTCACCATCTAGGAACGTTAGCACAAAGTCTCGGGTGGAACGGATTGAACATTCGTAAAAATCAAACACTGGATCACAGTCCGGCTTGTCTCCTTTGAAAAACACCACTCCGAAAGGCACCAAGGATATCTGAAAGTGTTTGGCAGAATTTTTCCAATTTAGGTCCATCTGTTTTCTTTCTCATTGCAATAGGCCTACAGTCCAAAAACACAAATTTCTTGTTCAATGCTGGATGATCGAATCTAGACAATGCCAAACTGTCACACTGAAGTAGTTCTCAAAACGACCTGTCCCGTTCCTAAAAAATCGTAACAAGGGCTAGAACGTGTAATGTTGGCCAAATAATATACATGTAGAGTTTTCGCAAAGCCCCCGAAACGCCAACGCGAACGTCTATCCTTTTGTTCGGTGCTCTCTTCGTGGCATCGAACAATGGGTTTGGCGTTCGCGTTGACGTTTCGGGGGCTTGCGAAAACTTCCTAATGTCTCGAAGTGCTGGAGCACCCTTCCCGTCCGAGCCCGTCCATGAAGATCGTAAAAAGACTGTAAAAAGTTGCCACTACGTCCACTCCAATCGTACACAGTTTGAACCCGTTCGGCAACATTTTCAAGAACGTATACTGAGAACTGGCTCAGTGTGATGGGGCATTAGCGATCCTTATGAGATAAAGAGAGTCAAGTTGTCAGACTCACACGCCAATACACTCCACGCCATTCCTGTAACATCTTCTCAACGGCATGGATGAAGATGGATAGATGGAGCCACAGGGTCTCGACAGCAGCCTTTTCACGCCCTTCTTCATCGGCATTGACGCGGCAACATATATCAAAATAGGTCTCTTCATAATTGACACAGACAAGGGCCTGAAGAAAAGGAGAGCAAAATCCCTATTCCTATAGGTACTCTATGACCAAGCACCAATAATTCTAAAAGAATCTTGGCATTGGGTCGATGAATAGGCCTACTTAACGGTGCATGGTCACAAATACATTTACAATACTATCCATATACCGGTAACAGTTTAGTATTCATCAATTACTAACACAGCCAAGTACCAAATCGATGCTGCAATACAAAATTCGAGTATGCTAAAGCATATGCTAAAGCATACTCGAATCTTGCATTGCAGATTGGAATCTGCAGATTGGAATCTTGCATGGCAGATTCGAGTATGCTAAAGCATACTCGAATCTTGCATTGCAGATTGGAATCTTGCATTGCAGATTGGAACCTTCAACAAGATAAATATCTTGTTGAAGGTTCCAATCTCTACAAGTAGATGGCACGTCAACAGAGAAAGGCGTTCGTCTGCGTGAGAATTTTCCCTCGCGCAAGTTGGCTTTGAATAGGTAATTCAGCTCTCATGTGGAGGAGCGCATTATCTACTTGAAGACACTTCACCACACTGTAACTTCGGCTCCTCCCTTACCTCGCATATCCTCAACAACATGCCATATTTCCACGTATGCTGGTAGGTTTCTGAATTTTTGGCTTGATGACAACACGCAAGGAGCCTTTCCATACAACCAGGAGGATAGCCGATAGGGAACTCATAGCGCCAATTGATCTGGATGTCCCCCTTGAAAGGTTTGGGGGTCCAGTTGAGTTGCTTGAAAAAAAGGAAAAGAAGACAAGATGCATATTACTAGGCTGCACCAAGTTGCAAGTTGCTGCAACCTGCAGCTTGTTGCAGTCGACCTGTGACGTTTACACATAGCAACATCAAGCGTGATCTACATGTAGTTGCAAAAGTTCGCCACAAGTTGCAGGAATTTTGGCGGGAATCCTTCGTTCGGCAGCCATTTTGGCTTTAGTAGAAGTCAAATCATTTTTGGTTGTATTCTCATTGGCCAGCGACGTGCAACTTGTTGCAACTTCACCAGAAAATAGGATCTGGATCCTAAATTTGCAACAAGTTACAGTAGGTAGTTGCAACACGTTGCATAGCTGTGCTCGTTTATTTTGGGTTTACACATGCAACTTTGATGAAACATTTTGGTCTCATCAGGTTTATGCAACAAGTTGCATGAAGTTGCATATGAAAAGTTGCATGTGTAAACCGCTCTTTAGCCACGGACACATCCGCAAAACTCCAGACACCGGTGCAATTTAGACTTGTCATCAAGTTGTCATTAAGTTGGATACTCTGGTTCCTGGCCACAATGACAGCACATGATGTTGTCATTAAGTTGGATACTCTGGTTCCTGGCCACAATGACAGCACATGATTTTGAAGGCTATGGGCAAATGGTTCTCTATATGAACTCCATCCTTCATGTGGGCTCGTTGACCAGAACGTAGTCATAGCAAAATGATACTAGAAGTTAAAACCACTTACAGGTCTATTGTCAGGCAGTAAGTTTAGTAATGGCACAAAGTGTTTGCATGTCACAGAGAGACCTGGGAATTTTGGCAGTTCTAATTCTTCCACTTGGTCGGACCCTGAGGTCAGTGGTGCAAGAATCCCAAGACGGTACAAGAGTTGGATCATGATCAGAACTTGATCATTCCCGAAGTTGTGATCCTGTAAGGTAAATGATGACATTACACGGTCTCAGGAACCTCTACTGAGTTGAACCAGTTGGTAGGCTCACAGCTATAAACTAGCCACATTCAGGAGAATTTCATTCTCGGTCTTGCCATGATGATTTGGTTAGCACTTTCACTTTTTCCAATGGGTGAACCTTCTTTGATCGTCGGTCCAATTATACATACTTTAGGGAGACAACTTAGGCCTAGGCCTACCTACCTACCTGCCACAGTAATGGAAGTAGCGTTTCTCTCACGAATCCATTTGACGGAATTTCTTCCAAAGCTCGAACTAGAAGGCTTGGATCAGGTTTACAGTGCCCTGAATCTTTTGGCCAGAATCGCCTTGCTTCAAATTTGAAAGACTTCTTGTTGTCATCAACATGAAGGGCGCATATAGCATTGGCAACAGCAGGGGGATTGAGGCATACGAAGCGGCTGTTAGGATCGTCAGGGTAGCATGTGAACCGCACATCTAGGATGGCACCCTAGAAAATAATACAAAAAAAGAACTAAATTGGTGCTCTGAGTCGTTTGCCTAGTCCTTCAGTGATTAATACGAGGATGTACTCGTCAATCAGCAGCATTACGCCCGAGTTGATACACCACTTAGTAAGGAGGCCTCGTTCAAGTTTCAGTCGACACTGGCACCAGCTTTTCCCATCAGAAAATTAAACTGGATTCAATTATTTACCTCTTCTCAGATTTTCACTATACTAATGAAATTAGCACCCGCTTGAAAGTGTAAGCGATCAGGCGTTAGGGATATTCAATATCATTACAGCGTGCCAACTTGTTGGTCGATATCAATTTATGTCATGTTTCATTTGAGAAAACGGTGAATCATGAACCCTACAGTATGCACACGTAACTTCGAATTTTCAGCTGTCAGCAACATTTGAATCTTCAACCATCATAACGAATGTTATAACAGCACACAGACGACACACGGTATATCAAATATAAAGAAGTCGTCTAGAATTTTGCAAATTTTCGGCCCTGACAAGGGCCCCCTTCTTCAGGCACAATCACTAAAATCAACTTCCAGAAGATGAGAAATCTCAAGAAGATGAACGATTTTGTGCGAATTTTACATTTTTCTTATCTTCTGGAAGTTGTTTTTAGTGATTGTGCCTGAAGAAGGCCCTTGTCAGGGCCGAAAATTTTCAACCATCACAACCATACTCTAAACTCCCACTTACCTGTCCCATTCCTGAAAATGACCACATCCTAAGCTGAAGATATCGCACGCTGTCACTCTTTGCCAGGCTCAGGAGTGGGACAAGTAAGTGGACAGGACATTCCTGTTTCTGACCATACCCCCACCCATTATCTTCAACTTTAGGATTTAGTCATTTTTCCGAGTTCAGGAATGGGACAGGTAAGTGGAAGTTTAGGAAAACTCACAGTTGCATGAAGGAAGTATGTCTCTGTCTCGAGGTCATCCTCACACTTGATCTTCTCATCTCGGAATGCAATATTATGGTAGTCATCCCACGATATCACCACTTTCTCCTCAGCAGTCGACAGATGCCTTAGTTCGTCGTACAACTGTAACGTGTTCGGTGTCACCTGATGAACGGTATGAGGATAGATATCGATGTCTAGAGCTCTGGTGAGCACCACGCGACGGAGAGTTTCAATACCCTGAAGACAATATCATCAAGAATGACAAGCAGTTGTGGTATGGTCAGGAAACTGCAAATTTCAGGTGGTCTATATAGCCATAAAAGACGCCCAGAGATTTGATAGGACAAATTGTGTGACATTAAGGGTAGGGACACACCTAACGCGATTCGTTGACGCATGCGGCAACGCCTTTGTTATTTTCCGCCGCACTGCACGCAAACAAAGGTTTTGACGCATGCGTCGCCCAATCGCATGCGAATCGCGTTAGGTGTGTCCCTACCCTAAGCAGTCCCTACAATACCTTGAAATAATAGCCGTGGTTACACTACATAGAAATCCCCGGGTTTTTTGACACCCGGGTCTAGCCCGGATCTGAAAAATCCCTCCTGAGGCCCGGTGCCCGTCAACACTACTCAAATTTTGTGGCGAGGACCTAAATTAAGCCCTCCACCGCATTTTTAACAGGTGTGGACAGAAAAAAACCGGGTTCGACACGGGTTTTTTATGTAGTGTAACATGGGCTAATGTTTCAGTCATTCAATAATAAGGGGAAAATTTGCATCACGACAGAAAAAGGTCACATAGGCACCACTTTTGCTGTCGTTGAGGGGCAAAGTGTCTCCTTGCCCAGCTCTCTGTCTACTACATCAGTGACACTGTTCCAGTTTGACACTCGATCAAGCACTCCAGTAGGCTTATTTCCACGACAGCGGTTCCTGCGCTCCACGGGCCTTTTTCAATGGTAACAATGTTTGTCAGCATTGCAAGAAGGAAGAATCTCGATGCCAACGAAATCGCTGTAGTGGAAATCGGCCATGAGGTAGATGAGGGCCGTATGCATAAAACATCTTAAGTGTAAAATTCCCCTTATCTTTTGTTTAGAACAATAGTTTAAGGGAAATTTTACACTTAAGATGTTTTATGCATACGGCCCTGAACTGAATGACATGACTCCAACCTTGCCCGTAGCATTGCTGACTGATATGATACTCTCAGCAAATCGTGGTCTTCTATACAGCAGGTATTCAAGGTCTTCGATCCGGTGCAGGGTCTTCATATCAACCGGTCCGTGCCTGAAGAACAATTGGGGATGTTGAAAAGGTGCAGCAATATAGCCCATGGAAACTGCTCAGGAAATCGTCAACAACGGACACTGCAGTTGTTTGAGAAACACATCAATTTCAGAATCATTTCTTATCTTGTTAATGGAAACTGCTCAGGAAATCGTCAACAGCGGACACCAGTTGTTTGAGAAACACATCAATTTCAGAACCATTTCTTATCTTGTTAATGGAAACTGCTGAGGAAATCGTCAACAACGGACACCAACTGTTTAAGAAACACCATCAATTTCAGAATCATTTCTTATCTTGTTAATGGAAACTGCTCAGGAAATCGTCAACAACGGACACCAGCTGTTTGAGAAACACCATCAATTTCAGAATCATTTCGTATCTTGTTAATGGAAACTGCTCAGGAAATCGTCAACAACGGACACCAGTTGTTTGAGAAACACCATCAATTTCAGAATCATTTCTTATCTTGTTAATGGAAACTGCTCAGGAAATCGTCAACAACGGACACCAGTTGTTTG
>NMRB01000956.1:148693-211922 GCA_002633025.1 Notospermus geniculatus | reverse complement strand
TCGTTCTTTACCCATAATTCCGTTTTTGAATGAAAAATATTTAGCACACATCGAATGACAAATTGTTACAACTTTGAATGCATAATGCGGCAACATCGAATGTATAATTCACAACATCGAACGATGAATTCGCAACATTGCATAAAGAATTTGCAAACATTGAATGAAAAATGTGAACATTGAATGATGAATGAAACATTGCATGAAAAATATAATTATTGAATATTACAACACAATACATGCCATAGCTATGAACGGATCTACAATGTACAATCCATTCCACAGTCCAATTGACGCGAGGTTTTCAGCCCATATCTCCGCAACGGCTGGGTCAAATTTGACATACCATACATCAATTGACTTATCTTTCTTGTCGGTATGTTTCGGCTATCTTCATTTTTCGCGTAAGTACGACAGAACGGATCCCTTTCTCAAAATCCATTTCATTCCGCCATGGTTTTCAGTGCAGTTTACACGTGCGCGATGCATTGCGTCGTTTCAAAATGGCCGCCATTTCGGCCGTAAACACGAACTGTGATTGGTGAAAGAACTTTTTTCTGTCACGTTTATAGGGAAAATGACAGTGATAATGGCTGTAGCGGCAAAAAAGACAAATCGATTGATGTATGGTATGTCAAATTAGACTCAGCCGATGCGGAGATATCGGCCATAAACCTCGCGACAATTGGATGTGGAATGAAGAGTATAGTCGCTATGAATGGAACTGTGACTCTGAAAGTCCAAAGAATGGCTGATATTCATAACAGCTAGCAAATGCTTTCACTTCAGGTTTATTTACATTGGACCTCGCCGTGCAAGTCTTAAGCAAAAGCATTTGCTAACTTTTATGAATACCAGCCATGGTGCAGCTAAGCCCAAGGAATGCCAAAAGAAAGAACATAATGCGGGGGGGGGGGGAGAAAAACTCTAAAAAATGAGTTACTTGGCACTGTAAGCCCAAGTAACGAACGAACGAGGAAAGAAAGGAGCATCTGAACAGAACTCTGGCTCTGTAACTCTAAAGAACATCCACAGAATCTGATACAAATGATGCAAAGAACCATTTTTTTTCATCAAATTCTTCACTTCATTACCACGGTCCTCTAAATTGCAATCCCACTTAAAAGCATGCACACCTTGTTTACCAGCTTCTGCAGCTTCAAATAAGAGAACCCTCGATAAGGCGAGGAGATGATTCCCGAAGGGTAACACTTCCTGAGTAGCCAATTAAATTAACTTTTGATGTCGTGGATATGTCTTATCTTAACGTACAGGAAGAGTGGCAAAACAAGTCGAGATCTGCCTAAGAAACATCAGTTAATCATACTGCTTTGAGCCAGGGTCAGCATGATCAGGAAGCGAGGAAAAAAGTGTCTGTGTTTTGGGGGTTCAGTGTTATCTTCATAGTAAAATCACTGACATTATAGTAATTGCTTTGATACGATTTTTTGCTGCACTCGTGTTTCAGCACTGACAAAGTGGCATTGCTTCCGTTCAGCCAGACGCGAGAAACTGAAGGCTCCGTGGAATATGGCCCTGTCACACTTTTGCGTACCGGTATAAATCCTTCGAGAGGTTAAACGATCATCCCGTTAACGCTAACGCTAATGATAACGCTAGTTTTTGTACAACATATGCATACAAAAAGTAGCGTTAACGTTAGCGTTAGTCGAGAGGTTAAGAAACCACTCCGTTAACGAAAACACTAACGCTATTTCTGACCTACATTTGCAATGTAAAAAATAACGTTAGCGTTAGTGTTACTGTTAACGGAGCGATTTCTTAACCTCTCGTGTGTTAACGGGATGATCTCTTAACCTCTCCATTATGAGTTCCTTATTAAAAATTTTTCAATATGCAGCGATAACTGATGACCTACGTAATATTAACAGCGTGGCAGCGTATACATAAAACTTACACAAAACGATTGAGATGCACATGAGGTGCGTATTGTGCGTAGGAGTGCGTATGAAAAAAAGGTAAATGCGCATCTCATAAGGAATTAGGATACGCAGAAGTGTGACAGGGCCATTAGAGCGAGTGCCGAATAACCTTTCGAAGGTTTCCAGTCACATCTAAGTGCATATTTCTGAAGATTACTTTGTGACTCAATCTAAAAGCAATGTAGGCAAATATCCACCCTCACAACTTACCCGGGCTTCAATTGCATCCACAAACTTAGCAACGCCATCACAGCTAGCTTGGTCGGTTATGTTAAAGACAACAAGATACAAAGCATCTCTTGTCATGTAGACTTGATGTGCACCTTGGATTACCTGAAATTTTACGTAGGAATACTATAAAACTGGCATTAGGGAGTTTAAAGCCGCACTGTATTGAATTCAGAAAGTGCTTACGTCCTCCGACGTTAGTGTAGTGTAAAATGTACTATGTTCTATGTGGATACATAGAGCTCTGCCTGCAGTTTTTTATTGTGTGCTGAAAACTAGGTCTTCATTCTTTGAAGTACGTATCAGGTAAACATTTTGGGGACCATCACGAGGATATGAGACCTCTACCTGCACAGTCCTAACACTTTGAAAATGTCGTAAAATTCAATACTGTGAGGCTTTAAGTAATCAAACGATAAACGTTAACTTTACGACAACGTTATTTTTCATACTGCGAATTCACCAGATTATACATTGCATTTTCGGTACAAAAAATAACGTTGTCGTAAAGTTAACGTTTATCGTTAGATTTCTTAAACTCCCTATTAGCAAGGAAAATATACTCGGACAGAAATATCTGATTGATAGTCAGGACTAAGTCATGGGCTAAGTCTGCAGAATTCCGACATGTAAATTGAAAACTTACTGGTCTTCCTGAGAGATCCCAAATTTCTAATCGTAAACATTTTTCTGTGTCAGTCAGCTCATCTCCATCAATCAGCGCCACTGAAACAGGAAACAAGGGGTAGGTCCACTGGACGAACAGAGGACAGTGTATTAAAACGTATCTGCAGACTCATTAGGAAGGTTAAGAAATCAAACGATAAACGCCAACGTTATTTTTCATTCTATACACTCTTAGCCCAAATGGTTCTTTGGTGCCACACCAGGAGAACCCTCTGATTTAAGAACCCTCGGGTTGTTTAAGAACCCCTAGAGGTTCCATATAGAACCTTTCCCTCAGAAAAAGGTTCTATCTGGAACCTTTATGGGTTCTTTGGCGACAGAAAGGTTCTATATGGAACCCCCTCGGGTTCTTTACAGAGGGTTCTATATATAGAACCTTGGGGTTCCTCTGGTGTGGCACAAAGAACCCCTAAAGGACCTTTTTGGCTAAGAGTGTACTAGTAGTATACACACATTCACCAGATTTTATGTTCCATTTTCGTACAAAAATAACGTTGTCGTTAACGGTTACGTTTATCGTTCGATTTCTTAACCTCCCTATTAAGTGAATGTTTCCGTTAACAACGGAACTCTAGTTCTTCTCTCACCATTTTGACTGTTCTCCTTGAAAGGGTACCACATTTGGACATTAACGCCTTCGGTTGGAGTTGGAAGAGATATGGACGAGTTCCCCATCAAATTCTGCACCAGACTCGTCTTACCAGAACCGAGATCACCAATCACAAATACTTTCAACCTGAAAAGGAAGAAGGGTGACTCTCTGGGCCGTATGCTCGGGTCGGACTTTCGCCACATTTTACAGTATGACTTTTCTCAATGGTTCAATCATGCAAAGAGAAAGTCTAACTTCAGCTATATTTTAGGGTGGTCCGACCCAAGCACACGACCCTATAAGCCTGCCGCACACTGGAGCTACCTCGTGCTGAGCAAAAAGTCATTCGAGACCGTTTGCTCAGGTGCGCGTAATTTCGGTGAGTTTTTTGCCTCGCGGGGTAGAAAGCTCGCGTGTGCGCATATTTTCCGGTGAGCTATCTGCTGAACAAACGGTCTCGAATGACGTTTGCTCAGCAGATAGCTCCAGTGTGCGGCAGGCTTAGGAGGCCGTATGCTAGGGTCGGACTTCAGCCAGACTTTCATTAAAGTCATTTTTTTCAATTCTTCAGCTATACTTTAAGCTGAAGTCCGACCCAAGCATAAGGTCCTAAGGTTTAGCTACTGTTTGCAGAGCAGAATACAAATGCTTAAAGTGGACCTTAGAGGTATGGAGGCTTCTAGAATACGGGCCTAATTTTAGATTGCCAAAGTGTGATTTGTTGTTGATATCAGATTTGGCTCAGCCCCGTGCCCTCCATACATATTTAAGAAGGCTGGGACTAATACCAAACAGCCTCTTAACACAGATAGGTATAAAGTCTCCTGTTCTGTCAGAGATAAGTAGGCGGATCTGGGAGGTGTCCCTTCTCGTTGGACATTCACATTCAATTTCATGCTTTCCAAAGTATACAACTACTTTCTGACCTTTTAGAATCTTTGTATTGACAAACAGAGGCATACTGCATGTACACCACTTTCGTTCCAAAATCAAGGGGACTCCATTGCCAATAACAGTGTTCTAACTTCATCCGAAGCTTCCTGGAAGTTTGGTGAAGGACACAGAAGCTGATCATTAACAACTTGTCACCTGTAATTATCTCATCCTTGAAGGTGATGATGATGATGGACAGCACCGCGTTGCTTCTCAATGGGTCTTAATGAGCTGTGGCTATTCCGTTCAAGGTTATTGTGTTTATCATGGCATTCTATGAAGAGATCCGCATAAAGGATGTTTAGGGAGGTTGAGATCAGCGACTTATCACGGATCCTTAAAGGGATACTCCACTCATTGTGTAAAATTTTGAATTTTTGAAATATCGTTAATACACTCAAATCCACTGATCTGCAACATGTCGTATTTTTTTTAAATCAGGAAGCTCATCATTTTAAGTATTTTAATTGGATCCCAAGGGGACCATTGCACAGCACTCATAATGTCATGAGTGCTCAATGCATATTTATGGAGGTACAACCAATATGCCTAGGCAGTCACAGTAGCTCATTCACTACAAAGGTCGTCAGCCTATTGACACTAGTGACATAACTCATGGCAATAGTCTACATGGATTGATAAAAATTCAAAAGTTTACAATGAGTGGAGTCTCCCTTTAAACGTATAGCCTGCGGACATGGCGGATCGAAATGTACACAAAATTTGTCCTCCTTGTACAAAATTCTATCCGTAAACGTATAAGGGTCCGTGATAAGTTGCTGATCTCAACCTCCCTAACGTCAATCATGAGGTTACTCACCTAAAATTTAAGCAGTAATCCAGATAGAAATCGTTCAAACCGTCTAATCCTTTACACAAAACATCCTGGGGAGGGTACGACAAGACCTCGCAGTCATCAACAGAAAATTTCCGCAAACGTTTTAGGCACACCACAAATTTTGGTACACACGTTATGGAAGTCCGACTGAAGTTGATCTCTTCAAGAAGTAGGCAATTCCTCATGAACGCCATGAGGCCAACATCAGTCATTTTACAGCAATTCTCAAATTCAATTTTTTCTAATTTTTTGCACTTTTCAGACAACGTGACAGCAGCTATGTCGGTAAGGCTCGCACAGCCTGAGAAACTAACTTGTACAAGTCTTGAGCATTTTTCGGCTAATGCACATACACCCATATCCGTGACGTCCGTATGATTAAACACAGCACATTTCAGCAGCTTACAGTAAGTTGCTAATGACACCAAACTGTTATCCGTCAGTAGGGTACAACGAGTGAAATCGACTTCGCATAGATCCTGGTAGCATTCAGCAACGTACCCCACCCCAATATCCGTGATTTTGGGGAACCCTGTGAAATTGATCGACAGCAACTCGGACGCACAGTTCTTCACAAGGATGCTTAGCGCATCTTCAGTATGTGGCCATTTTAATTTCACTTCCTTTTCGCCATAGATAAACGTCACCGTTTGTAACTTTTTACAAAATTTCCCCAAAGTGATTATTGTCTTATCGCTGATATCGGGACATTCCACAAATTTGACATGACGTAGTTGTTCACAATGTTGGCATATCACCTGCACCACATCATCAGTCAACTTCATATTCTTGGCAATGAACGCCGACATCTCTGGATTCAGTTTCATGACCACGTCCTTTATAGCACCCATTTCGACATTTTGGCAGTCATCAAACTCGAGACAAATCAGTTTCTTCCCAAGATTAGAAATTTTGATCTGAAAAAAAAAGTTATGGAGATCTGTCTTGATAAAAGGAAATAACATCGAAAAGACGCACCTCCACTTCAAGTTGCCAACACACTTTTACTCCTGTAAAAGCTCAGTGATGACGACACAAGTGAATGTCACCAGCCAACTCTACAGCCGTGTTAACTGGCTTAAACCATGTTCAATTCGCATTAAGACCGTAAACCGTATCAAGATGCCACGCCAGACACTCTAAAACGGCAGCAGATTAGGGCCACGAAAAATAGAAAATTATCTCGTTATTACGAGATCATTTCTCGTTATTGCGAGATCTTATCTCGTACTACGAAAGGTTGACTGGCTTCATCCCGCTTGACATCTATCTTATTATAATGGACGGTAGCCATGTTAGATATGTTATCAACCTGAGTTGACCTCTTATCTGCTATACCATGTATACCTTGCTATGTAATGACTGTACACAGTACGGGTGGACCGGACTTTGTGCCCGATCTCCTCCTTAGTTAGGGCTTGAAGCCTACGAAGAGCGGCCTATGTGCACAGTACATTATGAGGAGAGTGCCCTTACAGCATTTTGGTTTTAAATGAAGTGATTATTTGTATGAAAAAGAGATAAAATCAGATGTGTGGTGACCTGTGCTGCCATCTACAAGACAGTCTCAGAATGGTCTACATTTCTTCTAGATCTTCTTCAGGTAGCATTCAGATAATTGCCATAGATATTTCCAGAAAAAAGTTGCATTTACAAAATGTTGCATTTAAATCATTCAAACTTCACATTACCGGTATCCGCAGACTGTTTTCCTTTTACAGCTAATTAACTGAAAACACCCCATTCAATGACGTATCTTAACCAAGACAGGTAACACGTCACTTCTAGCACGACAAACCGAACGGATTGAACATTTACAGCTTCGTCAATATTATCTCTTCATAAATAATTCAGCGCCATTGGCAGTTATTGGTGCTTTGGATTAATAACTCCCTTCTGAGAATTACGGCAGCATTCTCGATAAGATGACGAGGTATACAGTATCCAGTCGATGAGAAAAAGAACTCTACATCGACGGTACGGACTGATCAATTAAATGAAGATGGAAAAAGCACAAGAACAAAAAACCAATAAGACAAGTAGGCTACTGCGATAGTGTGACCCTTCCGCACCAGAGGCACTTGTTCCTCGAGAACCTCGGCAGTTGCTCAGTTTGAGTGAATGCTTCTACCGGTTGTAGAAGTTCGTGAAATGAGTCTGAGCGAGTATGAGATATTCATGAGCAAAGTGACATTTTTTAGCATATCATTGTAAGACCGAGAGAGTTATGATGACTCTTGAATTTTCACATTTCCACTTCGTAGATACGAAGTGGAAACGAAAGATAAATTTCAAAGTTTAATATAAACCGTAAACGTCGTGCGCTAAAACTTAAAAGACGCTCTTGCAGCAGGCGATATTTGTGGTACCAACCATCTCCTGAAATACATTACGTCTGGAAATGAAATCCAATTTCGTACTTCGTGTTTCGTCAGATTTGCGAAACCTCACTATTGTTGAGTTTGTGGGGGGAAATCCTAATGGCAGGTAATCATTCGTGAGTGTCAAAACGAAACCAGGACCTATTGATATCAATAATTATTGATAAGGTGAGGATATTCATGATGACCATAAAAGAATCCATTTATGGATTTCTGTCTTCGGCCTTGAGCACAAGTAACATGATCACAATCAATGTATAGAGTGTCATCTTGAGTGTATACGTAACAAATACACCAAAATCGCAGTTGTAGTCCTCCAGCATTAAGGAGGTTAAGAAATCAAACGATTAACCTAAACAGTAATGAAAGCGTTATTTTTTTTACCGAAAATGCAAAAGTAAAATCTGGTGAATGTGTATTATGAAAAATAACGTTGTCGTAAAGTTTATGTTTATAGGGAGGTTTAGAAATCAAACGACAAACGTAAACTTTACGACAACGTTATTTTTCATACTACACATTAACCAGATTTTATGTTGCATTTTCGGTACAAAAATAACGTTGCCGTTAACGTTTACGTTTATCGTTTGATTTCTAAACCTCCCTAATGTTTATCAAAAGCGTCAGTGTCAGGACTTCTCAACAGCCTGCTGTGTGGTTAACAATGCTAACCATCACCAACAGGTGAAGTTGATATATTTTGTTGCTGAGACAGCATACGATGGCAAGAACCAATCCACTGCGAAAGACCTCTTATGGATTTTTCTAATCAATCTTGATTCCATGTCTTACAATTGATACAAATTCTACGACAGCATCCTATTATAGTTGAATAATTAGTCTGTAAGAAAATCAACCAATACGTCAACACGAGGACATTTATAAAGGCAGGTACCAATCCCGCACCGCATGGTTTTACCCGGCCACTTAGTTGACTCAGCACTCTTTATCTCCAGTGCCCCAGATATTGAGGTCACGGGAATTCCCCATGCTGAGAGATCTGGGTCACTGTGGAAATAGAAATAACCTTGTCCTGAACTATTCTTGATGCCAGGCTTTGTTTATAAAATAACCTCACGCCNATTGCTCTCTAATTCGGAGTCCTATTTCATCAGTTTTCAGAGTGTCCTCTTCAGAAAATTTCTGAAACACAATAATCAGATAGAGTCATCATGGTCATATATTTCCATTAATCAAAGATTTTATTTCATGTACAAAAATAACCAAATAGTGGCCTACATGCGTAAGGATCTGCAGCATGCCTCCATTACTTTTCAAACCACAACATTCCAATAGTAAAACCAATACACGTGCTCATTCTCAACTTAGAGCTTTCAAAACTGTGCAAGATTTTCCGAAGCATGACGGAAAGTCCCGAAGTGTTCCGAATGTACACGTGCTCCTCCAACGGTTTACGTCAACAACAGCCCTGATTGGCTGTATGCAAATGAGATAAGGTTGGTGTCCCGAACTCATGTGGGAAAAAAAATTTCGCCATCGGGATAGCTTTCAACCAATCAGGGAGACGTAACACGAACCGAAACACCCAAGGAAGAATCTAATTGGTGGAACGCCTGCACGACGCGTCGCGTACGCGCCAGTCTGTCACCGCCTTAAAGGGGATGAACGTCCCCGTATCAATAACATCTGTTCCTTGTCATGTATGCAGTCGGAAGGGAAACTGCAAATGGTCGACGAAAAGTATTAAAGAAAACACAAAATCGATCATTCAATATTTGTATGTTGTGACGTGATCATAGCTTGCTTTGCTTGATAACATAACATTGATCCCCTGGTGACTGAACCGCTACACGCGGCTTGGTTAGAGGAAGGACACTGGCTACACACTATTTGATGGAGCGTGCAAATGTTGAGGAAGAACTCTGGTTTTGTCACGCAATAGCAAAGTAATTATGTGACAAAGTATTGTTCAAACGTTTTAAGATGTGAGGAAGCTCCGTTGATCAATTCACTCACCCAGCAACGTCGTGTTGTACTGTTTTTTTCTTGTCATACATGTAAATGACGTTACATACCGTAGTTTCGCATCTACAAGGTCGGTTCATTAGTCTGAAGCATGAACGCCCACTACGGTTGTTATATGCATACAATCAACTACAACTCCAGCGGGTTAGCTGTTGTACTAGTCGCAGCCCAGGCGCGGATCCAGGATTTTTGGCAGAGGGCGTCAGGGCCGCTGAAAGTGGTCGTTTGCAGGCGGACGCCGAAGGTGCCCGCGCCGTCGGGGTCTGAAATTTTTAAGTCTAAAAGGCCGTAGACGCGATTTCCTGGTATATCAGTATCAAAACAGAAGCTTTAATTTTTGTTATTGTCTCAATTTATTGAAAAAAAATTGTTGGTGGAGAGCAGGCGGGGGCACGACCCCCAACCCCCCTCTGGATCCGCGCCTGCAGCCACTAACGACAAGCACAGCTACTTGTAAGTTTGATAACTTGTGTTTGCTGTTCATCAGAGTCCATCATCAATGTGAGTAGGCCTATCATATAACCTCGTACCATACCTTGCGAGAGCCTGCGAAATTCTTCCACCCTGCTTTTCTAGTTACAATAACAGGCTTTGTATACACGTCCACTCACAACATGTTGATTGCTGAAGGTAATGATTTTTTCTGCTTCTTTAGCACTGTTCGATACAAAGAGGAAGGTGAAGCAAGGTAATCAATTGGACCATTCTGTTTGACCGTTGATATTCATCTGTGCTGTTGTATGTAAAGCATCTGATGCTGAGTACAAGATGCATACGCCGTCACTTGAAATAGGTGGTTAGAAAATGATGAGAATTTTTTTAAAAATCACTCTAGGGCAGGGCAACGTCCATTATTTAGGTGTGACAGGAAACAACGTGGTAGGAATGCAAGTCCGCCAAACAATAGCCCGCTATTGTATTGTAAGGTTATATTCGAATGGTCATGGTCTCTCTAAAGCCATAATATATTCTAATCCCTCGCTGAACAATAAGACAGGTGTGATAGAATCTAATGTCCCTGTCTTCCTGATGTCCCCTGCATTGTTTGTCACAGAATTACATGTAAGGCCTCAGTTGGTCTCTCTAGAGTCCAATTGAATGGTGCCGCTTAATCCGTAAATGTATTGTTGGGGGACATCACCTATAGATCGTGGACCATTAGATTCTATTAGGCCTACACCGGACTTTGATTCCAGGGAGACTTTGATCCCTGTCACACCTGTAATCTAAAATGAGGAAAAACCAGCATTGAAATTGCAGAGCTGAACCGTCCAGTCGGAATTCCTTGAACCGCTTCATAATATCTGTATAAGAGACATGCTTTACAGACAATACATACGATTTTGTCAACAGACCTATAATAACCGTACGTCAACAAATCAAGATTACAGAGAATTTCATATATGGCTACGTTGTAAGTCACAGTGTGTGTCTACTGTGAAGAGAATGATATCATTGAATATGATCCGTGTCTGGTGTCAAGTTATTAAGTTCATGACATTTAAAAAGAGACTCTTCAGGTTCAGTATTACGCGGAAGCTTAAATGACCTGCAACTTGTTTGCACTGTTAAGCTGGGAATCCACCATTGATTTTCAAGCTGATTTTGCGTTGCGACTTGCTTTGCAACTGGGCACTCCATCGCCGTAGTGGACTCGCTAGACGTGATTTCCACCAATGGCGAACATGTGGTCAATTTCAGTCATTTCGTCAAATTTTGATTGGTCAACGTCATGACCGGGAACACGCATGCACGTGAGTCGGTGCAAGCTTTGCCGTGATTGGTTGCTATTTTTGGGACCGGGGAAATCAGTTGAACACGGAATGTGGTTTGCTTGCGTGAAGGTCAAGGGAGGAGAAGCCGAGTCTTTACCTGAATTCAGTGAAGATGGGTTTCTTCGAATTTGCGAAACCTCGCTAATTGCAATACACCGATCAAGAATGGAGATATCTTTCTCTCAAAGAAGAGACTTCTGACACGTTACTTGCAATATAAAACCTTATCAGCTGAAGTGTCAGGGCAAACAGTGAGTGATCCCAGACCTACAGCATCAGTGGTCCAGCAGATTATTGCTGATCATGACATAGTCGTCTTGGATCACGAACTTATTGATATAAACGTATGGCAATTATGGTGAGGACATTGATCCCTCGTTAGTGATTGGGGTGAAATTTCCCCTCAAATATGCCATTATCGCTATCAACTGATGGCCGACCAGTCCCAAGATCATAAACTAGTCAGGCAGAAAATCAGAAAAGATGAGAGATGGCCGGCTAACCTGTTGCCTGCCACAAGTGGACTTTGCTACTTCTAGATTTTAGAAATGAAAATAACGGGTTTCTAAGGTGAAAGACATAGCTTCCTACAGGTGTAACGTTTTTCAGTGTGGCCATTTTTCTGTGTGATTCCCGTGATTCCTTTCGATGACCAGCTCCGCCGCCCATCCGAGACGGTGGCTATGGTGGCCATCTTGAAATCGGTTTCCGTCAATTAACTTGCGAACGCTTTGCGCAATCAATCTGAATTTTTTTGTGAGGGTTGGTCTCTATCAGGGGAAGGTTCCTTTCGACGACCATCTCCGTCGCCCATCCAAGATGGCGGCTATGGTGGCCATCATGAAATCGGTTTTGCATCGAATAACTTGAGAACACTTTGACCAATCAACCTGAATTTTTTGTGAGGGTTTGCATTTATGAGGGTAAGGTTCCTTTCGACGACCAGCTCCGCCGCCCATCCAAGATGGTGGCCATCTTGAAATCGGGTTTCCGTCAATTAACTTGAGATTGCTTTGGCCACAAACAACATACCAGTCGGGGGCATATGCCACGCTCTGCGTTGCTCTTGTTATATAGTGCTTTCCACTGTACTGCAGTCTGAAAGCTCTTCACGCTATAATTTCCCAGTCTCTCATCTGACGCCTTTCTGTGGAACTCAAGGAGAAGCAGTTCATTCAGTGTATCACTTGATCCTTTCAGACCAATGAAGATGTTTGGAATTGATATCGTTGAACAGCCCCAAAGGTAACAAGTGTAGCTTATTTTCTGTTCCACCGCTTGACACCCCGGTTTGTTTTTTTCCACGATTACCTGGGCTACTTCTATTCAAGTACAGGAGGCAGCTGCCTTCATGCTTTTTCTCCACAATTCATGAACAGCAGTCCAAATGGAGTATAAGAAATAAAAGTGGAAAATAAGAAGTGGGAAATTTTGGAATTTTGCGAGAATTTTTCAATTTCTCAAATTGGGAGAAAATTTTTTCCCATTTTGAGAAATATCGCCCAAAAAATCAGACAAAATGTCATGTCAAGAAAATTTCTCAAAATGGGAGAAAATTTTCTCCAATTTGAGAAATTGAAAAATGCGCAAAATTCCCCACTTCTTATTTCCACTTCTTACTCCCTTTCCAGCAGCACGAACAAAACAGAACTCTCTTGCGGTGGGACGTTAATACGTCAAACCCACCTGCAGCAATAAGGGAATCTCAGGTGCGACAAAGACAAATTCGTTACAACCAGCCAATGGTTATTGACATGATAACCACAGCATGTTGTCAGGCGATCATGTTAAAGGCCAATTTACCCGAGGCAGTTGTCGTGTTTGGTCATGACAATCCCTAGAGTATCCTGATTCTGTTAGCCCGAGGCGTGGCCTATTAGCTTCGTAGGTTCATAAAGTAATGCATTCCTTGACAACAGCTACATCTCCAGAACACTGCTGATGAATTCTTCTTGGGTGTGAGATGGTCAGGTGTTCACCATACGAGGTGGTATTAGTGTGTGTAAGCGGCAGGAGGTTTCGCACGTCTGACGAAAAACGAAGTACGAAATACGAAATCGGACTTTATTTCCATGACGTAATGTATTTCAGGAGATGGTTGATACCACAAATATCGCCTTCTGCAGGAGCGTCTTTTAGCGTATGATGTTTTAGACCGATGGAGTAACGGACTGTATTTTAAGCTTTGAAATTTATCTTTCGTTTCCACTTCGTATATGAAGTGGAAATTTGAAAATTCGAGTTGCGCCATAACCCTCTCAGTCTTACATGATATACATGTAGGCCTATGCTAAAAGACGCACTGGCAGCAGGGACATTTGTGGTACCAACCAACTCCAGAAATACATTAGGTCCTGGAGATGAAGTGGAATTTTGTATTTCGTACTTCGTTTTTCGTCAGATTTGCGAAACCTCACTAGTGTGTTCATACTATAGGTTTCCTGCCTCCATCTTTTCAGAACAGAGTCATTCAGACCTGAGTCCTTCGTCGTACTTCTTCTAAGGCCAGGGGGCATGGAAATGGAGTCTCAGAATACCTGCATGGGACTATTCTCCTATTCCTTTTCACAATCTTTCACAAGGTTTATATGACTTGGCAAAAAACTACGCCCTCCTACTCCAGCGTGAGACCGCAGCTAGCGCCATAATTGGAGTCTTGTACATGTATCACTTCTAAGCAAACGAAAACAATGTCCTTGCCAACATCAGCAGTAGCAGTTGAACGGAGCTCCAAGGGATATTGTTGATCACCAGTGACCACAAAAATAGCTCCAAGTAATCGGTGATACATCCTTCAATTCCAGACTAAATGCTAGCGACAGCCACACCATTAACCGCTGGAAGAGCATCATCAGGAAGACAGTTGGCACAGGACACGGTATCATCAATGCTTCTGTGATTGCCTTCACCTGATGTGATCGGAATTACACCCATTGTTGTTGTGTCACACTTTTGGTGAAATCAACAACAGAGCAACAGACCAAACTGCGTCCTGGCCATCTTTTAGAAGACATAGGGGCCTAAGCCGCGGTTACACTACATAAAATCTCCGGGTTTTTTGCGGTCACACCTAATGAATTGCCGGGCTTCAACAAACCCGTGTCTGAAAAACACCCCGTGTTTTCGTTAGTTCTTAGCACGGGTACAGATGGCGCAGCCATTAAGTGACGTCGTTTTCGCGCCTCCAACAATGTGTGCCAATACAGAAATGACCGAAGAGTCAGTGCATGCAACGCACCTGTCGTCGGGCTACTTAACTACAATGTAGCAGTGCGACCTCTCGCCGGGTTTTTCGTACACATGGGTTTGACACGGGTCTGGAAAAAAACGGGTATTTTCAACAGGTGTAACCGTAGCTATTAGTGTTCGCACAGGAATTTGTCTGATTGTTATCGGAATTAATGGTATTACTGTTGTGTCACTCCTGGTAGTAAATCGTGTTTAACCTGTAACATTAACAGAGCTGGACACTCAGTTTACCAGCCCATAAACATGGAATAACTGCCAGTATCATTCTATTCCTGAGTCAGAAGAAATTAGTCCTGTCTGCCAGTGAAGAAAATGTTTGATACATGTACTTCATATTTACACCCTTTTGATGACCAGAAATGATGATCATTTGCACCTTTTGATGACTATTTACACCTTTTTTGATGACCATCTTTTGATTACCAGAAGATTCCTTAGCCGAATCGGGGATGGTTTTTACTTTTGCAATTTACAAAGGATGAGTTCCCTGAAAAAGGGTGACTTTTTTCATTCTTCCTGGTGAAGCATTGGAAACCTATTTTGGGAGGAGTAGGGGCACTGGTATTAAATGGGTTAAGGGCTGTCTCTTAGCAGTCCTTCAGAAAGCAGAAAGGCTCTAGAAGTTAATTGGCACCCTCATCAGTATACATCACGAGACAGTGATTGAGCCGTGTAATTGCACATGATGCTGCTTTAATGATGTTGTCAATTCACAACAAGAGCTGCGCCGTGAAAGGTGATAATTTCCTTTTGACTCTTGTTGTCTGTTCAGAGAATGCTTCAACAACTTCCTCATGACTATGGGTGTCTACAGACAATGTATCGACATTCCTCTCAACTCTGGTTGTCTATTTTCTCAGTAGTCTATTGAGAGAATGCTTCAACTTCTTCTTGACACTGGTTGTCTATTAAGAGAATGTAGGCCTATCAACTTCCTCTCAAATCTGATTATCTACTGAGAAAATTAACGTCCTTTCGACTCTGGTTGTCTATTGGAGAATGTACCATCTTTCTCTCAAATCTGGTTATCTACAACTTCCTCTTGACACTGGTTACAACCAGTGTCAAGAGGAAGTTGAAGCATTCTCTAAATAGACAATCAGAGTCGAAAGAACGTTGACACGTTCTCTCAGTAGATAACCAGATTTGAGAGAAAGATGATACATTCTCGGAATAGACAACGAGTGTCAAGAGGAAGTTGAAGCATTAACCAGAGTCAAGACGAAGTTGAAGCATTCTCTAAATAGACAACCAGAGTCGAAAAGACGCTGACACGTTCTCTCAGTAGATAACCAGATTTGAGAGAAAGATGATACATTCTCTAAATAGACAACCAGTGTCAAGAGAAAGTTGAAGCATTCTCTAAATAGACAACCAGTGTCAAGAGGAAGTTGAAGCATTCTCTAAATAGACAATCAGAGTCGAAAGGACGTTGACACATTCTTCCTCTCGACACTGGTTGTCGGTTGGTTTTGGCTCTGCAGATTTTTGTTGGAAATGTTGGAAACGAAACCGAGACATAGACATATCATAGACATGCTATTACCAGATTCCCTCTGAGGCATACTTTAATTGAAGCAACTAAAGTACGAGCTCAACCTGTGGGTATCTTTGAAATAGACAATTAGTCTGGGTCGTACTCTAATAGATATGACAATTACATTCTTCCAAAATCCAGGGAACATTGCAGACGTCGTAGGATAATCCTTAGTGCTTAGATAATCCCATATTCAATAGACGGCATACAGGGAAGAACACAGAAATGTAGATTTTCCATGACCTAATTCTCTGGCAAATTTATTTTGAGAAATATTCCCCTCTGTTGAATATTGTAATTCCAGTAATGACGAGATTGGGTCACAATGAACCATGATTCGTCTTGAATTCCACATAAATTGGGTAATGCTCTCTCCAGACAACAGCCTCAGGAGGTATTTTTTATGAATTTGTCTTGCCCATGAAATATCCATGTATACATGTACTACCTTAACCTGACATTGTTGCACTACTAGCTTTTTCTCAGCAGATAATGGCTTATGTGGGGCCGCATGCACTGAGGAGCATTGCCCCAGAGCTGAAAAAAATCGCCTCGGTGTTTTCATGCAGAATTGAAGACAAAAAATTGTGTCTTTTAATAGACAATCAGAGTCGAAAGAACGTTGACACGTTCTCTCAGTAGATAACCAGATTTGAGAGAAAGATGATACATTCTCGGAATAGACAACCAGTGTCAAGAGGAAGTTGAAGCATTCTCTAAATAGACAATCAGAGTCAAAAGGACGTTGACACGTTCTCGGTAGATAACCAGATTTGAGAGAAATATGGTACATTCTCTAAATAGACAACCAGTGTCAAGAGGAAGTTGAAGCATTCTCTAAATAGACAACCAGAGTCGAAAGGACGTAGACACTTTCTTCTTCTCGACTGGTTGTCGGTTGGTTTAGGCTCTGCAGATTGTTGTTGAAAATGTTGGGAACGAAACCGAGACATAGACATATCAGACATGATAGACATGCTGCACCAATTCCCTCTGAGGCATACTTTAATTGAAGCAACTAAAGTACGAGCTCAACCTGTGGGTATCTTTGAAATAGACAATTAGTCTGGGTTGTACTCTAATAGAGATGACAATTACATTCTTCCAAAATCCAGGGAACATTGTAGGCGTCATAGGATAATCCTTAGTGCTTAGATAATCCCATATTCAATAGACGACATGCAGGGAAGAATATAGAAATGTAGATTTTCCATGACCTAATTCTCTGACAAATTTATTTTGAGAAATATTCCTCTATGTTGAATATTGTAATTCCAGTAATGATGAGATTGGGTCACAATGAACCATGATTCGTCTTGAATTCCACATAAATTGGATAATCCTCTCTCCAGACAACAGCCTAAGGGGGTATTTTTTATAAGTCTGTCTTGCCCATGAAATATCCATGTATACATGTACTACCTTAACCTGACATTGTTGCACTACTAGCTTTTTCTCAGCAGATAATGGCTTATGCGGGGCCGCATGCACTGAGGAGCATTGCCCCAGAGCTGAAAAAAATCGCCTCGGTGTTTTCATGCAGAATTGAAGACAAAAAATTGTGTCTTTGCCCCCCCCCCCCGAAAGAAAACTATACCTCACGTTCCATACACTATCATTGCAAGGTACAAGTAATTTATCACACATCACACCATTACCATCAAGAGGTCTGCCCCATTGCTCCTCATGGGTCCCGACAAAAAATTATCTAAAATTGGGCCTAGCTGTAAGCTGTAACTCGCGATGGCCACACCATCCGCATGAGCACCTACATATGACTGATGGTGACCTACCTTCACGTCAGCTGTAGTAGCATCCTTGCCAAATTTAAGGACCGTGGTTTTTTCGGCCATGATGAAGATGTTCGGAAGACGTCCGTCCTTCAAAATGCGGTCATCAGAACTTATCACTCATTCACGTGCAGACGAAAACATCTCCGTTGCCATGGTAAACACATCATTGATTTGAATACCCGAAGCAGATGATGAATACTTCTCATAGTGGGAAACCCATTGACCGCGTCGTTCCCACGTGGTGGAGTTGGCTGTTGCCGCGAAACGACGACGGTAGCGCTCCGGTGTTTGTCGCAGCACTAAAGCAAGGAAGACGTTCCTAAAGCTAGGAACACATTACCGGTAATCCGGCAACATAGACGACAATCGCAAATGCATTGCACCACGATGGACAAAGGCGCTTTTTCATTTTGCACAACTGATGAGGAGTTTTGAATCATTTCAAGAAATAAGGGGCTCAGTCCTTCATACCTAGGCTGCACAGGGCAAAACTGAGTGATGTTGACGATAAATTTTTCTCTCACAAAAGTCGTCCATAGTGCTTATACAGTTGGAAAAAGCATTAAAAACGACGAAAAGTCGGAAAAAAGAAGAGAAAACGATTTTCGCCGATTCCTGGCTCCGTTGTATGATCTCAAAGCGAGTGTCTGGACACCTTTCCTTCTTCTATTCAGCACCCATGGTGAGCCTCTTTAATATGGGAATAGGGACGTACAGTACTACATGTAATGGTACTAAACTATTTGCATATCCTTGTAGGTCGTAAACCAGGGCGATATTAAAAACAAATTCTATCACAAAGTCCTGAGATAACACTTTCGTTTCGAAGGGCATGGCCCTAGGCTGCAAAACTGAGTGATGTTGGCGAAGATTTTATTGCACCAAAAAGTCGTGCATAATGCTTATACAGTTGGAAAAAGCATTAAAAACAACGAAAACTCGGGAAAAAAGAAAAGAATCTTTTTTCGCCAACTCCTTGCTCGGTTGTATGATCTGAAAGCGCGTGTCTGGACACCTTTTCTCCTATTAGAGTTGTCGTCTGAACGGAACAGTTCAATGTTCCAACTGTGCCGGATTATAAGGGTATTGTAGACTAATCCCCCTTAATGCATGAATGAAATGCATGAACAACCATAGCGAAACTGACGCCAATTAAAATACTTTACATGCGGTTACAAGCTTAAGCTGGAAATCATGGGTGATCATGCGAAGATTTTATTGCACCAAAAAGTCGTGCATAATGCTTATACAGTTGGAAAAAGCATTAAAAACAACGAAAACTCGGGAAAAAAGAAAAGTATCTTTTTTCGCCAACTCCTTGCTCGGTTGTATGATCTGAAAGCGCGTGTCTGGACACCTTTTCTCCTATTTAGCACCCATTGTGGGCCCCTTAAATATGGGCATAGGGAGTAATGGGGAGCACCATTTGGTCACATGATGACTTATAGAGCAGAGGTGACACCTAGAGGCTCATTGTTCGAGAGATGCGGTTCACCAAGCACGGCCAATCACACCTTGAATCGTCATGAAAAGGTGGCATCTGTGTACTATAAGTTCAAACCCACGCGTATATTCTCGCGTGGTCTGCTTCACCGTTGTTCCCCATTGCTACCATACTATTCATATCCTTCTTGGTCGTAAATCACGGCGATTTTTATCAGAACGTCCTGAAATAACGCTTTCGTTTCGAAGAGACATGGCTCTTGGCTGCACGAGGCAAAACTGAATGATGTTGACGATGATTTTTTTTCTGTCCGAAAAGTCGTGCATAGTGCTTATACAATTCGATAAAGCATAAAAACGACGAAAACTCGGATAAAGAAGAGAAAAAATAATTCGGGTCATTTCCTGGCGACGTTGCCTGATCTCAAAGTGAGTGTTTGTACACCTCATCTTCTTCCATTCTACACCCATAGGGCCGATTCTTTAAGCGGGTGATCCACTGTCGCGATTTTGGCTTGAGACGGGGTTGCGGTCCCTTGCGATCACCTTATATGGCAATCGGAAGTCCTTATAAGGTAACCGCAAGGGAACGCAACCGCGTCTCAAGTCAAAATCGCGACAGTGGATCACCAGCTTTAAACGACAAGCCTTTCGGCGACATGGTTCACTAGAGGTTGATGAACGGCTGTGGGAAAGTCAGTGTGTGTTCAATGAGTGTGGTGAATAGTCAGGAAAGATCGTCTGTCTCGCAGCACATCATCCTGCACGGACTCATTCGCGTGACGTCATCCTATGACGTCACAGTTGACGTCACTATGACGTCACAGTTCTCGTGACGTCATATTAAACTTTCGAATCCTTGGTAACGACAAAAAATGGCGTAGCTGCCATACCCTCTAGACACGGGTTTATTATACAAAAATCATACCCTACAAATTTCAGCTCAAAAGGTTATACCACAGCTGAGAAAATCCGCGAACATTAACCGTGATAGAAAATCAAGGATGAAAATAATGGTCACTCTAGTGAACCAATAGTTAAGATAAACCGCGTTTAACGATCGGCTTTTCTGACAAACCGTGAATTAACCAAAGTAAACCTTTTGACTTTTAGAATCTTTGGCTATCAACGATTCATAAAATCGAAAAATTCACTTCATTAACAAACAGTTTGTCAACTGAGGCTTAATGAAACCCGATGGTTATCTTAGCCATCGTTTAAAAAATCGGCCCAATGTGGGCCTCTTAAAAATGGGCATCCGGGGACGTAATTGATATACCATTGGTATATCCTTTAGGTCGTAAACCACGGCGATATTAAAGGCAATTTCTATCAGAAAGTCCTGAAGTAACACTTTCGTTTCGAAGAGACATGGCCCTAGCGAGGGTGCACGGGGCAAAACTGAGTGATGTTGACGATTTTTTTTTTCCATCTAAAAGGCACAAATGAAGCAGTGATATAAACAAGAGTAAATGACGAAATGCAGGTGCAGGCAAGTCTCTGAAGTCTCTGATCGTGAGACAACCTTTGACACATAGCACCATTTCGTATTTCTCGGCCATCAGGCCACCTGCACCTTCACTGTCCGGCTGAGCGGCTTAGTACACGAATTTAACCCGGTTTAATTTGCTCCGGGTCAGAACCGAGATAAGCCGCATTTACATTACGCGAATTTAACCCAGTTTAATTTGCTCTGGGTAAGAACCGAGGTAGATTCGCCCCATATCAGGTTACAAATTTCTTAAAGCACCAATGTAAACGAAACCGGGGTAGAATCGGAGTAGCCTCGGTTATGCCCGGGGCACACCCGGGTGCGTGTTTAGACTACGAAATTATACACCGGGATAGATCTTAACCCGGGGCGTGCCTCACCACTTTTGCTGGGGTAAACTACACCGGTGTAACACATTTTTTATCCGGAGCAAATTTATGTGTGTGTTTGCACTTGTCACTTACACTGGGTTAATTTGAACCGGTGCTGTCCCGGGTTAAATTTAGAATTCGCTGCGCACACGACGTATTAAATTTACTTGTCTTTGTGACGTAAAGGGACGGGGGATGCCAACAGTTTACGACCCCAGTGAGGTGAGATATATGTTCAATGCCAAGATATTCCCTTCCTCTCCACACTTAAATTCTTTCTTGCATTTGGGACAAGTGGCCTGACTTAAATTCCCAGAGAAATCGCTTACCAGTGACTTTTGTTCACACAGCGGACATTTGTATTCGGCGAGCTTGAGTCCCCTCAATGTTAGTGGTGAAAGACCTATTATGTAATACCATAGTCAGATTACATTGAGCAGTTGGAACTCTGGAACAGTCCCGTTCAGACGACAACTCTATTTAGCACCCATTGTGGGCCCCTTAAATATGGGCATAGGGAGTAATGGGGAGCACCATTTGGTCACATGATGACTTATAGAGCAGAGGTGACACCTATAGAGGCTCATTGTTCGAGAGATGCGGTTCACCAAGCACGGCCAATCACACCTTGAATCGTCATGAAAAGGTGGCATCTGTGTACTATAAGTTCAAACCCACGCGTATATTCTCGCGTGGTCTGCTTCACCGTTGTTCCCCATTGCTACCATACTATTCATATCCTTCTAGGTCGTAAATCACGGCGATTTTTATCAGAAAGTCCTGAAATAACGCTTTCGTTTCGAAGAGACATGGCTCTTGGCTGCACGAGGCAAAACTGAATGATGTTGACGATGATTTTTTTCTCTCCGAAAAGTCGTGCATAGTGCTTATACAATTCGATAAAGCATAAAAAACGACGAAAACTCGGATAAAGAAGAGAAAAAATAATTTGTGTCATTTCCTGGCGACGTTGCCTGATCTCAAAGTGAGTGTTTGTACACCTCATCTTCTTCCATTCTACACCCATTGGGCCGATTCTTTAAACGATAGTTAAGATAAACCGCGTTTAACGATCGGCTTTTCTGACAAACCGTGAACTAACCGAAGTAAACCTTTTGACTTTTAGAATGTTTGGCTATCAACGATTCATAAAATCGAAAAATTCACTTCGATTAACAAACAGTTTGTCAACTGAGGGTTAATGAAACCCGATGGTTATCTTAGCCATCGTTTAAAAAATCGGCCCAATGTGGGCCTCTTAAAAATGGGCATTGGGACGTAATTGATACCATTGGTATATCTTTAGGTCGTAAACCACGGCGATATTAAAGGCAATTTCTATCAGAAAGTCCTAAAGTAACACACTTTCGTTTCGAAGAGACATGGCCCTAGCGAGGGTGCACGGGGCAAAACTGAGTGATGTTGACGATTATTTTTTTCTATCTAAAAGGCACAAATGAAGCAGTGATATAAACAAGAGTAAATGACGAAATGCAGGTGCAGGCAAGTCTCTGAAGTCTCTGATCGTGAGACAACATTTGACACATAATAGGGCCTAGCCCTTAATAAACGACATGTATAGCACCACCCTTGCACCATTTCGTATTTCTCGGCCATCAGGCCACCTGCACCTTCATTGTCCGGCTGAACGGCTTATTACACGAATTTAACCCGGTAACTGTTTAATTTGCTCCGGCTCAGAACCGAGATAAGCCGCACTAAAGGCCCGTTTACACATGCAACTTTTCATATGCAACTTCATGCAACTTGTTGCAAACCTGATGAGACCAAAAAGTTTCATAAAAGTTGCATGTGTAAACGGGTATGCGACTTGTTGCAACTCGATCACGCTGGATGTTGCATCGATTTTTCTATGTGTAAACCGTCCCAGGTAGTTTGCAACTTGCAACTTGCAACTTGGTGCAACCTAGTGTAAACCGCCCTTTACATTACACGAATTTAACCCAGTTTAATTTGCTCTGGGTAAGAACCGAGGTAGATTCGCCCCATATCAGGTTACAAATTTCTTAAAGCACCAATGTAAACGAAACCGGGGTAGAATCGGAGTAGCCTCGGTTATGACAACCATACGCTATACAGTCAAAATTTCAGTTGTCCTGCAACACTGGGGTTTAGCCCGGGGCACACCCGGGTGCGTGTTTAGACTATATACGAAGTTACACCGGGATAGATCTTAACCCGGGCGTGCCTCACCACTTTTGCTGGGGTAAACTACACCGGTGTAACACATTTTTTACCCGGAGCAAATTTATGTGTGTGTTTGCACTTGTCACTTACACTGGGTTAATTTGAACCGGTGCTGCCCCGGGTTAAATTTAGAATTCGCTACGCACACGACGTATTAAATTTACTTGTCTTTGTGACGTAAAGGGACGGGGGATGCCAACAGTTTACGACCCCAGTGAGGTGAGATATATGTTCAATGCCAAGATATTCCCTTCCTCTCCACACTTAAATTCTCTCTTGCATTTGGGACAAGTGGCCTGACTTAAATTCCCAGAGAAATCGCTCACCAGTGACTTTTGTTCACACAGCGGACATTTGTATTCGGCGAGCTTGAGTCCCCTCAACTTGGCAATAAGTTCGGCTGCTTTCTGCTTCCCGTGTACCCGGTAATAGGCCTTCTCTGCTGGGGATAAGTCATCCTCAGTCCAGTAAACATCGAAGAACTGTAATCCAAGAACATCTGCATTCTTGATTCGGAAGAAGCCCTTGTCACCCCATTTAACTCCCTTTGAGTTCATAAGGCGGAGACAATTGCTGTTGAAGGTGGTTAAGACAACAGCATGGCCGAAGGTTTGAGCTCCTCGGGGGCGGTTTTTGATGTCAATCTCTTTCGTTGTGAGGATCCCTTTCCCTCCGTTTTTTTCAAAGAATCTTGAAAATGATGCCCATTCGTTCCGAGTGAGTTCGAATCTTGCCACTACGGGTCGCTTTGCGGCGATCGCTTCTAAGGCTTCATTGATCTCAGGAACATACTTGCAATGCAAGCGGTATTTCGGGCAAAACTCTTGTAGAACTTGGTACGTTGTGGCTCCATCCTTACCGTATCTCCTGATCATGTCTTCCCGCAAGGTGTGGAAATCAGGATAGCCACCGTCACGACCGATAACGCGCTTCATTGCGAGATGCAGGACAGCAGCGGTGGCATTTGCGTAACAGGTACCCCCTTCCTGTTCCTTTGCCGCGAAATCTCTGTTCTCTTGGTTGATGTACAGGTCAAGTGACACGTCGGATAAACAATCTGCAAGAACGTCCTGAAAACACACCACGTTTTTTGCCAGATCACAGGCCTCTTTGATGTGGTCTGGATGATTGACGTGCAGAAAGAGTCTGGTTTGATTGTTGGTGATGTCTATCTGCCAATCTCGTTTGACGAAAATTGTTCGCGGTAGCGACTGGGTCTCGACAGAGGAACTCAATTCGAACAAAAACCAAGCTGCCCTGTCCCACGTATCTTGTTCCGTGCTGTACAGACGCTTTGGTTCGAGGAGATTGCTCGTAATATAACAGCATGCGTAATGCACATCGGATTTCTTCAGCTTCTCTTCAATTGGAAGTTGACGTTCATCGAAATCTGTTGGTTGGCCGTCAGAGAGAACAAAGAGGAGTTTCTTGTAATCTTCATACTGAGGTTGAGTGAATAGGTCGGTGGCTTGTCGAAGTGCCTTACACAAAGGCGTTAGTCCATATATGTATGGTTCAACAGTATCCATCAACTCTGAAATCCTCGATTCCGTCAAATCTCCTTCTTTTACGCAACCGTGCAAGATTTTCGATGCGTCGTTAACTCGAAACAGAGATTTATTTGAGATGGGAGTCAACAGCAGCATTCCATCGGCGGGAGACATCAGGTCTTTAGCCTTCCCGACAATGTCTTTTATATCATCTTTTGTTGCAGCTTCTCTGGTAACCTTTCGGGAAAACTTTCGGGCGAGGTATCCAGTAAACCGAATGAATCCGTTCCCAATTGATGTCCCTGACCCCCGACACCACTTGGGCACAAGGGCGACAAATTGACTGATGAATATTTGGTCGTTTTCAAGTTTCTTTAGTAACAAAATTACATCACGGTTGGATACAATGTCCTTAATGAGCCCAGGGGTTACCCAATTGTGAATTAGCCTGGCCCCGTTACTTTTCAGTATGGAAAGAATACTTTCGATCATTTCAATCTTTTCGGAGTCAGTTAGAGTATTGCAGGATATGGTGCTCAGTATGTCGAACGTCTCTTTGTCTTCATATGATTCAGTAACGCGAGCTCCAACGCCAATCACGAAAACAAGGTTTTCGGCTGAGACGTCATGCTTAATCAGATTGTCCATGACGTCGAAAATGGAGCGTGCCCATGGCTCTCTTTTGCCTTTAAAGCGGTCGCGTTGGATGCTTTCTTGCATGGAGTCAGAGACGTCCAGCAGGATCCCAGTTATTAGTGGCATTCTGTAAAAGAATTGATACCGAGAATCAATTCCGCCTGAATTCACCGTTCCGGGACTGAGATGGCATGATTTAGTGCATCAGAAAACGCAACTCAGTGCAGAAAAGCACCACTTTTGGTAATTCAACGTCATTACCGGTGTAATAGAATCTATAATGTCCCCCGATATGTGGTGTCCCCAACAATACATTTACGGATAAAGCGGCACCGTTGAATAAGACTCTACAGGGTGGGCCAGAGAAAGTGTCCCTCGAACAATAGCAATTCTATTGTTTCCCTGTTGTTCGAGGGACACTTTCTTTGGCCCACCCTGTAGAGAGACCAAGACCCTTAATCCTGTGACAAACAATACAGGGGGACATCAGGAGGGTGGGGCATAATATTCTATCACACCTGTCACGATGAAAATATTTTCTGGCGGATAGAATGGAATTTCAATTTACTTCTTTTTGCCACTCAACGTAGGCTCCCGGTAGCAAGCTCACACGCGAACACAAACTATACAGTGGTTTTCTCCTTCGAATGGCAAGCGGGCGTGTTTCAAAATTGGTCACCCAAGAAAATGGGGCAAAATTCAACTTTGAGATGATCACAAAGATTTGTGCCATTGATTTTCCAAAAATCAAATGTAGTACTGTATTTGATAATATAGACCTTTATCTATTAGTTTCTCCATCTGGGATGTACAGTGTACACTCAGTTGAAGGAGGGTATCAAAAAATATTGAGCTTACCAGCAAAATCTATCGTTCCGTCCGACACCAAAAATTCTTTCTGTTGTCAGACTTTAAAGGGCTAGATCAATCAGTTATGTAGTGTCATTACTTAGAGTTCCATGATACCTAGATCTGACATGAATATTGTAGAATTTCAAGAAATAGCCTTTCACCAGTAGACAAAAGAATGGTGAAAATTTTCTGGTGTCGGACGGAACACTTTTTGAAGCACACCCAAGCCTTGTTCTCTTTGGGTTCTTTCTTTCATTGTACGAAGTGATAAGCAGAAAAAAATCGAACTTACCTCAATTTAAGGTCTTAAGGGGCTCATTAAGAAATCTGACGAAATGGAAATGTCAAGTAGTCCTAGCTAAACTCAAAATGAAAGAATACAAAAGATAAAGCCTACTTAACGATAAAATGCGATGTCGTCACACGTAGGCTATTTAAAACGACAAATTTTCTATAATGTACTTCCCCGTCAATCCTTTTCAAAAAGCGAAAGTGGTCGGAAAAGGAAAGGAATAACATCATTGTTTTATCCCTGGCGTGTACAGAAGGGAGATGCGATCTGTGGAACTCTAATCAGATTCAAGACTCCATTACCACTGGTTGCACACAGCTTCTGAAGGATTCCTCGAATCATAGAGGATCCTCCTTCATATTCTGGTGTAAAAGAATCTAAAGTCCCCTGATATGTGATGTCCCCCAACATACATTCACGGATTAAGCGGCACCATTGAATTGGACTCTGGGGAGACAAGACCCTTAATCCTGTGACAAACAATACAGGGGGACATCATTCAGGAGGTTGGATGCATTAGATTCTATCACACCTGGTATTTAGGTTTCCACCCGCCTTTCACTTGATTCATTTTTTTTCATTTATTTAAAAAGCTTTTTCCATGTACACTGCAAAAGAAAAGGACACGGCAGAAGAGACACCTTTGTTTGTGGACGGAATGTTTTGAACGGACCAGGAGCCATGTTCCCGAAGCCATCGTTAGGTTAACGATGTCGTTAAAACTGGGAAAATGCATAGCGTAACGACATCGTTAACCTAACGACGGCGTCGGGAACATGGGCCCAGAACTTTTACGTTGTCACCAACAACAAGAGAGCAGTACACCAATCTTGAACAATCTCCCCGAATAAAGGCCCGAACCCACTGACGCGTTTTCGCGCAGCGGGAACATGCACCGGCAGAAAATACTTTGTTAAAAGGCAGCGGACCGAGAAAATAACAAAGGATTTGTCGGGCAGTGATGAAACCGCGGCGGCAAAACGCGTCAGTGGGTTCGGGCCTTTAAGGCCTGAACCCACTGACGCGTTTTGCCGCAGCGCTCGCCGTTGCGGGAAAACGCTGTGATAAACGCCGAGAATGCTTTCTATTGATTTCCATAGATCTGTTCCCACCAGGGCGATGCGGTAATATACCCCAATTGTTCCGCGGCGGGCCCCGCGCGCGGCCAAAATCAGATTGCAAAAATAGCAATCGAAGCGTTTAATCGCTGGGGTTCTTGAATGGGAAAGTCCATGTTCTTCTTAAAATTCACAGACTTTGTACGCCCCAGTGGGAACAGCTTCCCTNTTTAAACGGGCCTTTAAAGGCCCGTTTCCACTAGAGCGTTTTTGCGCTGCGCATGACGCCGCGTTTTTGCGAGCGGAAATCCGCTGAGAATGCTGTAATGGATATCCCTTTCCACTTGAGCGGGACGGTGAAAACGATCGAAAATTGCGCAACGGAGACCGCCGGCGGACAAAAGCCGATTGCTCGAATAGCATTCAAAGCGTATTCCGTGGCGTACTTCTGTACATTCCGAGCTGTATTCGGTGCACGGTGTATGGTGTATGAAACGCCCTATATGGAAACCCCTCGAGAAAATGACCACCGCCGCGATATCCGTCGCGCAAAAACGCGTCGCTTTTCCGCGAGCGAAAAAACGCTCTAGTGGAAACGGGCCTTTAAAGGCCCGTTTCCACTTGAGCGTTTTACGCCGCGTTTTGACGCTTCGCCCATTGTTTGGAAGCAGAGCTGCGGAAAATAACAAAAGATTTGACGCATCACGCAGCGTGAAACGCTCCTGTGGAAACGGGCCTTTAGAACGTAGGTCTACCATGATGATGTTTTTTTTGGGGGGGGGGGGGGTTAGCAGCACGGTTACGCTTTTGGTCCTGTTGTAGCCCTACAGAAACGAACAAATTGGAATCTTGTCAATTGACTTAACAGTATGGAGTGTTAGGGTAGGGATACACTGAACGCGATTTACCCATCGCGCGCGTTGTTTCTTTGTTATTTCATGCCGCAATGCCTCCGAAACAAAAGAGATTCGTGCGAAAATCGCGCGCGATGGGTAAATCGCGTTCAGTGTATCCCTAGCCTTATGCTACGGATAACGCGAATTCGCGTGCGACAGGGCAACGCGCGCGATTTATGCTTTGAAGCTTTTGTTTGCGTGCAGTGCGGCGGAAAATAACAAAGCCTTTGCCGCGCGAATATACGCATCGCGTTCGGTGTATCCCTAGCATAAAGGCCCGTTTCCACTAGAGCGTTTTTTCGCTCGCGGAAAAGCGACGCGTTTTTGCGCGACGGATATCGCGGCGGTGGTCATTTTCTGGAGGGGTTTCCATTAGGGCGTTTCATACACCATACACCGTGCACCGAATACAGCTCGGGATGTACAGAAGTACGCCGCGGAATACGCTTTGCATGCTATTCGAGCAATCGGCTTTTGTCCGCCGGCGGTCTCCGTTGCGCAATATTCGATCGTTTTCACCGTCCTGCTCAAGTGGAAAGGGATATCCATTTTATAGCATTCTCAGCGGTGTAGCCAAACCATAGCCTAGCCTAAAGGCTGCAATCACATAGAGCTACAAGCTACACGGGCACGCCGGGTAACAATGGCCTCACAAAGGGCACGCGACCGTGAAGCCATTGTTAACTGGCGTGTCCGTGTAGCGTGTAGCTCTATGGGGTGATTGCAAAATAAGCGCCGTAGAGCGGCAAAGAAGTGAACCCTACCAAAGTCTTCGACAATCTCGTACCCAGATCTACTTCATCCGAAGATATCTCTGGAAAGGGCTGACGACCTGACCAAAATTTCTGGTCAGCCGCTGGCAGCGTGTTAGCCTAGCCTAAAGGCTGCAATCACATAGAGCTACAAGCTACACGGGCACGCCGGGTAACAATGGCCTCACAAAGGGCACGCGACCGTGAAGCCATTGTTAACTGGCGTGTCCGTGTAGCGTGTAGCTCTATGGGGTGATTGCAAAATAAGCGCCGTAGAGCGGCAAAGAAGTGAACCAAAGTCTTCGAGTTATCAGTGGTGTCATCTACTAGAAGGAAGATACACTAAAATCCCGAAGCATTACGTTCATTCCCGATCACTTCCGAAGATATATCCGCCATTGGCCACCACTCACTATCACTCTCTTGTGTGATAGAGCTGGCTTCCTATTAAAAACCAGCATATTTAGCACTGAAATCTAGGGTATTTTCGTCAAGTAATATGTCGTCGAAGGGCCATAATTCGTCAGTGTCGGGAGATCCAGCAGTCGTCCCGAGAAGAATAATAAAAGTAGGCAAATCTTTCATTCTCCTTCTTCGTCGAGTTCGACTTCGTTCTTGCATGTCATGCACACTGTCATGACTTCTGTGCATGTACATGATGCATTGTAGTCCTACCGGTACCAATGGCGATGCGGCTTATAGCCCGCGTGCTGGCTGTCATGCATGCATGTCACCATATGTGCTGTGGAGCACATGCTGATGCTGACATGGGTAAGAAGCATGCTTCGGTCCTCCATGTCGTGAGATTTGGCATTTTTGCATTTTTAAGGGAACCTGCTAGTCTAGTGCTTGCTAGTTGTTCGGCTAGGCTAAACCAGCAAATTCTGCAACGTTGCTAACAGTAACGTCAGGTGATCGCGGTTCGCCACTTTTTGACGTCATCTCCCGCCCGATTTTTGTCACTTTGACCCACAACAATTAGGTATTTAATAAATGAAATCGAAAAAAAACAACACAGCATGTTCGACTTGTGTATCCGTGTTTATCCCATGTGACCTTGAACCCATTGTTGTTACAACAAACTTCTGCTTTGGAGTGAGTGCCCTTTTCAATCTCAAAGGTGCCCCTCTTTCAGAAAAGTGCCCTGCCCTTCTTAGCCAAATCAGAGGTGAAAGAGCCAATGGCAATTTGGCAGCGCCATCCCTGCATATAGTCATAAGTCCATTCATTTCTAATATAGGCCCCTCATATGTCGTTCATTGTAGTACGCCTTATTCATGTTCTTGTTTTGACAGGCATATCTTGAATATAATCTCAACGTGTCCAATTTCTTCTTCAGGAAACGCAGCGCTTAATGTCAGACAAGATAGAGGGCATCCAAGTTTTACCAAATCCAAAAAATCTACGCCATTTTTTTGTGCTAATGGATGGCCCAAAGGATGTGAGTGTACAGCCAAAAATCAGATCTGATTCTAAAAAGGGAAACTCCAGGTTCTCAGAATCTAAGAAAACAAGAACCAGGGACCCAATGCCTTTAAGAAGGCTGGGCCCTTCGACCATCTGAGCTGAAATTAGGATGAGGGGGAACCGATTCGCTCAATGACTGGCTGACTCTGAAAAAACTTGACCCTCTTTTTCTCTCCTTTCAGTCTCCATATGAGGAAGGCGTATTCAGACTTGAGGTATATCTAACAGAAGATTATCCTATGACGCCACCTAAAGTCTGCTTTAAAACAAAAATTTACCATCCTAACGTTGATCGCTACGGCAGAATATGCCTTGATATATTAAAAGGTGAGCAACGTTTTGTGTTTCATTGTACGTATATTATATTAGACTTGAAGGTAGACTTTTCTTGGTATCAGCTATGTTACATCACTTAGAGCCATTTGTGACGGTGTAAGGTATATTATGAGTCCTTTTAAAGCAGGGCACTTTGTCACCTGTCTGTAAGGACCTCTGAAATGTGATATCATATACCATAAAGCGAAATATGTCAGCAGGAAATAAGGCAAAAAAATAAATGTTCTGTTTCTGGTTACCTCGTGCGTCAGCTCTAACCCCTGCGTGTCAGATTTTTATTCTTCATTTTGAACAAAATTTGTGATTTCTTATACCCCTGTGCCATGTGATGTGAACAAAATAAGTTACAACGAACGAGTCGCTGAAAATCTTCTGTACAAATGCTTTCTACTTCCACAGTGATGACTGATAGACAATGGCAGTGTCAACTTCAAACGTTTGAAGGCCTCTAACAGAGAAATACAATACATTTTCTGAAATAAAATATTTTTGTAAAAAAAACATCACCGCATCAGTTTTCATCTGATCATGAAACCAGAAACAGAACATTTATTTTTTTTGCCTAATTCTCGTGAAAGTTGCAAATTTTATTCAGTGTCTTGTACTTGCATCATATTTCAGACAAGTGGAGTCCAGCCCTTCAAGTGCGCACAGTACTTCTGTCAATCGCTGCATTGCTTAGTGCACCGAACCCAGATGACCCCTTAGATAACTTAGTAGCTGGGCAATGGAAAACTAATGAAGAACAAGCTATTAAAACTGGTATGTAGGGTGGGCAGCATCTTTTTATGACCTCAGCACCTGACGGTGGAGGATAAATTGATTTTGCGGGATTTCTTTCTTTCTTTCTATGTATATGGGTCTTTCCAATTTTCAAATTCCAGTGCGGTTTTGCAAACACCATGGAATGGATTCGCTCAAATTACCTTAAAAGCTGCAATGTGATTGTCGCCAGGTCTGAAAAGCTGGAATTTAACCTGCTTGCATTATTAACCGATTTGGGGGTGACTTTTGATGAAATTTGCCGTCTCGCTGTGATCGTGGTGCAGTCAACTATCAATGGCGTCGGCCCTAGCAACACAGCATCACTTGCGGTGGCCACGACCCAGTTTTCGCTGACGTCATCGCATCCTGTAATGCGCCATTTCCTTGCAAGGCGTACTATTACGCCTTACGCAAGCATCGATCCTCGAGTCTTTCCGGGGATTCCGTCTCGTAGTATGACGTCCTACCCAGTTAACGGGTTAACATTTCTAGTTATTTGACAGGCTCTTGCCTATCGCATGCACTTTCAACAAAAGTGATAAATGTTTCTAAACTTCTTTGATTTCTTGTTTTCAGCTAGAGAATGGACAAGGGAATATGGAGAACGAACGTCACCATCAGTGTCCCCATCAATGTCAACATCAATGCCCCCATCAATGTCAACATCAATGCCCCCATCAATGTCAAAGGGACATTAGGAATGTTACAAATTCTAGTAAATGTAAGTTCAATGGATGCTATAATTGGCTTTATGTAAAAAGCCGTGCCGTTGTTCTCACTGGCGACAGGAGGTGGCTGTACTCAAAAATTTAGAAACAAACGGAGGAAGTCGGCACGGCATGATGTACAGGATACATGTACACCTTATTGAGATACCATTCTACAAGACCCTAGTACAGCCCACCCTCCGTGTGGTCTTGCGTGTTGATAGATGGAGCTGCAGTTTGTTCAACGAACCTTGAAGAATCATGAAACAGTCATGACAGTGTTCATGGTGTTCGTAGGATCTTCTTGACAATGTGGCGTTACGAATTATAAAGGAATACGTAATCACGACGTCACTATCTTTCAGTTTCGCCTGGAAATGTTCATATTTGTCCTGATTATTACCCCGGTACTGTAATAAAACTTGTGCATTCTTTTCCATTTGTAGTGACTTCTTTTGGTACGTGTCCTTGTGACTCCAAGAAGCGAAGAGCTCAAACAACTTGACTAATTCAATGATAACATTGGAGGACCGCAATTTCCCAACAATCCTATACTTATATGAACTATGAAAACTGCGCCTCGCTGATTCATTGCTTTATGCACTGCACCATGCTCTAGTTTAATCCCTTTGTCTGAAGTCCTTCCTTTCAGACTTGTGCTAGGGATGTTCTCCTTTATCTTATGTTCTCTTCGTTAAAAAGATTTACAGGTGGGACATATTGTCCGTGGGGACACTTTGCCAGAAGATGAATTGCCAAGTAAGGCCAGACCCAAAAATGATGTCTGTTTGCTGTAACCCTACCCTGCCCTAACAGCTTGGGTAGGTAGGTAGGCATATATTTGTTGTTGTTTTTTTAGTAGGAGGTGGGAAAAAATTAGCAATTTCCACAAAATAAAATTAAAAATATACTATTATTTAAAAACAATATCTTTCGGGGTTTATGACGCATTGGCATTCAGTTTTGAAGTTAAAAAGTTTGAGGTCAGCATTATTTCGTCATTGCCGGTCGGCACATCGGGTCCTTTGGAGCATAAAAAACATAATGGCTTTTATCCCTATAAAAACTTTTGGGTCGGTACCATTTACGTACGGTCGGTCGCGTTACGGCAAACAGACATATTTTTGGGTCTGGCCTAACCTTTGTGTGTTTCTACACTTCATTGGAACTGTAGCAGATTCCTTGTCAACAATCAAAAAGTTTGAGAGAAGGAAAGGTGATGCAAGCTTCACTGCATGTTGTTTCAAAACTGATGCTGCAACAATCTTGTTGATGTCAGCAGTGACAAAGTCTACATAGGACCTCTGTATTAAAGGCACCATTCGGACTGACAGGTACTGTCCTTAATTGAGATGTGTCCTGATGATAACAGCGGTCAAAATGGATAGAAATAACAATTTTGCACTGAACTTGGGTGTCCTCCGAATGGAGGCATCAGCGAATAAAGGTTTCTGTGTCTTGAAATGGTACGTAAATGGAAAAGAAATCATTAAATTTTTTTAAACGTTATTACTGTATGATATAATTATTTGAAATGAGGAATGAGAATGCGAGTTACGCTCAGTCTTCTGTTGTGGTTATTTTCATACATCCTGTTGTATAGCAGTTTCAAGACATTTTATTCAGAATTAACACGCCTCATTTACTTTTGTGTACCCAGAATGTGTTCCTCTGTTTTTCCCTTGGGTGGAATCCTAATCTGTGGAGTGTTACCGGTGGTCACTCAGAGCAGTCTCGCTATACTGAATATTGTAGATAATATCCTGCAGTAAGTGAAAACTCCTTGAATAACTGAGAATTATTTTGAGTTTTGCCTGGAGTTGGTCTAATACATGTACTACTCGGTACCTTCGACCATCATGTTGTTTTGAAAACATGGAAAAATGGGCTTCCTGGTTCCCATTGCAAGAGAGTCACTGACTCCATATTTCTGATGTTGGCTGTGTTCGTCATATGCATTCAAGACACTAAGTGGCACAGTTCTGACCGCCTATTCTTTGACTGTAAATGTAAGTAGAGTATCGCCAGTTTGTAGGCCACTGACTTCAGCACCTCATTATATGGGTTTTCTACCCGAGTGAAAATCATTCTTTAACCCAATAGAGCCGCCTATTTTTGGCACTTTCCTTTGTTAGCCCACACCACCCTGAACTGCCACGAAATGCCACTGCATTAAGCTGAAGAGAAAGACGTGGTTTATGGCGGTATCGGCGTCTGCCGACATGGCGGTTTGTGGCGCTGCCAAAAATAATTGATGATTTTGATTTCTACAGTACATGTAGAGGTATTGGGTTTTTTTGTCAAAAAGTGGGCGTGGCCTTTGAGGCAGCTCACGGCAGGGCGGCATCGGCTCTATTGGGTTAAGTGAGAGTCAAGAGTGACTTTTTGTTATGTGCTACACTGATCAGTGTCCACTTGTAAGTAATCGGTGGGAGTACATTTAAGTAATAGATAGGTACACTCTACACTAGAGGCTAGTTGGAAGTACATGTACAACATACAGCTTTTACTTTGATTAAACACACTCCCACCCACTGATCACAAGTGGACATGCTACTTTTTGCCAATAGAGGGCAGTACAGTGTCCTCCATTTGCAATCTTTCTGAAGCCGGCGATGGTATTTTATGGAATTTGTGTTCGACTCTTGACCCAGTGTTTGGAAGATACTCCCAACATTGTAACGTAGCGTCATTTGGTCATCGCCGATGGATACTGGTGTTGATGCATGGAATAATGAACATCTCGCTGGATTTAGAAGTTTTCATGTTAGGTTGACTGCTCAGTTTTATATTTGATGTTTAACGACACAAATAAAACTTGGAGTTAGTGCCGTACAGTTCATTTGTATATGACACAACATGTCTAAATTTGGTTTATTCTGGATCTCCCAGTTCTCCAGACACATGTTTATACATACATCACATGTAAGTTAATTAATATGTCAACTTGACTAATTCAATGATAACATTGGAGGACCGCAATTTCCCAACAATCCTATACTTATATGAACTATGAAAACTGCGCCTCGCTGATTGCTTTACGCACTGCACCATGCTCTAGTTGAGTCCCTTTGTCTGAAGTCCTTCCTTTCAGACTTGTGCTAGGGATGTTCTCCTTTATCTTATGTTCTCTTCGTTAAAAAGATTTACAGGTGGGACATATTGTCCGTGCGGACACTTTGCCAGAAGATGAATTGCCAAGTAAGGCCAGACCCAAAAATATGTCTGTTTGCTGTAACCCTACCCTGCCCTAACAGCTTGGGTAGGTAGGTAGGTAGGCATATATTTGTTGTTTTTTTTAGTTGGAGGTGGGAAAAAATTAGCAATTTCCACAAAATAAAATAAAAATATACTATTATTTAAAGACAATATCTTTCGGGGTTTATGACGCATTGGCATTCAGTTTTGAAGTTAAAAAGTTTGAGGTCAGCATTATTTCGTCATTGCTGGTCGGCAAATCGGGTCCTTTGGGGCATAAAAAACATTGGCTTTTATCCCTATAAAAACTTTTGGGTCGGTACCATTTACGTAGGGTCGGTCACGTTACGGCAAACAGACATATTTTGGGGTCTGGCCTAACCTTTGTGTGTTTCTACACTTCATTGGAACTGTAGCAGATTCCTTGTCAACAATCAAAAAATTTGAGAGAAGGAAAGGTGATGCAAGCTTCACTGCATGTTGTTTCAAAACTGATGCAACAATCTTGTTGATGTCAGCAGTGACAAAGTCTACATAGGACCTCTGTATTAAAGGCACCATTCGGACTGAGAGGTACTGTCCTTAATTGAGAGTTGTCCTGATAACAGTGGTCAAAATGGATGGAAATAACAATTTTGCACTGAACTTGGGTGTCCTCCGAATGGAGGCATCAGCGAATAAAGGTTTCTGTGTCTTGAAATGGTACGTAAGTGGAAAAGAAATCATTAAATTTTTTTAAGCGTTATTACTGTATGATATAATTATTTGAAATGAGGAATGAGAATGCGAGTTACGCTCAGTCTTCTGTTGTGGTTATTTTCATACATCCTGTTGTATAGCAGTTTCAAGACATTTTATTCAGAATTAACACGCCTCATTTACTTTTGTGTACCCAGAATGTGTTCCTCTGTTTTCCCTTGGGTGGAATCCTAATCTGTGGAGTGTTACCGGTGGTCACTCAGAGCAGTCTCGCTATACTGAATATTGTAGATAATATCCTGCAGTAAGTGAAAACTCCTTGAATAACTGAGAAGTATTTTGAGTTTTGCCTGGAGTTGGTCTAATACATGTACTACTCGGTACCTTTGACCATCATGTAGTTTTGAAAACATGGAAAAATGGGCTTCCTGGTTCCCATTGCAAGAGAGTCACTGACTCCATATTTCTGATATTGGCTGTGTTCGTCATATGCATTCAAGACACTAAGTGGCACAGTTCTGACCGCCTATTCTTTGACTGTAAATGTAAGTAGAGTATCGACAGTTTGTAGGCCACTGACTTCAGCACCTCATTATATGGGTTTTCTACCTGAGTGAAAATCATTCTTTAACCCAATAGAGCCACCTATTTTTGGCACTTTCCATTGTTAGCCCACACCGCCCTGAAATGCCACTGCATTAAAGCTGAACAGAAAGACTTATAATCAGTCCAGGTGGTTTATGGCGGTATCGGCGTCTGGCGACATGGCGGTTTGTGGCGCTGCCAAAAATAATTGATTTATATTTCTACATTACATGTAGAGGTATTGGGTTTTTTTGTCAAAAAGTGGGCATGGCCTTTGAGGCGGCTCACGGCAGGGCGGCATGGGCTCTATTGGGTTACATGTAAGCGAGAGTCAAGAGTGACTTTTGTTATGTGCTACACTGATCAGTGTCCACTTGTAAGTAATCGGTGGGAGTAGATTTAAGTAATAGATAGGTACACTCTACACTAGAGGCTAGTTGAAAGTACAACATACAGCTTTTACTTTGATTAAACACACTCCCACCCATTGATCACAAGTGGACATGCTACTTTTTGCCAATAGAGGGCAGTACAGTGTCCTCCATTTGCAATCTTTCTGAAGCCGACGACGGTATTTTATGGAATTTGTGTTCGACTCTTGACCCAGTGTTTGGAAGATACTCCCAACATTGTTACGTGGCATCATTTGGTCATCGCCGATGGATACTGGTGTTGATGCATGGAATAATGAACATCTCGCCGGATTTAGAAGTTTTCATGTTAGGTTGACTGCTCAGTTTTATATTTGATGTTTAACGACACAAATAGAACTTGGAGTTAGTGCCGTACAGTTCATTTGTATATGACGACATGTCTAAATTTGGTTTATTCTGGATCTCCCAGTTCTCCAGACACATGTTTATACATACATCACATGTAAGTTAATTAATATGTAAATGTAGCTAGCTAACACAAAAACAGGATCAATAAAAATGTTACTATATACTTTTGGCTCTACGTTTAAATTGTTGGCTATATGCAGGCACGGATCCAGGGGGCACACCCGGCCCTTACCCCCTCTATTTTGTGGAAAACCTTTAAAATTGACCGGGAAATTGCGAAATTTTGAAAAGGTGTTGAAATTTGACCGAGATTTTCCATGATATGTGCTGGCTGTGCCCCCTTTCCCATGATTCTGGATCTGCCCTTGATATGCGATCCGCTCTGGCAAAACGAGCCACATGTCGATCAGAAGGTGAGAACTAAGATGACACCAAAGGAGAGAATGGAAGAAATAGAAAGTTTCAGATTTCATAATAGACAGACAGTGCTGAAATTGACAAACATTTGGTTTCAAGCTACCGGTACCACGCTAAGAGCGAATGGGGCTCGTTTTGCCAGTGTGGGTCACATGATGTTGGCTTTGAGCTTGGNGGGGGGGGGGGGGGGGGGGGGGGTCTTACATGGAGTTGTGCAGGGTCTGATTTGAGAACCGTACAAGATCAAGGCTTCGAAAGTGCAAGTTACTGTCATGATTGTGCAAGTGAAGTTCAGGACAAGAATAAATTATAAATGATCTATGGATGTAGAGTCTTCAGGTGTTGTATCCAGGGCCCCCCCATCACAGTATGCGTGTACGTTGTACTTCTGTTTTTCCACGAACCAGTCACAGCAGTCGGCGGGGGAGGGGCGGACAAGATTCGTCTTGCCTGTGTGGAAATGTAATGATCTTTCACCTGAAGACCTTGAAGACTGTTCTATTGAACTTTCATATATACATGTAATATGGCGCATTGTCAACATACGTACATGTAGAAAGTGACATCAAGCTGTCCACGTTTCACTAGCAATCTTAACAACATCATCTGTTCCACAATTGTCAGTGCTGACAATAAAGTTAGTTAGTCAAAAGAAAGACCAAAGATGGTGTTAAAGCAAATAATCTTTTTATTTGTTAACAAATATATAGACAAAATAAAGCAGAAAAAATGACACCCAATATCGTGTGGGTTTCTGACCTGAAAGTGCCCAAAGAAAATCCCTTTGAGGGGTCGAAAATTTGTACATGTATTTTTATTGGAGACGACTTGGATTATATTGTTCAACAAATATATACAAGTATGTGTTGTTAGCAAAAGGGATGATGAAAAACCATTAGAAGACCCTAGATACATGAAGCCTTCACAAACAATGTACTACATTGTAATGTAGTGCATTTATCCAAGCACAAAAAGGAAAACCATTATTACTTGATGACGGAATACATTAATACATTGTACATTCGTTGTTATCAAATACATTTTTGAATACATGTACATGTAATGATTGTAAAAAGACACTTAACAATACAATTTAACCTCAGTCAGGGTCTGGTTTAAAAATACGGCCCTGCCGTTGGTGTCACCTTGGACATGTTGGGTCTTTTTCTGCACGCATTCTGACCCACTTTGCTGTCACAGGTGAGGTCAATTTGTGACCTTCCACAGCAAAACCACGCACATGTCACTCAGAAGGTGAGCCTCAACGAACTAAGATGACACCAGGAGAGAATGGAAGAAATAATTGTTTCATATTTCACAACTGACAGAAACCCGTGTCATCTTGGGTCTTCTTTGCCAGCGCATTTCGACTCATTTTGCTGTCACGTGGACCCATTCTAAGGGCCGTATTCAAGAAGCTTCCTTAAGTGTAAGGTCGACCTTAATCTTTTGTATTCTACCATGCAAACAATAGCTAAAGGTCGACCTCACACTTAAGGAAGCTTCTTGAATACGGCCCTAAGCCTTGAAGATTTCTTCAACTACGAACTGCATAAATTAGTACAGATTATATCTGTGCTAACGCTTTTCAAATTCTATATATCAGGGTTTATGCTCTCACCTGAGCACGAAATTTAGGACCTTTTTAAAGACTTTTAATGACCGAGTTGATATAAATTTAGGACCTGTTTCAGGTATTTCTCTTACATACTGAGCAGCCAGAATTTTTGGCAGAGAGGGGATCAGGGTTGCCGAAGGCAGTTGTTACAGACGGGTGCCGAAGGTCCCTGCATCAAGAGGGTCTGGGGGTTCTCCCCCAGAAAATTTTGAAATCTAGAATGCTGTAGACGCTATTTCCTGGCATCTCAGTAATTATCATTTAGGCCTAATGATTTTTATGACCAGACTGTTTCTAAGATTTAAAGAGTTTTTATGACCATCCAGCAAAATGGGCAAAATTTAAAGACTTTCAATGGCCATTAAATCAAAATCTCAAATTTAAGGACTTTTAAAGACTTTTAAAGACCTGCATAAACCCTGATATATGTACACTCTATATTATTTCAGTTAATTTCATTCAAATTCCACACCAGTTACAGCATGACAAGTCTACTTGCCATGTAAGCATGAAAGCTGAAAGTGAGGGAAACCTAATACTGCACTAGCAACAGGAAAACAGCCACTAAAAGTGATACTCCCAATGGGGATCCCTTTGAAATTTCTGCATTAGGTGTTACTGAAATTGACCCAAAACCTTATATTAGTGTTTTATCTGAAATATTTTCAATGAATACATCTGTTGAAATGGTTGAGGAGGGAATCAATCTGGAATGAATTGAAACTGCTGCAATCCCTTAAGCTAGGAATCCACCACTGATTTTCAAGCTGAGTTTGTGTTGCGACTTGCTTTGCAACTGGGCTCTCGATCGCCGTAGTGGACTCGCTAGACGTGATTTCCACCAATGGGGAAGATGTGTCAATTTCAGTCGGCAATCGGTCGGCGACCAGTATCAGTTCCTTGCGATGGTATTAAATCGCAGGTAGCAAGTTGCAAAGCAAATCGCAACGCAGAAAATCAGCAGTGGATTCCTAGCTTACGATTCAGCCTTTGGAGACTCTCCAACACGTGTTCAACACAGGAAGAAGTTTTTTCAAGTTCGCTTGGAACCACCACACACAGTGAACACCAGACGTTTCGTGAAGAACGGGCAACGCCTCCGCAACATCATAAAGATGGCAGCACACAAAATACACCCAACGACCAGGAGGTACATCATTCCAGATGTACCAGCTGACACCTCGTAGAACATTGGCATTATGAATGGAATGTTTCGTCTGACAATCGGCGCATCAGTCATGTTTCCAAAAATTTTAAAAGACCCATGATACTTCTGAACAATAACCATACGATCTATGATTTTATTCGCTGTCGGACTGAAGACTTCCCAATGCAAATGAGTTGCATTTTCTATGAAAAGCCGTCCATACCCTTCTTGCCTTGGTACATTTGAGCGGATAGCTGACCATTCTGGTTGCCGAGGTGTGAACACCTCCGAGCCATATTCGACAGCACCGAGGCCTATAACTAGCTGAACCATAGCCCCAGGGTTTACATAGGATTTTCCCCAGAGTTGCTCCCGGTAGATTGGCCAAGTTCTTTCATAGGAATGCTCATGACCAGATATGTATAAATCAACACCCTGTTGAAAAAAAAGGTCCTCCAAATCCTTCCTCACTTTAGTTGCCCTACAGTCAATTTTGTTATCCAAATTTGAACAGTACATTGGTTTATGTCCCATAACAATTATCCAAGGCCTATTTGCACGATTTTTGTTCGCTTCAGCTAAATCGTCAAGTAACCAACGATACATAGAAAACTTGTACAAGTACCTCTCGTTTTCATCATAGACCTCCGTGCTTATGCTTATTATATGGGCCAAACCGGCATTGAAACTGTACCACATTTTATGCAAGGGGATCGGCCATGGTGTCGACGGCATAGAAAAACGGTACCTATACTGCAAAAACTCGGCTGGGTATTCATGGTCACCAGGACTTGTGAAGTAGGACAAGTTACCAGCAAATGGTGATATCATTTTCATGAATTTATCCCCGACAGACCCACCTCGTCCAAACAAATCATAGGCAAAATCACCAATGTGTAGAATTCCATCATACCTGCCAGTGGCGACATCTTGTTCTAAAGAATGAAACATTTTCGATGCAACACCCATATCCCCGTATACTATAAATCGTGGAGACCATTTGTGGTCTTCTGACGGCCAGGTTTTGAACTGGTACAATTTACTCCGCTGACCGTGACTCACTGCACGATAATAATACACTTGATTCAATTCAAGATTGCGCAATTCTGTACGGTGTAAATAAGATCTCCCTTCCTGCATCTGAGATGTGAGACGTGCGCAGTTCCCTATCGCTGTTAATGCGAGTGTGCTAGGTTCAGTGCCATAAATAACATGACTGTCAGTGTAAGTGTCAGTCGACCACATGACAACGAAAGATCTTGGGGTATCCCCAATGCATCCATGAATTTGATCTGGGGCACTTGAAACAACATGATGTGTGCTTTCATGTCCAATATGACCATCAGCAGCAGCAGTTACCTCTGAAAGTGAAACTGCACTCAGCGGATAACTTATACCAAGAGTCAGCAGCAAAATTATTAAAATCCCAGCAATGACTTTTGGTTTCGTAGGTGCATACCAAGTCTTTCCAGTTGGGATAAACTTCGGCTGGTGTTGGTCTGTTGCAACGTGATGCGCAATTGTCATTTTGAAGTTTTACTGGTACTGAAATGAAAGGTAATATCATCAAGTTTGATAATATGGTAATATCACCAAGTAATATCATCCAACCATGCCAACATAAAGCACAAAGGACACACAAAATCAAAATGATATAGGCCTAGGCGCTACAAGAAAACGTGGCCGAAAACGTCGTCTCCAATCAATTCCCGCAAATTTTTGACCCCAACCAACCGGGGTCTTCCTCAGGCACTTCTCTCGGAAAGTGCCTGAGGAAGACCCCGCTTGGGGTCAAAAAGTGAGTGAGTGCTTGGAGGAATGTAGTAGTGTGTATGATGTACTGTCACACTGTAGTGTATATATTGTATACCGGTAGCCTTAATATATAGGCGGCGCCTCTGACGTTTGTTTGGAGTGAGAGTCGTTGACGCTCTCTACCTACCTGCTCAAGAACGCAGACAGGCTCAAATGAAAACTAAATGGCCTAGATCTGAACATGTATGCCAAAAACCCTGTCAGGCATCACTGTCTGATCAGCTGATGATGTTGATTGATGAATTGATCACTGTTGATGCAAAGAATTTTTTCATGAAACGAGAAGCTATATCCTCGAAGTACCAAATATCGACCTCGTAACCATGTACTACAATAGTGTGTATCATACACATATCATCTACATAGAATAAGCACCTGGGTTCAAGATCAGTCAAATGACGTGGAACTTCCAATCCTGTCCGTAGTGTGTTGGGAAGGTTAGACTAAAAGTCGATTTATAACGATGCATATGCTAAGGCGCGACAAGAAAGAGGAAGAAGAGGGTAATATATGTTACAATTTTGTCCATGATTTCCAGAAACAATAAAATATTCTGTAGGTTATGTGTAAAATCGTGTGCCAAAGTGGCCGGCTCGCCACGTTCGCAGAGTTGAGTTGAGGGCTGTGCATGAATGCACTGCACTGAGCTGTGCACGTACTCTACTGTATCATAGACGTCCCTGTCCCTGGGCCAAAAGGCCTACATACAGTCATGACAGTGATCGTGGACTCTGGGCCTACAATTTAAGGGATAGGCTACGTAAAAACCGCTGAGTTATTTTTAGGCCAAGTTGATAATTCCCGCTTGCTAAAGATCTGATCTGGCATCCCGGATCGGAGTCGGGACGGAAGTGTGATGTGAAGTGATGTTAGTCGTTTTTACTCGGCCACCATTCCATGAATTGGATGGCACACACTGGAAATCCTATTCTACAATGGATGCGGCTTATTCCTTCAATCAACAACCTTTTTTGGGCACTGATCGGGGATTCTAAACTCGTTCCTTGATTCCTTATAGTAGTAGCCCTATAGACGGAAGGCAAGCCTACCACCACGTCCACCAGACCAGTATGTTATGTAGCAACACAATTAGGCCTAGCCCAAGCCTTAGCCTAGGCTGCAGGTACATGGCTAAGGGAAAAGCTAGGCCTATGGTAACAAACATACATACGCCTCTAATATAACTGTGCTTGTGAGTTAGTTTGCAATCTGTTGTCAACACTTTTGATTAAATCTTGTTGAATTTTATTATTGTAGGTGGTGGAAATCCATTTGCCAGTTTGGAAAAGTCCACGGTTCTTCAAGAGGTTAGTACATGTACATGATGACAATGCCTAGGCCTATGGTGGAGTAGGCATTGCAAAGCAGATGACAAAATATGATGAAAGTCTTGTCATGATGGTACTCGAGTATCAATTATGGTCTTGTGTCTGCTCCGCCAAGGTGATGGACGATGTCTTTGAAATATTGATCTTAACTAATCTAGGTCTTGAACTGGATTTATGTGTGGCTTCATGATAAAGACTGTTGACTCTCATTGACTCATGATATGACCTTGCCACCAAAAACTTGTGAAACAATTTACTGGAACTTTTTCAGGCGAGGACATTCAATGACACCCCAATTAATCCTCGAAGATGCTGTCACATTCTGACGAAGATTATTTACTCATGCTCAACCAGGTAAGTTGAGATGCGGGTATCTAATTCATGGTGGTAATTTGTCGGAAAAGAAGCCCAGAGATTTCATTGGTAAAATTTCGTTACACATCGGCATTAAAGCCAGCTCCTGCGGTACCCCAAAAGAATGTACGACTTATTCAACAACATAGGCCAATGCAGCACTTTTTGTGCTATCTTTATGGACAAAGTGTTTCCTTGCCCAGCCCTCTGTCTATATCACTGATGTTATAGAAATCTGTACATCGTTATAAAAATACATTCTTTTCCAGGGCGAGCATATTGGTACCACAGAGGCAACAGAGACTTTCTTTGCAATGACTAAACTGTTCCAATCAAAAGATGTAAGGATCATCGTTTTACTTGTATATACATGTACCTACATGTATATCTATTTGTTCTTTTCTTAATTTATTACTTTTTATCCAGAGTCACTGTTTACTGAGTGGCAGAAATATCCTTTTGATTTAATCGATATTTGGAGTTGAAATATCTAGCACTATTACGATTTGCTCTTTCGTCCACCTAGTGCTCATTTCAGGACATATAAAACTGGTGTGTAAAATCATCCTTGGCACTGATGCCCAGTGGTTATTACTGGATATTAACCAATCATTCTTAACATGTCTTCATTTCAGGTGACTCTGCGTCGCATGGTTTACTTGTGTATCAAAGAGATGGCCAATATTGCTGAAGATGTGATCATAGTGACCAGCAGTCTCACCAAGGATATGACTGGAAGGGTAAGGCAGGGGCGGGTCGACGATTTCGGAAAAGAGGGGCGCCCTTTGCTAGAAACATTGAAATCTGCTGTGAATTTCAATAATTTCCTCCAAATTTCAGAATTTCATGGTCGATTTTACAGATTTGTTGGCCGAAAGGCCCCCTTGGATTCGCACCATTAAGGGCTTCTCAAATTAACTGACTTTGATTCTGGGATCCAAACTTGGTTGAGTTCTTCTGATACATTGGCAGAGGTTGAAGTTTTGCATCATGTACTTGTAAATAATCAAGTTTTTTTGCACATTTCAGGAGGATCAGTTCCGTGCTCCAGCCATCAGAGCTTTGTGCAAGATCACTGATGTAAGTAATATCTCCAGGTACCTTTTATTAGTGCCATGAAATTAGTCAAATATTTATGCAGTAGGAATTGTTCTCTGAATGCAGAGTTTTGTTTCACCACCTTGGGTCGAACTTGAAACAGAATAGTTAATGATACAATGGAGGATAATCTGTGTTGGCTGTTGAGTTTTGTATATTGCTCCAGGCTCAAAAAGTACCGGTATGTAAATATTTTGACTAAAGCAACTTTTTTGTCTTTATTCTAGGGCACTATGCTGCAGAGCATTGAAAGATACATGAAACAAGCCATTGTGGACAAGTCTCATGCTGTATCCAGTGCAGCACTGTGCTCTTCATTGGTAAGGTTTCTTCATCACAGATTTCTAACATAGAGCACAAAAAATGACACACAAAATGATAGTATAAGTAAAGTCGTCTCCGAATTTCGCAAATTTTTTGCCCCAACCTTCTGGGATGTGTACTAAAAAGTGCCTGAGGGAGACCCCGGTTGGGGTCAAAAATTGGCAAAATTCGTAGATGACTTTACTTATACTTTCTTCATCACAGACTGTCCTTTTGGGTTGAGAATAATGCTCGAAGCCGAGTTCCTTTCAAGTTACTGCTGTCTGTTTTATGTGACTAAACGTTCCTTTTCCAGCACTTGATGCGTACCAGCAATGACGTTGTGAAACGTTGGGTGAATGAAGCACAGGAGGCAGTTAACAGTGACAACGTGATGGTCCAGTACCATGCCCTCGGTCTCCTGTACCATATCAGGAAAACTGACAAACTAGCCTTGTCAAAGTTGGTCAGCAAGTTCAGCCGACATTCTCTCAAGTCACCTTATGCGTACTGTCTCTTGGTGAGTTAGTGCATTATTCAGTTGACCGTGTGTCACTTTCAATATTGTCTGTCTGTTATGAAATCTGAAGCAGTCTATTTCTTCCATTCTCTCCTGGTATCATCTTAGTTCGTTGAGGCTCACCTTCTGAGCGACATGCGACTGGTTTTGCTGTGGAAGGTCACATTTGCACTTGACGTCCTTGATAGCCAAAGTGACCAATTCGATCATTGCCATGTGTTTTCAGCGCTACTTAGAATACAGTTGGTCAGTGATCAATTTTATGTTTTCAGATCCGTATTGCTTGTAAACTTATAGAAGAGGAAGGTGCAGGGTAAGTAAAAGTTCACTGATTTGATCGTCTTTGGCCTAATTCTGCTTTAGCTGATGTTTATTTTCAATGTCTTGTGCCATGGAGGTGTTATACTGTTGTATTAGACCTCTGGGATAAGGACAGCTCTCAAGTAAGGACAAAGTTGTCCCGTCTGAAAGGTGTCCTTTTTGGAGAGGTTCTGCTGTAGTTGAAAATTGGCTGTTTGAGTTCATTCCAGTATTTCCTCTTTTTCCCAGGTCTGACAGCCCAATGTTTGAATTCATAGAAAGTTGCCTGCGCCACAAGAGTGAGATGGTGATCTATGAGGCAGCTCATGCCATCGTCAGCATGAAGCATACAACGGCTAAGGAGCTTGCCCCGGCTGTCTCGGTCTTGCAGCTTTTCTGTAGCTCGCCTAAACCTACCCTTAGGTTTGCAGCTGTCAGGACTCTCAATAAGGTAATAGACTTATTCAGTTCCCATTTCGGTTTCCAAATTCTAGTTCTTTTGTTCTGTTGTTTTGAGTATAATCACTGTAATTTCAGGTTGCCATGAAGCACCCAGCCGCCGTCACAGCCTGTAACCTTGACCTTGAGAATCTTATCACCGACGTCAATAGGAGCATTGCCACACTGGCTATCACCACTCTGCTGAAGGTATTTCAACGTTTCATTACATGGATTCAGTCTGGATTTCCCCCCTCCCCCGGTGCACTGGCGAGATCCCTGTCTGCCATCAATGAGGTGTTGGGTTTGATTTTTGGGCATATGCTAGTTGCCAAAATGACCCTCAGTTGGTGCTTGCATTCCTGAAATGATGTTACTGATGTAGAGCCAGCAACATCAACTAAACCAGAACAAGCCTCATTTTCAATCAAACAAAATGGCTTTGCTGGGGATGCCCATGTCGTTTACCTAGTTTTTGACATGACGACAGAATTTTGTTCACATTCATAAAAATAGGACTATCACATGATGCAAGGAACAATAAAGCAAGCATTTCAGATATCTTCCGTGAACTTATGCATGATTATAGGGCCGATTATAAGTCCTAAATCCACATAAGAACTGCACCGCTGTGTCACCCTAACTCTATGATGACCTTTTTCAGACTGGAAGTGAAAGCAGTGTTGATCGGCTGATGAAACAGATCTCCTCATTCATGTCGGAAATCTCGGACGAGTTCAAGATTGTCGTGGTCGACGCAATCCGTGCCTTGTGCCTGAAGTTCCCGAGGAAACACGGTGTCATGATGAACTTCCTGTCCTCCATGTTGAGGGACGAGGGTGGTTACGATTACAAGAAGGCCATCGTTGACACCATCATATCTATCGTTGAGGACAATCCAGAGGCAAAGGAGTCAGGTAAAAGAAGAAAAATTCATTGTGATGGGTCAGAATCTGGATATTTTTTTGATGGCCAATGATCTTTGTTTCAGGGACTGGTCCTCTGCTCATTAGCTGAGTTAAGGCCGTGACAGCGGCACGTGAGCAACGCATCGGGAAAGCATTCAGCCAATCAGGGAGGTGGTAACACAGACCGAAACACCTACCGAAAAATCTGATTGGCAGAACACCTGCATGACGTGTCGCGTACGCGCCAGTCTGTCACCGGCTTTATTCTTGTTGCACTTCTCAATTTTCCGAATGTGTATGCGTATGATTTCATCTAAATATTCCGTTATTGAATTTTTGTAGGCCTGTCTCACCTCTGCGAGTTCATTGAAGATTGCGAGCATACGGTTTTGGCTACAAGAATACTTCACTTGCTCGGTCGTGAAGGACCTCGGACGCTGAACCCGTACAAGTACATCCGATTCATCTACAATCGGGTAATCTTGGAGAATGCTGCAGTAAGAGCTGGTATGTCGCATTTTCTGGGTCAAACTCGGTCTGATGGTGTCTGGTCTTTGAAATGAGTCATCGTTTACTGCCCTGCCTGTCTGCTTCAGTATAATATGTTCGAGGCTGATCATTCCACAGCGCTGACGAATTAGGTCATCTGGGCAAAAGAAATACTTCTCTGATGGATTCGTGCAGGATTTATGATACCTCTGTTTCCCTTTCAGCTGCTGTTACTGCCCTGGCCAAGTTTGGAGGTCACTGTGACAGTCTGTTGCCAAGTGTTCTTGTTCTCCTGAGAAGGTCAGTCTAATTTCATTTCGTCTGATTTTCATGAAATTTAAAATCAGTGCTTGAAACAAAACTGCCTTTGTTCATGATTTCATGCCTCTGATTCTCTAAATTCTTATTCCCAGGTCCCTGTTGGACACGGATGATGAAGTAAGGGATCGTGCGACCTTCTACCTGCATGTACTGGAACAGAAACAGATGGCATTGAATTCTGCCTACATCCTTAATGGTGAGCTATTTTCAGGTTCCCCTTACTCGCTTTATGGCTCCTGCCAGGGGTTGATGGGGCCAGGTCCTACCGTTGGGGTGTGTGAGCTCCATTAGATGGGGTGTGATCCCTGGCTGGTGCGTACATGCATGAACGACTGAGCCCTTTTTCTGCGGTGTACCCACTCATACTTGTACCCCCTCTATGCCGCATAAAGCATCAATCATTTGTGATGTTGCAAGTTTGGTTTTGGACGAGTGGAATTTTTCAACAGCCAGAATTAAAATTTGTATTGTGAAAGCCTACCATAACCAATGCTACATCATCACTAACTGATGTGTCTTATTTTTTCAGGTCTGCAGGTTTCTGTGGTTGGATTGGAGAAATCCCTCCACAATTACACCCTTGAGCCATCAGAGAAGCCATTTGATATGAAGACTGTTCCCCTGGAAACACAGCCAATCACAGAACAGAGGGCAGGTAAGATTTTTGGTGTTGTGTCAGCATAGCATCTAGTGAGCTGTTGAAGTATGGTGCCACTGCTGGTTTATACAGCTCCCATCTTAAGCCAACCTTTTACCCATCATGCCAGAAGAACATGGCCCATTTTGGGCCCCATATTGTGCAATAATATTGATCATGTATGGGCTGCTTTAGGCTAATGCCAGTGCATTGGAAACATTGGCATCTGTTGCCTTTGACGTTGCAGGCTGGATTCCCACTTGGGCCCACTCTTCATGTGATGAAGAGGGTGACAGTGCAGATTCCTAGACTGGTACATTCTTTCAGGTGCTCTCTTGGGTGATTTCCTAATAATTTAGCCTTTGTTGATTTTATTCCAGTGTCAGTCACACCCAGTCCCGGAGACCTTTCTGCCAAACCGAAGGAAAAAGTTGCAGCCACGAGGCAAGATATATATGCAGGTGAGTGCGTTTTCGTTTGTCAAGTTGTGATCCTCATGGGGGATGACAGACCTCAATATAATGGAACGTTCTTCAGTGGACGCCTCTGCCAGGAAGACCGCCTTTTGGTAGTTTGAAAGCCTGTAATCAGGACATCTCCCTAATAATGACAGCATGTGCAAGTCCCAAAGTTGTTCGCAATGAAGAGATCCCACTGGTTCGTTGCTTCGGTTGATTTCTCAAGTAGGCTACCAATTGTGTTTTTTTTCAACATTTTCAGAACAACTATCCCAGATTCCCGAGTTTGCTGGTCTTGGTCCACTGTTCAAGTCTTCAAGTGCTCCAGTCGAACTCACTGAATCGGAAACAGAATACGTTGTACAGTGTATAAAACACACGTTCCAAGACTACATTGTATTCCAGGTAAGTGTGGAACCAGCACCTGTCACTTCTGCGTCTGTGGGTTCAAATCATAGCCAAGTCATCATTGGGGATCCTTCTGTTTCCTCTTACATCACAACTTGGCCAATAAATCGCTGGTAATATGAATGCCATTATCATATAACTTACTTTATACATGTAGGCCTACTCATTGCACAGAATGTCTCCTTTGGTTGTCTTGATTCACGATTTTATCATTTTGATCATATCTGGTCCTTTGAGTGTGTTTCTGGCCTAATAATGAGGAACCTAACCCACTACTTCAATAGGTGACAATAGTAGTGGTTAAAACTATTGAATTGAAAGGGACATCCTGATCCAGGTCCTGATCAATTTCCGACACAAAGACATCCATTGTATAGGACCTGATTACTGTGTGCTGCCCTCTATCATAGTTAGGATCCCCATTGGGGTCTGACCACCTCTCAATGTTTTACCATCTTACCTTCCAGTTTGATTGCATGAACACACTGAACGACCAGATTCTGGAAGATGTTAAAGTCGTTATGGAAACCAGTGACGATTTCGAAGTTGTAAGATATATACCTGCTCCAAGTCTAAAATATAATGTGTCGGGGACGACATACACTTGTGTAAAATTGGCAGATGATCCTACATTAGGTAAGAATTTAAATCTTATATACCCTGATTGATTACTATATTGCAATGGCGTTAAAATTTTTACCCTCATCCTTATCAGGACAAGCTTTGTGAATTGGCTGTTGCAACACTCCTGCATGCCAAGACTGCAAATGTGACCCTGCACAACAAAACCAGTCGCAAGTCTTGGCAAGTAAAAAAAAATGTTGGGACGAAGCTATTTGTCAATTTCAGTATTGTGTGTCTATTGTGAAGTCTTCATAATTATATTTGTTTCTTTATCTCCTGGTGTCATCTCAGTATACCGGTAGGTTTAGGCTCATTTTTCCTGCGACTTACGACTGGTTTTGTGGTGCAGGGTCACAAATGGATGAAAATCTTGCAAGTTACCGGTATATGGTTGATTGAAAGAGGAATCACTTGAAGTAAATTCTTGACAGATGTCATATCTCATCCAATTTTGAGTTGCAATTCCGATTTCGTTTGGCTATGGTTTTGATAAATTAGGAAATATTTTGTTGCAGTTGCTGGCACGTTCAGCTGTACCCTCAAATTTACTGTCAAGGATTGCGACCCTGCCACAGGTGAACCTGATGAAGAAGGCTATGAGGATGAATATGTTGTGAGTAGATTCCAAAATCTCTCGAAGTCTTCATTTTGTTGAAGTAGAACCTTTTCATTGAGTGGAATTTGTGTGGCGTCTGCTGACATTGATGAGATGAGCTTCCAATCTTTACAGTTGTAGCACTGCTCAGGCGTGGGTCCGGGGGGGGGGGACGAATCGTGGATCCGCCCCTGCTGTTACATTAGTACTGTTGAGTTCTCTCTATATTACAGTATTGCCTCTAAACTTTCTCGCATTTAATTAAGAATAGGTCAGCATACACTGATGTACAGGTGTCAAACCAAAATCTACAGTGATCCACTATCAACTTCAGATGAGACAGACTTTAGCCCACGGTCTGTTCGAGCTGCAGTCTGAGATCAGTGCTGTGGTTGAGATCAGTGGCTCAGGCACAACAAACACAGATGCCATCTCTGCCACCAGCTGGCTGTATATTGAGGCTGATTACTCATCTCTTTTCAATTTGTGTTACAGCTGGAAGACGTTGAAGTGACAGTGTCTGATCATGTACAGAAAGTAATGAAACCCAACTTCGGGGCTTCATGGGAGGAGATTGGACCAGAAAATGAACTTGAAGATACTTATGCCTTGTCATCAATGAATTCATTAGAGGGTAAGTGTGTGTTTATTTTTTGTCCATAGAAAGGGTGGTCAAATATGAATGAAAAATATTCAAGTTTCAAGCTGCTTCACCATGATCTCTTTTCTTTCTTCAAACTCATTTTCTCATTTTACATCTTTCTCTTGCAGAGGCAGTCAAAAATATAATCCAGTTCATGGGACTTCAGCCCTGTGAGCGCACAGATAAAGTACCAGAAGGGAAAAATTCGCACACGCTTCTTCTTGCGGGGGTATACAGAGGAGGATATGACACGCTGGTGCGGGCAAAACTCGCGATCAGCGACAGCGCAAATGGTGTAACGATGCAGATATCGGTCAGAAGTATGGATAACGCTGCATCGGAAGTTATTGCCTCTGCCGTCGGTTAATCTAGTGGAGAGATTTTGTGGCTGCTGTGAAGTGAACAATGTTACCTGGCTGTGGGTTGATGCTTTTCGCTGAAAAAGCAATGAGAACTTTGTCATTGTAAGACAGTCAAAAGATCTGCATGTGTTATTTGCTAATATCAGCTGTAGTACATGTGTAAGTGACTTAAAGCCTCACAGTATTGAATTTTACGGTATTTTCAAAGTGTTAGGAGACTGCAGGTAGAGGTCTCATAGCCTCGTGAAGGTCCCCAAAATGCTTGCCTGATACGTACTTCAAAAAATCAATGCTTAGTTTTCAACGCGGCATCGAAAAAACAGCAGGCAGAGCTCTAATGTGTCCACATAGAGCGTAGTACATTTTACACAACACTAACGTCGGAGGACGTAAGCGCTTTCTGAATTCAATACAGTGCGGCTTTAATAGCACCATCATATATCATGATATAATTTTCATCATCCAAATGAACATTTGTGACCCTCCACCACAAAACCAGTCGGAAGTCGCACGGAAAATGAGCCTAAACGTATTGAGATGACACCTGGAGATGAAGAAGAAAATAGAATCACTCAGACTTCACAATAGACAGACAAAACTGAAATTGACAGATAATTTGGTCCCAACCACCTGCCAACCTCAGTAAAGTACAAATGTTATGTAACAGGAATTTCTATAGATCTTGCAGATGTATTCAACAAATTTTTTGGCTAAACTTGCTGTTTAAATCATGTAGTTTTGACCTTTGTCAGTTTCATGTGGACCCTCTTCCCATTCCCGACTCAGTATTCCAGATGGAATTGTTGAAATTTGTATAAAATATTTCATAGATTGTATCATATCCACAGTCAGTTCATACCAAGGTTATATCCTGTATCGGTATCAACATCTTATGATATTCTGCAAGTCACTTGTCAATGCTTCATGTCATATGTATTCTATAATGTAATAAATTATGTGTAAAGTCAATAAGATGGTGTCCATTTCTTCATTGTCTGTGATCACTTTTCTTGAAACACTGGCATTTCTGACTGGACATTTCCCATCCTTGCGGTGTCAACTGAGCCCCCTTCCACTGAGAGTAAATGGACCAGGTTAGACAAATACACTTCTGTCTTATAGACTCGTAAGGAGACTGGGCGTGGCAGGTGTGATTATTTGTTGGAAGCTGGGACAGTTTGCAAGATGAATCTGGTCTCCTGCCCTTGAGGCACTCCACTCCACTATACTAGTACAGCAGAACAAATGTGGACAAAGAACTAGTCTATTTGCAAGATGATATTGTAGGACAGTGTGGGCCTTTAAATTATTACACATCATAATAAACTAGTCCCCGTCTCTGTACAGCGGAACAGCGGGAGTGGCGCGGCAGAGACGGGAACGAGTCTACATCATAAGGCCATGTAAAAAAAAATAGTTGGTTAGCATCCTTCCACTCTCAATTTTCTGAGGAGGGCGGGAGGTTTTTATTTTATTTTTTATTGAGTTTGAGATGCATGTTACCATGGTAATCAAGGCGACCTGAGGGAAATTTCAAATGTAATATGTATGATTGATAATGAATTGAAACAAAAACTACTTTCTATCCTTTAATAACTGTGTTGTTTTATTTAAGCATCCCAGCCTACAATTTTATCACTCTTTTTTTGGAAAATAAAAAATAAAAATTTTTTTGAGGAGGGGGGTGATTTCCATGGCGGGAGGGGATGCTAACCAATTATTTTTTTTTACATGGCCTAATTCATCTGGGGAAAAGTAGTCGTATTTCACCAAGCAACTGTATTTGCCAAGTGAGGGCCTATTGGCCTTTAATAAGAATTCAAATTCTAATTTTAATTGTGTCAAGATTCTAATTCCGCCATCTTCTCGTAGAGGGCGCTGAACGAGTGCTAAAAATGGCGACTTCCTTCGCGAAAAGGTGGCGATTTATTTCCGTATTTTGATCCATTTGTGCATCAATATAGGTCATTGATCATAAAATAATACGTAAAATACATTTCCAGGAGTATTATCCAAACAGTGATATGATAAAACACTAAGAGTATCGCGTACGTTTGAGGATCTAGCCGGTTTTGTGTGGAGTTAATTTGACATGTTTCGTCTGTGCATCGGCACAACAATGCACAGTGAATGTAGGAGAGTGTAGTGCACAATAAAGAAGGGCTTGCCCAGTCATTAAATTACCGACCTACATGTACATTGTTCAATGAAGTTGTTAACTTTTCCTCTTCATTCAGCTTTGTCTAATCTAGGCCTACACTGTCATTTTCTGTCTTTGTAATTGAACTTTTGGCTTGCTTCTCTCGACGTCTCGTTTAGCCTCCTCATCGATCTATCGATTCTATGGCATCATCGGGGAAAACGAAATGACAAACAATACAATAGGAACACGATGATGATGATGATGATGACATAGGCCTAGTCAGTTACCGTGTACTGGCTGCCAGACTGGATTGATTGATTGTTGGACAGTCAGTCTGAGTCATTGATTGACTAGGCCTAGCCATATAATCCAGGCCTACATGTTGGCCTAACTGAAACAACCCAGTCGTTCGATAGACTTGGGCGCTGCTCTGTCTCGATCTTTGACTAAATGACAAAAACCACCCTAGCCATACATTCACAACACGGTGATACACTGCAGTTTCCCTCAGCCAGGGCTAGGCCTACATATGTGTGTTTAATGTCGGACTGTAGAAGCCCTCGGTGCAACGTATGCTGGTGTCATTAGTGACTTGTCGTCATCTCATGTAATCCATGATCCAGGTCCAATCTAACGACTAACATGGATGGAGAACAATAGGCCCCTTCCCTATGTCTATGTCTACGTGCTGATTGGCAGATCATGCAGAAATTTGTGAGATCTCTGTACTGTCTAGGATCACTCACACCAGGATTGGCTATTCTTCTCCCTCATCCTTTTAATAATCAAATTCGGATGTACTTATTGCCAACTTAACCAGCTTACTGAGTGTTCTACATCTAGCCAGAAATTTTTCCAAACAGGGTGGGATGATTGCATTTTCCTATGATTTTAAGGCCCTGGATTTTCAAACAGGGTGGGAGTGAAATTCAAACAGGGTGGTGTAATAGAAAATGCATTGCAAGTTACATTTTTAAACAGGGTGATGTCTCGTTGTATTGCCATCATCCAACCATGCATCCAGACTTTCTCTGTTGGGGTGTTTTTATTTCATTGCAAATCCAGTTGAATTGGTGTCAGTGAAGAACATGTCTATGTACCGTAATGCAGGCCTATACTTAGAAATAAATATTTTTGAAATTAGTATTGGTCATGATTTACAGTACCGGGTATGCCAAACTGAATGGTACATGTATCTTGGATCACGATTGAAACCTGATCACTTGTCATATGACATTGGGTCATGAATAAAGACTAGCAAATACTTTTACTTCAGATTTGTACAGCATTGTCTAGTGCATATTGCAGAATTCAAGTAAAAGCATTTACTAGTCTTTATTCACATGACCGATTGACTGATTCGATAATCTAAACCATGTTCATTCTTTATTTATCCTCAGAGTCAGATGATGGCTGCATACCTGGTTTAGATCTCAGTTGGATTGCATTCAGAGCATGGTGCTGATTTTTCATAGGAGACTGACTGGAAAGATGACAGCCTTGATGCCAGTGCCTCGTGTGGTACTTATGATTGCCCTCCTTTTAGGAATGGCTGGCACAATAACTGCAGTCACTGACAGCAACGGTAAGTAGAAAATTGAAATATTTTGCCTAACTAAGCACCAACAAATTGATGGATGATGAGCTGATTATGAATTGTTTTTGAATGCTAAGATTGCATAATTAGGCTATGTAGGCCTACATTTTGTCATAAGGTCGAAATGGGGTGTATTTCTGGCAGTGAGTTCGGATGTGTACAGAGATTGATATTAAGAATAGATAGATTGATAAAAAAACAATTCCTGAAGTGAAAACAACAGGTGAAATGTTCATGTTGTGTAGAAGCCTTTTGGACTCTGTCACCCCAGGCATTGAAAATGAAACCTTGTCTTCCAGGGCCCATATTTTAAAACCATTTAAAGTCTAAGTGTGACACTCATCCTTTGTTTTAACACAAAAGATAACAGGGCACGAAAAGTTCTGTTTTCATCGCCATTGACTACAGGATTTTCCCATTTGGCTAGATAAAAGGATTTTGTCAACTTCGCCATTTGGCTACAAAAATTCCTTCATTTTCACCATTTTAATCGCCATAAGTCCTTTCTATTTCCACTGGCAGTATCTCAATCATAGATATTTGGCTATGAAAATTTGTAGACATCTACCTTTGAACAACTGAACTTTTCGAGCACTACTTTGAGTTAAGTATGTTTATGAAAATGAACCCAATCTGTTCTCAGTGGAGTCTTGTCTTTATTGAGATGGTCCGCTGTCGTCTCTTAGAAATTACAGAATACGGCAGTGCTTGACAGTGATAAATTGTTGACCAAACTGGTTGACCTCACTTATCGAGCATCACTATAGTTTCATGGAATCCAAGATGATTTTATGATATGTAGGCCTTACATTAACTTGTCCATTTGCTGTACTGTGCATACCATGAACACTCGGTATGTCACAGCTAAAAATAGAAAGTCATATCAAAAACGTGTCCATTTTGGCACAGTTACGGGGTAATTATATGAATTATCAGACGTTTTTGTCTGGCGTGGTACTGGTAGAGAATAGCTCGATAATCATACCTTGAACATGTTGAAATGAAGCCATGTTTTAGCAATTTGTACATCAGTTGGGCTCACATGCATTACTCTTCGGTCATTTCTGTATTGGCACACATTGTTGGAGGTGCGAAAACGACGTCCCTTAATGGCTGCGCCATCTGTCGCCGTGCGAAGAACTAACGTAAACACGGGGATATCAAAAAGCACGGCGAGCTTGCCGTGTCTCAAAAACCCGTGTTTTTCAGACATGGGTTTCTCGAAGCCCAGCAATTCATAGAGGGCTGACCACAAAAAACACGGGGATTTTATGTAGTGTAACCACGGCTTATGTGAGCCGCTCTGGCAAAACCAGACGCTTGTTGCTCAGAAGGTCAGCCTCAACGAACTAAGATGACACCAGGAGAGAATGGAAGAAATAGATTCTGTCAGATTTCATAATAGGCAGACAATATTGTACTGACAAACATTTGGTCTCAACCTGCCAAGGTAAGAGGGACAAGCGTCTGGTTTTGCCAGAGCGGCTCACATATGTTTGGGACAATTAAATGCACACTGTGATGTAACACTGTTCCTCTGCGGTGACATTGATTGACAGTCCATCAGAAATTCCCGTTAGTATTATCAAAAATAAATCCATGTTGCCTGACCTTGAGATTGCAATTTCCTGATGGGGACGTCCTTCGTAATCATATGGAGGTTAATCAGTGCATGCGACGGGCACAACAATGTAATTAGCCGGCCTTCAGTTACATGTGATGTGTCAGTGATGCAGTATATTGATTATGATAGAAAAATAGAATTAGTCATCAGTCTTATGGTGGAGCAATGTGGACACATTCGCTGCCACCCATTATTTTTCTTCTCAACTTTGTCAGACTTCTCTTAGTTGCATCCATTGGAGGGACATCTTTAGCAAAACGTTTGGGTGGGTACAGTAGCATTTACATACAGTACAGGTCACAATTGACATCCCTAAATTCGCGTAAGTTACGAGTAAGTTGCGCAACAACTCACGAGCTATGTTACGCGTAACTTACGAGGTGATTTACGTGGTGAATTACGCGAATTTCGCTAGCTACGCAGTGATTTACGAGGCGAGTTACGCGACTTTGGCGAGTTACGCAGTGAGTTACGCGAAACCAAAGCCGTAAGTTACGCGTAACTTACGAGTAACTTACGCGAAGCCGTAGGGATGTCAATTGTGACCTGTACTGTACCGGTACTGTAAATAATTTGTTGCTGCCAAATGAGGATTTGTGACCTCCATTATTGGCATTAATTTCAAGTCTAGAAAAAAATTTCAAGTGTAGAGACATACATTGCACCTTGCCTTAATCGTTGGCAAGGCAGTTGCCTAAAACAATACCATTGAATTGCCACAGTCAGACAGTAGTCATGGGCAGCGCACGAGAAACAGTGCTTTCTTTTTAAGAAGAATGACTTAAACCTATTAAAAAATCTCTTCCCGTCATGTCCAATTGTCATGATTATTACTTCCAATGATGAGGTGTTTTTATTGCTTTGTCAATTAATTTCCTGGAAAGTCTTATTCTAATCGTGTTAATTAATTGCCGTTGTGTTAAATAGGTCAAGCGCTCATTGCTTCCGACTCTATTCATGGAGTCCAAAGTGCACATCAGACATGACTCTGTTTAACTCTTTAGGGTCACTTTAGATGCAGCTAGGATAGTGCAGGCCTATATGTGACCTGCCGCTACAAAGCCAGTGCTAAGTCGCAAGGAAAATGAGCCTAAACAGATTGACATGACACCAGGTGATAACGAAAGAAATAGCATCACTCTGACTTCACAACAGACAGTCAATACTGAAATTGACAAATGTGACGTGAAGCTCCACCACAAAACCAGTCATCAGTCACTCTGACTACTCTGAGGTTGGCAAGGTGGGTCCAACGACATGTATTTGTCAATTTCAGTATTGTCTGTCTGTCTGTTGTGATGTCTGAGTGGTTCTATTTCTGTCTTTATGTGTATCTCCTGGTGTCATGTCAGTACGTTTTTAAAATCAACCTATCCTACTTCCCGAGGGTGCTGGCCGTTTAACGGCCAGCACCGGCGTTAGGCCGGCAACGGCATTAGGCCGTGGCACCGCTTAGCGCCGAAGAGCCAACCTTCTCTGAACCTTATGCCCCGCGCCCGATCACCAACCTCTGGCTTGGTGCTGTCCTCCTATCATCCCAGTGTCCCGTTCCAAAAACAGAGTGAGAAAGAACTTGGATATATGACATCATCATGGGGTATCACATGGACATATGACGTCATCACGTCATCTCACTTTGGATTATGTAGGTTTATAATAGTACATGTATCTCATGTTTTTCCTAATACCTTTTCAGCTTGTAATGATGGTGCAGTGTGCGGTAAAGCCGGGCAGTCAATTGAAATCCCTTGTCTTGATCAAAAATACAAAGAAATTTCCTCCGTGAAGTGGGAGAATAAAGACGGTGTGAAAATAGGGTCATGGAGTTCCACCACGAAGCGGCCCGATATTGTGCCCGAATTTCAGAATAGATTTAGGATAAGTGTAGAAGATGATTATAGTTTGGTGGTTTCGGATTCTAAGGTGGCTGACACTGGTGTGTACACGTGCCGTTGGACACGCACGAATGAGACCATTGACGTGGTCAAGACTCAGAACATTATCATAAAAGGTAGGAGTCTGAGTTTCTGTTGGTCTATTCATCAAAATCTTTCATTTCTGTTTCACCACTAGCCCGAATATTTCTCACCTTCACAGGGATCACGCTATTAAATCGCTCACCACGTTCGCCAATGCTATCAAAATTTCTGGGTGTCGATAATATTTTCAACAGACCTCGCCACCATGGCGAGAGCCCATAATTTCAAAAGAGGGGTGATAGATACATCTCTCTGACATCCCTGAGCATGTTTATGATGCAAAGACTGCATGTAACAGGTTCCTGCAACCCCTACGCTTGAAATGGGAACAGTCCCAAATCAGACACAATGCCATGTGGTAAGTCTCCAGTCAAAACAAGAGCACATGGTCAGGCCATAGTACTGGTCATGTATACATGTAGTACTCTTGCTCACAACACCCTGCATGCTTCACAGTGACTTTGGCTCTGACTTAACAGATGTGGCTAACAATTTTTTTGGCTCGGTTAGCCACAGTGGCTAACACAACTAAAATGTGGCTAAGAAAATTGAGAGTCAGTGACAGTGGCTAGCACATCTGTACATTTAAACCCAGTCAATTCACAACCTGTGTCAACCTTCTGTTACCATGGAACAGGAGCTGATTTTGGTCCTCTGCGAAAAATCTTTGCCGACTGCTGGAGGAGTAACACTTTTCTATATTTTCTTAGATAAACCTAGCCCGCCCCTCGATGTGTCTCTTCGAGCTCTTGGTGCCACTAAAGTGGAAGCAAAGTGGAAAGCTCCCCTCAAAGATAACAACAGCAAGGTCACACGTTATATTGTCCAGCTCATGTAAGTTTTTCGAAATTTTGTAATCCTAGTCACCACAACACATTGGACGATTCTTCAAGAATGCCATGCATGATTAAAGATACCGTACAGGCAAATATTTTCGCGTGTAAAAATTCTCGCGAAAATCACGAAATCAAAATTTCACCACGAATATTAATACATGCATAAAAGTTCCCCCAGTGATCCAGTCAGTTCCTTCTTGCTATCAGTATTGATGCAATTGAGAGTTTAACACAACTGATCGCTATCGCCGCCATCTATGTAGGTATGCGGTGACTACGCATTGTTTGCTCCACACTCAGGCATGAAATCGGTATTGGTGACTTTAAGATGGATATTTTTGGGCCCTTGACGCAAACATTAATCCACGCGAAACAGAAAAAAATTGCTCGATTCGTGAAATATTATTCCGCAAAATTTTTTGCGTGTATGGTATCTGAATCGAGAGCAAAGATTCAAGTACGGGATCATTTACTCTCTACATACAAAGTATATTCTATCAAAGAGGAAACTGGCACTCGGCAAAGAGATAGCTACCCTCTCCATTTTGAAGAAGGATTTGAGTAAAATGGAACCAGCGACCTCAGAGATGCGAGGTCGTGATGTTTCGACTACACCACTTTGACTGTCGCGATCATGATGAGGAAAAAAGTTGAAAATGTGACCCGATCTAGCAAAAATAGGCACAAGTCGCAATCGAGGAAAGGGTTAATGGCCTAATAACACAATAGGTGAAATGTACGTCTGTGTGGGTTGACAATAGTAGTGGACAGCAGTGATAATCGGTCATATGAATAAAGACTAGCAAATGCTTTTACTTGAATTTTGCAATAAATGCACTATGCAATGCTGTACAAATCTGAAGTAAAAGCATTTGCTTGTCTTTATTCATATGACTCAATAGTTGAATAAACTGATGACCAGTGATGATCACCTGCGACTCGCGGCTACTTTTGCTAGATCGGGTCACAAATGTGTCAACTTTATCTTATATTCACTTCACTGTGTCGTCTTTTGCAGCGAAAATAAGCACGACTGGAATACAGCCTCGGAATATAGGGTCGAAGGTTCTCAGAATCCTCCACTATCTAGCGAACTGACAGATTTAAAACCGTATACGGAGTACCTGGTGCGAGTGTTGGCTGAGAATGAGATTGGTTTAAGTTCCCCAAGTACTGATTCAAAGGTTGTTAGGACTCATGAAGCAAGTAAGTGTACCAAATGGAGTTGCTCTTTGAAACTGTACCAGTTCCTCGGGCCCATATTCATAAAACGACTTAAGTCTGAGTGTGACCCTTATTCTTTGTTCAACACAAAAGATAAGCATCACACTTTGACTTACCGTACATGTAAGTATGTTTATGAATATGGACCCAGGTGAATACACATTTCTTAGTGGGTTTTAACTATCAGAAAGTTCGAAAAAATTCTACTATCAAACTGACTATGGGATAAGATCCTCATTATGATGTAGAATCAGTATCTGAAAACAGTAAAAAAATTCACTTCAATTCAATTTTTCGGCATAAGACCCGCGACTTTTTTCCGCGAAAAGGCCCCAGAAATTGCCAGTGCGGGTGATACAACAGTGCGGTTCCTATGTGGATTAAGGCCTGCATCATCCCATAAGCCTATTTTCATAAATGTGCACAAAATTCATAAAAATCGGGCGAAGAAACATGCCCAAAGCATGGACTTTCCAAGCCATGCCACATGTCATGATGTGCCAGCCATTACAGTTTAGTTCGTTTGAGTGCCTGAGTTGTCACTGTTGACCTCACTCTGAAACAGACCCGAGCCTGACGTTATGACGTCGTTCGGACTCTGATATATTTGGCTGACATGTTGATGACGTCATTGACGCAACAATGCCTTGCTGGCAGTCATCGCTGTGCCAGTGCTCGGTCGTTCCGTATTTTTGTAATGCCCCGTGTATTACTACGAATCATTCGAACTACTTTGCGTCCTTGGCAACAGAACAACCAAGCATCTTGCACATCAGGAGCACGAGAAGGAAGCGATCAGCATCAGAAAGTGTTGCAAAACGTAAGCAAATCGCCATTAAATCTATTCCTTTGACTTTCCTCGGCACCCGTTTTGTTGGTCATGCGGGCGTCATGGTCGATGGATTAGGTTGTTTACACAGTCTCCATGGTTTTGCCGCACAACATGGCGAGCAACTACGCCCAGAAAGCGTAGTTCTCAAGCTTGTTTTTTGGCCTCTTGTGTTTTAATGCAGCTTATATTCCCAATATGTAACTCCCACAGCAATTCACCCTTAATTATCGGACCTCATCA